>JAHHFK020005139.1:0-515571 GCA_024533555.2 Aedes koreicus
TAGAACAGCTACCAGATCAATTGCAAAATGCATTATCATCTAGAGGAATGTATCAGCATCTGTTAGTGCCTTTTCCGGATCCTGGTTTTGTATCTGCAGAGCCACGAGACTGGAAAGCTGTTTTAAAAAAACCTACACTCCAGTGGCCTAACAACTCATCAGCGGTACATGGTGATGCACAAAAAAAAATAAAGCACAGAGAACTACTATTCGTCCGAAACATTGTGAATCGTGTCCAGGTGAATTGGAAACAGTAGTGCCCAAACCCTCCCATTGTCATCGTGTCAGGCAAATATGGTGTTTTCAACGAAGAGAAATCACAACACCTCAGGCATCTAAACAGAAGATCTAGGCGAACACCATAGATCAATGTTGTTCAAAAACTTGCAAAATTCTTTAGCTACGTATTAAAAAGCCCGGAAAACATGTTAGATGTAAATAGCTTTAGATTTTGCTTGATTGTTAACTAATCACAATAAGATTTTACCAAAAAAGTGAAAACTGAAGGTACAATTGTCGAACGATGGGGCTCTGGAATTCCCTGAATTTCTTGTCTCATCGTAAGATCGAGTCTCACAGACGAGCAAAAAAGACCAGGAAAATCCACCCGATTGGGATTGAACGAGGATGGTCCAATCTCAAGAGTCATGTACTCATAGTACAAGCTCATGATTCGTGTTTGAGGATTTCGCTCAAGCTACTTTTCAAAATTCTCGATTACCAATGGGTTTAATATCTCGCAACGGATGATAAACCGAAACGACCATTCCGCGAAACGATCGGTAAAGGGAAGTATCCCGGCGAGTACTTCAAGGCTCATTGTATGCGTCAAATGCATACAGCCTAGCTTCAAGATGTGTGTGTTGGCCGCCGATTGAAAACAAAAGCTACCATATTCCAAGTCCGACAGGATGGTAGTTTGATATAACCTTATCAGATCTCCCGGATCGGCTCCCCACCAAGTGCCGGTGATGGATCGAAGAAAATTTGTTCTTTGTTGGCACTTTTGCTTTAGATACGCAACATGCTTTCCCCAAGTGCATTTGGAATCGAACAAGACACCTAAATACTTGAAAGACATGCTATGAGGGATTGTTTTACTCGTGAGTTGAAGCTAGAACTGTGCTGGAAAATGCTTCCAAGAAAAAACAACCATCTCTGTTTTCTCAGGAGAGAATTCGATACCTAGCTTCATTACCCAGGAAAACAAACTGTCTAGGGTATCTTGCAATGGTCCTTGCAGGTCCGGTGCATTATGTCCAACAACGGAGACCACGCCGTCATCTGCAAGCTGCCTTAGCGTGCAATTTTCAGCAAGACATTGATCAATGTCTTTGACATAGAAGTTGTACAGAAGGAGGCTTAAACATGAGCCCTGAGGAAAACCCATGTGGCTAAGTCGTAAAGTTATCGAGTTTCCATGAGAAAAGCTCATATGTTTCTCGGACAACAAATTGTTCAAAAAGTTGTTTAAAATTTGTGAAAGCCCACTAGCGTGGAGTTTGTCCGAAAGGACGTCGATGCATGCAGAATCAAAAGCCCCCTTGATGTCCAAGAAAACTGAACCCATTTGCTGTTTTTCAGCGAAGGCTAGTTGGATTTCAGTTGAAAGCAACGCAAGGCAGTCGTTCGTTCCTTTGCCTTCACGGAAACCAAATTGCGTATCTGATAGTAAGCCATTAGTCTCAACCAACTTGTCCAGACGAAGAAGAATAATTTTCTTCAACTACTTCTGAATGCACGATAGCATCGCGACGGTACGAGTTATAGTCTGACGCAGGTTTACCGGGTTTCTGAATGGCAATTACTCTCACTTGCCTCCAATCATCCGGAACAACGTTGAGCTCCAGAAACTGATTGAACAAGTTCCACAAGCGCCTCTTCGCGACGTCTGGGAGGTTTTTAAGCAAGTTGAACTTACTTCTATCCATTCCCTAAGTTGAGTTGTTACAAGACAGAAGGGCAATTGAAAATTCTACCATTGAAAACGGAGAGTCCATCTCATTCTTTTCCGACGGAGGATCGCGATCGTTTTTTTCGAAAACGTACAAAATCAGGACAAACTTTGCGCGCGAAATAAAAAAAAATCCATCTGTTAGAGTACTCCGTGTCGTCGTCGACCGGCGATGCCGCGTTCCGCACTCTCCTTCCGACATTCCAGAGCGTTTTCATGGAAGTTTCTCGCGTTAAACCTTCGACGAGAACCGACACCAATAACCGCGCTTTTTGGCTTTATCCAAGCTCTTGAACGTTTGATCCAGGCCCATGAACCGCTCGTGATATTCGACCGAACCGTGTTTACGAAATAGTTACTTAGAGGACTTCTCATTATTCGCGTCGGAATATTCCTTATCCAACCACACTGTGGGAGGACGTTTACGAGTGGATACACCGGGAGCAGGCTTCTTTTCGCTTCGAGTAAAGAATGTGCACACCAAAAAGTAGTCGTCGGAAATGCCCTAATGCAGTCTTCTCCGTGTACGCTTTGCTAATCCGATCACTACTACATGAATATTAATGTATGTGTGCTATGATGAAGACGTCGTTTGGCTACAGTAACCTTTATTCAGTAAAATGGCGTCGAATCAAGAACGCGTGCGCGAAGCAATTTTGCACAAAAGAGTGGCAAATCCAGATATGTCGCACGGCGATATTGCCAAGTCATTAAAAATCGCAAAATCGACGGTTAATAAAGTGCTAAAAAACTTTCAACAGCGCTTAACTTTAAAGAGAAATGTCGGTTCCGGAGGTAACCATGATTCTCGTTTCGTCGCGGAGAGGAAGCAAGTGATTAAAGAATTTAAGAAGAAACCGAATATCTCCGTTCGTGATGTGGCGAAAAAAGTGAAAATGTCTCCATCGTTCGTCCAGAAAGTGAAGAAAAGTGCAGGCTTGAAATCATTCAAAGTAGGTGTTGCTCCAAATCGTAACGACAGCCAGAACAAGAGCGCAAAATCTCGATCGAGAAAATTATATGACACTATGCTGAAGGAATACGACTGCATAATATTGGACGACGAAACATATTGCAAAGGGACTACAGTTTTATACCTCGTTGCAAAGAGGAAATGTTGCTGATCGTTTTAAGCAAAAAAAATTGTCGAAGTTCCCAAAAAAATACCTCGTATGGCAGGCAATATGTGGATGCGGTCTCAGAAGCGACATCTTCATCACGACTGGCACTCAAAATGGACAAATTTACGTAAAAGAGTGTCTGAATAAACGACTGTTGCCGTTCATTCGGGAACACAACGGTTCGGTGCTGTTCTGGCCTGACCTGGCATCTTGCCACTATGGAAAACTGGCTAAGGATTGGTACATCGCTAATGGTGTAAATATTGTCCCAAATTATTGCAATCCGCCAAATTCGCCAGAACTCCGTCCGATCGAAAAGTATTGGGCTCTGGTCAAGAGGAATCTTCGAAAAACGAATAGCGTAGCAATTGATGAGAAAAGCTTCAGGCGTAACTGGCAGACATTTTTGAGAGTCAAGGTCCCTGCCTTGACCTACCCCGCAGTGGGATGTTTGGCAGAAGTGTCTATGTTTGCTTCGTAATACTGCCAAAACAAACGAACCTATCGATTGTTGTTTTTGATCGATTCTTTTGAAAATAACAAAAGCAGCGTCACTCATAGCACAATAACTCTACATGAAATTTTGACAGCAGTCTTTTGCAGATTGATACTAAATGAAAATGAAAACAATCTTCTAAAACATTCGCCATCTACATGTGAGGCCTGGGACTGGTGCACACCCGATGTAACCGTCTGTAAGTCGCACACTCTACCCTACCGTTGCTATTTCCCGCGTCACTTCGAACGAAACACTCGTTCTGCTGTCCTCTCTCTGCCACGCCACCCGGACGAGCTGCGAGTGCCAGAGTTCAAGGAATGTGTCGCTATTTTTGTCTTAATCAAATCTGCCCTCGCCGTTTGTCGTCGTTGCAGCAGCCGCCGTCACGATGTCGGATTAGCCTACATCTTTTCCAATCCACCGTGCTAAGCAGTAACGTTCCCGAATGAGTTCCTCCGGTTGAGCCATTTGTCCATCAACACGAGCAATAAATTCTGAAATTGTCGTAAACATCCAAACGCATTGGAGGCTTAATTGGTCCTCGGAGAGGCATAAGTCCCGGCGTCAAAGGGTTATAACTCAAGGATGGAATTATAAACCAATAGTCCGCTATCTGCGTTACAGTTTTCATAATCGTTTTGATGATTGTATAAAATAGTTGCTCTCGATCTTTGGACGCACTTGGTGGAAATTGAGTAAGCAAGTTTCATAACAACATGTCAATCCGTAATTGACGGGTTTGATTACACTCTCGTTGTTCTTGCTGCGTTGCACTCAGCTCCTCTAAACCTAACATAAACTGTTAGTTGATATGTAAATAAGAAGTGTTGCCGTTTTTTGCCCGGAGTCTAAAGTGCCTTTACGACAACGACGATGAAGACGACGATGATGATGATGATGATGATGATGGTGGTGTTTTATTGACCGAACGACCTGCTGCCTTCGTCGTTGGCTCTTGCTTCTTACAACCAGCTGGGAAGTGTAAAAAGAAGGTAATGGGTACGGTACGGTGACTGGCGGGTTGTTTGCTTTCTATTTTTGTTGCATGGTTGATGTTATTAGTGTACTTAGACTGGCCGCGCGGGACGCGGCATAAAGTCCTTTCTTTGTCCGATTGTGATTGATTGATCCACGTATGGGTAGCAACTGTTGTGCTAGGTTATCAAACATTTCAACCTTTCAGTCTCAATGTTTGCTCCAATTTTCAGCGATCTGTTTGCGAAGCGTTCGAATAAATTAGCCACTGAAAAGGGGAACCTCATTTGTAAACACTACATCTTATGATGGCGCACACAAGATGACAGTCGTAAACTTTGTAAGTAGGTAGGAGGTGATTGTTTTTTGTTCTATTCTCCAACTCGACGCAACCGATCTCGTCGAAGCAGGATGGCCGCGTGCGTGGTGTCATTTTGGTCGTAAAGATGTGACACTCCATAAGAGCACCACAAAGAATACACTCTGTGACGATACTTACAATAGGAGGGAAAAAAACTAGGGCCTTCAGCTGCCGTCCGGCCTTGTTTGCATGCATTTGCCCAACTCCGACATAGGCAGTTAGCCAGTGGAAGGCAATAAAGATATCTTTTTTACTGTGAGTGAGTCCAGTAGCTTGGCGTGAGGTATGTCCAGATGTGAGAAAATGAATCAGAAAAAGACTATGGGTCTACGAGTAACCGATGACTCCTGCAGCGAAGTGTTGTTTTCTGTTTGATAAAGCTATGTCCATTTAGAATCCGAAATAATAAAATAATCTGTATCTCGGTAAAGGATTGACGTACAAATAAGTTTAATACATCAAAACAAAGGTAATTTACTGTACTTTAAGGAAAAAATATCAATACAAAACATTTCTCTTCGTTTCTAATGAAAAATTCGCATTTTCTTTCTTTATTCCTCGCATCAAACGCTGCACACCTCCGGAGTCAACTTCCTTGGCACATTTGTTCCATATTTTGGTCATCTGAGTCTCGAGCCGTTTTTCCACTTTTCATAAGCCTCCGCTTCATTATTCCCCAAAAGCTCTCGATGGGCCGGAACTGCGGGCAGTTGGGTAGATTTATGTTTTTATCGATGAAATCTACGTTATTATCGCGGTACCACTGGATGACTTCCCGGCTGTAGTGGCAACTCGCCAAATCTGGCCAAAACTTCACGGGGCCTTTATGGGCTTTAATGAAAGGTAGTACGCGGTCTTTGAGACATTCTTCCTTGTACAGCTTCGAGTCCATCGTCTTATTCGTCACGAACACTTTGGTATTTGCTCCGCAGCTGAATATCCTTTGCTAAATCACTTCGGTGGGTTTTTTTGGCGAACTTGTCCATAAAAGCAAATCCAAACTTCGCAGTAACTTCTCCTTGTGCCGTCGCCATGTAGAATTTTTGGCCAGGAAGTTGTTCGAAATAAGCATTTTGAAGTAGGTTTCATCGTCGATGAGCAGGCATCCTTGCAATTTCCGTCAAAACCTGATGGTACAATTTCCGAACTCGAGTTTTGGTGACGAAACTTTGCTTACAGTTTCCAACGTTCTGTTTGATTGCTTGCTGGCTCGATAAGAACGATATGCTGCTCGCAAACGAATCCTTCTGAACGGTACTGGGTTTAGCAGTTTTTTGTTGCCCCAAAAGTGACTTCATCACTTGATAGCCCAGGTTCATTGGTCAGACGGTTTCGTTAATTCTTTCTGGTTCAGCTTGCGGTCAGTATATTCCACTACGACGCTTACCTTGAGGTACTCGATGTACGCTCTTTTCTGCTCCCTGAAACGTTTGAGCACATCATACACGGTTGATTTGGCGACTTTCAACGTTTTTGCGATTTTTATTGCGGACCACGTTGGATCATCAACGTGGGTGTGCAGAATTTTTTCTCTCTTTTAGGCTTCCATCTGGAATAACTTTTGACTCACTGCACGAAATACCGCGAAATTTATACCACAGAAAGTGGGCGCTTCAGTTGCATCAAAACTGGCTTTAAAAAGAATTCTTGCAGCGGTCACTTTCCGTTCCGCTGCAACACACAAGTGATTCCGGATTCTAACTGACAGAACTTTAATACTTCATTTCTATGCAGAAAATTCACGATTTCACTTGATTTCCGTTATGCCGCTTGTGGCAACACAATAAGTGATTGGGACCTATGTTTTTTTAAGTCTGAAAACTATTGAAAACAATAAAAAAAACTGTGAAACGACAGAACTATTTTACTGTGGTGAATAGCCATTTTGCCCTCTCTTCTCCAATCTGATGTTTTTTTTTCTCTGTGGTGAGTTTCACGTTAACTTAATAACTCTTCATTCCTATGGAGAAATCCCTTAAGCAAATGTCATCAGGGATGCCATATTTACAGACATGTCTGTAAATCTGCGGACTTTTCATTTTTGAGGCTGACATTTCTAACGATGCAGCCATTTAAGGAGTGTATCGAAAATAAGCTATCCACAAAAAAAATTTCAAATTATGTTGAAAACCGATATTTTATTCATACAAAAAATTGATCCTTTATTGTACGAGGTTAAACTTGAACATAATGAAGACCGGATGAAATTTCAGTTATTCCTTCACGAATTTTCGAACTTTGGATCGAATGCTCTTCATCGAGTTCCGGACAAGTGTTGCATCGCATTTTTTGGACGCTTGAGCCCAAATTTTTTTGAACTCCTGCATGTTCCCAGCTGCCTTACCAAACATCTTGAAGACCCTCTTCACGATTGCCCAGTAACGTTCGATGGGTCGAAGCTGAGGGCAATTTGGTGGATTGATATTTTTCTCAACGAAATCACTATACCCTTTTCCGCAAACCAATTGAGAGTGGTTTTGGCATAGTGAGCCGACGCTAAATCCAGCCAAAGCAGTGGAGGTGTACTATGCTTCTTATATAAAGGCAACAATCTCTTCTGGAGACACTCAGATCGATAGATTTCCGCATTTATAGTTCCGGTAGTGTAAAAAATTGTTGACTTCAAACCACCGGAACATATTGCTTGCCATACCAGTACCTTTCAACCGAATTTCTCCACTTGAATCGACCTGTCCGCATCGCTCACATCCTCCCCAACGACGGCAGTAAAGAATTGTGGACTCGGAAGGGTTTTTGAGTCCTCCTTTACATAGGTCTCATCGTCCATCAAAACGCATGCATTCGGACGCTGCAAAAGACGCGAATACAATTTCCGGGCCCTTGTTGCTGCTCGCTTCTTCTGTTCTGCACTTTGTTTCGAGATTTTCTGCTTCTTGTAGGTCTTCAGGAGGTTTCGCCTCTTGATACGCTGGATCATTCCGACACTCGTTCCTGCTTTTTTGGCCAAATCACGTATTGACATTGATTTGTTCTTCATGATTAGAGATACCACTTTCTGCTCCAGTTTCGGGTTGGAAGAACCGGGTTTTCTGCCTCTTCCTTGTAGCTCATCCAAAGAATAGTGTTCCCCAAACTTATTAATGATGGTTTTAACACTCGCATGATGAATTCCAAACCACTTCGCCAATTTTCGCATAGTAATACCCTTCTCACTTAGCCATGTGTCCAGAACCTTAATTTTCACTTCCTTTTCAATACGCGACATTTTGAAAACGCAGTATTTGAACCGCACAAACAAGTAAACAAAAGAAAGCTGACAGTCAAACGCACAGCATGTAGTGTTTAGAGCATAAAAAACCATCACAAATACATGCGTACAACGCAAATGTATGTGGATTGCTTATATTCGATACACTCCTTAGTAGACCTTTTATTTATGTTGCAGGCTCTTACAGACATTTGAAATATTTTTTTATTTATTTTGAATAAGTAAAGGTATTTTCTGAAGTTTGGATTTAAAACGTACGATCTGAACAGTATTGTAGATACGGCAAGAAGCTTTGTTGAAATATTTTAAAATAGCGTAGGTATACTTTATTTTCAAAGTAGTAATCGTTGAGGAAACGAAAGTGGTGGGCCACTTGGAAATACAATGGGCCCGGAAATAAGCAGGATATAGGCCCTTTCCGAGGGGGCTACCCCATATGGCATAAGGTCGTTTGGCATAAAGTCGTATAGCATATAGTCATTTGGCATAAGAGGTTGGATAATCATTGCTCATTTGACATAAAGTCATTTGGCATAAAGACCATTTGGCAGATATACCGGAAAATGAAAGCTGCCTCAGGTTTAGTTGGCATAAATTAAACATTCAAAATTCAATTGGTATAAAGGGCTTTTGTCATAATGCCCATTTGGCATTGATTAGCGAACAGTTTGAGAAAGATTATTTGGAATGAAACTCGGCAAATTAACGTTTCATCAGAAACATTTGGCAAATGACAGTTTGCCATAAATACAAGAAAATCAGATCGATTTCCAAGCAGTTGATAAATTATTTAGTATTGTAATGAAAATTATGTAAAACCTTAGAGAACAGCCTAATTAATAAAGAAGGGAGATTAAAATACTTCCCGTATTGGCCTATTTGTGACAATAGCGTTCCTGTCGTTATCGAATAAATTATGCCAAACATAACTAAACCATACAGGGTGCGGCAGACAATAATGCGAAAATTTGTTCTATTTCTTTCAAATCCCATTTTCAACTAATTCAAGCAATAATATCAACATTTTCGAGTGCAGTTATCTTTATAAAGTCCTTTTAAACAAATTTATTCAATGTGTCCTCCATTTTTTATTAATAACATCCTCGAGCCGACGCCGGAAGCCAGAGCATGCCTTTCGGACGTAGCCCTCCGACATTGACTGCCATGTGCGTGTTATGGTTGACTTCAGGGTTTTCACACTAGGGTGTGATGTTTTGCAGGCTCGTGCTTCAACATATGCCCAAATCGAATAATCCAACAGATTAAGATCTGGACTGCTAGGGGGCCACAAATCCTTCGGCCAAAACTTCATGTTATCGTTCAACCATTGTTGGGTTCGATTGGACGTGTTACACGGCGCTCCATCCTGCTGTAGGACAACGTTTTGGTCCACCCAGGGAAGCACTTGGTCCTTTAAAATACCGATATACACTTCGGTATTGATTTTAACTCCAGCATCAATGAAAACATGCGGCATTTTCAAACCGTTAGACGCCACCAAGCCAAACATCACGACACCAGCCGGATGTTTGGTTTGAAATTTGAATTTCACTTTTTCCGGAACGTTTTCCATTTTCTGCGGTGAAATGAACCGGTCCGTGCGGCTGTTGGCCACAGCATCGATGCTGAAAAGCTTTTCGTCGGAGAACAGGATTATCATTTTTTCCTTCTTCAACAAGGAAAGCAGTCTCTTGGAACGAGTCACTCGTAGTTCCTTGACCCGGTCCGTAATCAAGTGGCGTTTCACTCTGGCTCTGGAAGATGCATGCAGGTCTTCTTTGATGATTCTCCGCATGGATTTCTCCGAAATATTGGCTTCCTTTGCAAGTTTTCTTATGGAACGCACCGGGTTGCGAGCAATTTTTGCACGGACCGATTTGATCACGTTCGGCGTGCGTGCAAAGCGCGGACGTCCGCTTTCCGACTTCCGCTGCTTAGTACCATCCTGCAGGGACTTTTTTATGCGGTAAACTGTTGCCAAATGGCACCCTACCACCTTGGCAATCTCTTTCGGCTTCTTCTGGGCGAGCAACAAACTGGTGATCACTTCTTTCGCGAACATTTTGACGAATTTGCAATAAACCAAATAGAATTTTTGGATGCAGCACTTGAAAGTAAACAGAAACAAATACACTTTCGACAAAAATTAGTCACTAGCTACATGAATTAACCCAATACTCAAGTTTGAACATTTTCGCATTATTTTCTGCCGCACCCTGTACATAGGGTAGGGAACGGCTTAATGATGACTGTTGACTGTTTAAATCAGTTGGTAGGCAATAGGTCTAAAACTCCTACATTTTCCAAATTATTTCACTTTTAATGATACGACCATAAGCTCTATTTATCGAGCTAAAGATTCGATGCATAAATCAAGATTGATTTCCAGTTAATTACTGTCATCACAGAGAACAGACGTTCATCTTCGGTCTGCTACTTGTTGAAAACTTTAAACCGACATTTCAAATGTATGTCGTTATGCTCCTGGTAGACGGCGCTGCAGTTAAGCGATAACTGTCATGTAAATGTTTATTATAAAAAGCCTAGCACATAACCTGAAAATTTTTGTTTGTTTTTCTCTGCACTTGCTTCTTATACTGGCTGCCCATATAAAAATTTACACACGTTTTTCAAGAAAAGGTATATGGACATCAATGTCTGTTCTCTGTGCTGTCATTTTGAAGATTTAAAATACATCATCTAGAAAACCATCGGTTTCCTATCTGCTGAAGAAGTTCGCTTAAATTTTGCCTTTGCGCATTTTGCATTTGATCGCGTGTACCGGAGGGCATGTCTTCATCAGCTCTCTCTCACATTTAGGCTTGTGCCAGAATGTGATGTTGACAATTGAGTTTAAATTTATTTATTTCTCTTCTCTTAGTAATTGAATTTATTTCATATTTAGATAATCTAAAATCAATATTTATTTCATGTTTCTTCCAGTCATTTGAGGTTGATCTATGCTCATGATTATATTGTCCATCATCTGGCACTATCATATGGAATAAAAAATATGTTTCAGAGCTGTCCAATAGTACTCAACGATAAATAATGCTTCGCTGTTGAGCGACAGCTATGGCATCACTGTTGCTTTTGAGAGAGCCCGTGTTTCCCCTCTCTTCTTTGTTCAACATGGATATAGCGCACCGGTATTGTAACGTGAAGCCTGCTGTCTCTTACATATGTTTGTTTTTAAACGAAGCATCCCGTTTGTCGTCACAGTCGCTTTGGCTAACATTTGCGTGAGAGTAAATGAAATAAGAAATACACATGGCCAATCTAATGATCAATGACAAACTAAAAGTTTGCTCGTGTACGTCTGTCTCATAACCTGCTAGTTGACGAGTTTGTGATCGTAGCAATCGACATGTTTTGGTTGATTGTTTTCGAAAGCGGATGGAGACGGGGCGAGGTTGGGGAAATTGATGTTTGCAGCAAATCGAGAACTGGCCAATTTCATTTCGACTTCGCACACATGCACGGAATCGCACTTATACAATATTGTTAGTTTATGTACAAATTGCGGAACTGAAGAAAACATTTTCTTGATCGGAAAGCAATCCGAATGCTTTCAAAAAGTCCCTACAATTGGGAACTTTATTCCATGGCTATGAAATTTTCTGAGTCCTATGCTCGTTGCTGAACGTATGTTCCGATTAATCAGAAATAAGCAGAGGGATTAACGTCTAAATATTGGCAGTTCTAATTATAGATTACATACAGCTTCATCAAATGTCCCAGGTGCTGAATAAACTGCTTAAAACACCCTCCCGTAATCTACTTTTAGTCAATCCAAAAAATTCACTGTTCAACATCAGGGAAGAAAAACATTTGATTTTCAAATTTCAATTTTAACCCTGAAATCTATGAATGCCATATTTAAAGGCTCTTCAAAAAGAAGGGAATATAACTATGGATAAAAGCCTATGCCAATGATATTATACCAATGACATTATGCCAAATGACCACTTGGATTCTTTGTTATTTCAAGAGTGTTATGCCAAATTGTCATTACGGCATTATGCCAAATGACCACTTTGCTCAAGTTATTGTTATGCCACATGACTTTATGCCAAACGAATTTATGCCAAACGACCTTATGCCAAACGACCTTATGCTAAACGACCTTATGCTATATGGGCTTCCCCCCAATTTGCGTATCCATCTACCACAAAAAAATACAATAATCTTCACTGCTATTGTCACAAATATTGAAATAAAACAATTGAGATGGGCTACAAACAGTGCAGTGTACGTGGATGTTTAAGTATTTCAAATTATTCGAAAAATTCGTTTTTAATCGTTTCGGTAAAAAATAGGTTACCTTTTTGCTTTTTTTTAGTTTGTTTATCTGTATAACTATTATACATACCAAGTTTCAAAGACTCAAAGATTCGGAAACGTTTCTGCGGCAATGAAAACCTACTGGACCATTCACATTTTTGTGAGGATCATATTTTCCATTCCGGTTTCTCAACATAAACATTAAAAGTGGGGGAAGATAAAACAAATCATAAATCAATAAGATTAATACATCGAATCTTTTCTTTCAGCCTTTACTTCATCGATTTAAAAATTGTCCTTTTTCCTTATCAATCATAAGGCTTGTTCGCGACAAAATCTGGACAGATTAAATTTGGAATAAAACAAATTTGCTGTTAGTTCAATCCAAGATGCATTTTTTATTCATTTAATTGTGCATTATTAGTCATCTTAAAACTAATTACAGTTACTTAATAAGGCTGCATGAAGAAACTACGAACTTTTGAGTTTACTCCAGCCATTAGGGTCTGTGCAGACTTCTCTGCAACCGATTTTGCTGCTTTTGTCCAAGATTTTCGAAATTTTTCTATAGTTGTAGCTTGTTGTTTATATTGGGAGAGTTCTCTCTTCACGAGAGCCCAATACCGCTCGATAGGTCGCAACTCCGGGCAGTTAGGTGGATTCGCCTCTTTCGGTACAACATGGACTCCATTCGCTTTATACCATTCCAAAACTTCTTTGGCGTAGTGACAAGATGCCAAATCAGGCCAAAATAGCGAGGGAGCGTCATGGCTGCGTAGGAATGGAGACAATCGCTTCTTTAGGCATTCTTCACGGTATAAGGTCTGTATCCGCAATAATCCGGACACCTCAAAACATGAATAAAACATAAATTTCGCATTATATTTCCGTCGTAGCTGTTTATTTCAGATTCATGGGATGTGTTTTAACAATTCGTGAAGACAAAACATAGTTAATCGGTATTTGCATAAAATTTTCGAACTTTGCGCTTAACTCTGTCCATTAGGATTTGTACAGACGCTTCAGAAATCGTAGAAGCCGTCTTTATCCAAATTTGCTGGAAGTGTTTGATGTCTTTGATTCCTTGCTTCTTTCCAGAAAGCTTCCGCTTCATCAGAGCCCAATATCTCTCGATTGGTCGTAGCTCTGGGCAATTTGGCGGGTTTGAGGTTTTTGGTACAATGTTCACTTGATTTGCTTGGTACCACTCCATCAGAGTTTTAGCATAGTGGCATGATGCCGAATCGGACCAGAACAAAGGTTTTTCTTTGTGACTTTTGATGAAGGGTAGCAATCGCTTCTGCAGACACTCTTTCTGATAGATCTCCTTGTTGATTGTGCCTGTAGTGACAAAAGATTTACTCTTTTTGCCACACGTGCAAATTGCTTGCCACACAAGGTATTTTTTGGGAAATTTCGATGCCTTCTTCGTTCTGAAATACTCAGCTGTAGCATATCTGGCCATAGCAGAATAAAAAGCCAGCCCTGGAAGCTGCTTGAAATCCTCCAGGACATAATTTTCATCGTCCATAACAACGCATGGAAACTTCGTCAAATATTCGCAGTACAAACGTCGAGCCCGTGATTTTGCTGCCAAGTTCTGTTTGTCGTTGCGATTTGGAACTGTTTTTACTTTATACGACTTAAGTCCCAAACGTTGTTTTGATTTTTGGACAAAATCAGGTGACATCCCTATTTTACGAGCCACCGTTCGAATGGACAGATTTGGGTTTTTCGTTAATATCCTTTTCACCTTTCGGTCCATGCCAGGATCAGCGCGTACAATGTTTTTGTCACTTCTCGGTTTCCTCTCCACCGTCAAACGTTCCGAAAATGATTTGAGCACATCGTGAACGGTGGATTTAGGCAACTTCAATGTTTTTGCAAGGTCCCGTATTGACAAGTCAGGATTTGCCGTACGCCCGTACAAAATTCGCTCGCGCACTTGTTTTTCTTTCGTCGCCATCTTGAATACTAAACATGAAATATAATTATCAATCATAGTCTTTTTCATCATAGACTCTCAGCTATACCACAGTGATTTTTTTTATTTCTACGAGCAATATTTCAAAAGTTACAATGATTTGAAGGTGTCCGGATTAATGTTGATACAGGCCTTATTTCCTTGTTTACCGTTCCGGTAGTGGTGAAGATTTGGGTTGCCGGACCCGCGTGTTGTTTGCCCGCCCAACAATTTTTTTTTGGGGAAATTGGTCTTTTTTTTCTGCGGTGATGGGCCCCCCCCCGGGCGTTTTGTTTGGGGGTAGTAAAAAAAAACTGCGGGAGGCGGAATTCCAGCACATAAGTTTCATCGTCCATTATCACGCAGGAAAACTTCGTCAAATATTCGCGATACAACTTGCGAGCCCGGGTTTTAGCCGTCACATTCTGTTTATCATTACGGTTCGGTACAGTTTTCACCTTGAACGACTTCATACCTTGCCGGTGCTTGGAAGTATGCACGAAAGTTGGGGACATTTTTATTTTTCTAGCCACAGTACGTACCGAAAGATCTGGTCTCTTCTGCAATATTTGCTTCACCTTCGCGTCCTTCTGGTGGTTCCTGAGATCCGTTTTTGTTCCGCTCCCAGCCTTCCTGGCTGTTGTCAAACGTGTATCGAAAGATTTAAGAACGTTATGGACAGTGCTTGCAGGAAAACCAAGCTTTTTTGCAAGTTTTCTTACTGACAGATCCGGATTTTCATTGCGACCGCACACAATTGCTTTTCGCACTTGCTCTTCTTTCGACGCCATCTTCGATCTAAAAGCTTGTAGTATCACCAAAAATTGATTTTACACAATGAACAGACATACGTTCATCAGTCTGCGAAATATTTCACGCGTTGATGAAGTATTTCCAGAGATATACGTATTTAGGGGTGTCCAGATTTTGTCGCGAACAAGCCTTAGGAAACATCTACAAGATTCTGGCACTTCTGGATTAACCATCGGGAACTCCATCGAGCGGAAGCCTGGTTCGGGTCGTCCGACCGTTTTAAGCGACCGGAGGATTCAACGGAAGCTCAAACGGAAGACGGAAGGTAAGGTGACCACTTCTTTCCGTGCGTTGGTCCGGAAGGTCAGTGCGACCGGTCAAACGGTCAAGAAGTATTTGGCCAAAATGGATATCCACGTGCGGAAGCGTCAGTCTAAGCCAACAATGTCGGAGAACCAAGCGGAAACTCAGAAACAACGGCAGAAGATTCTGGCCAAAGAGATCTTCCAGCCGAAGTGGAACGTTGTGACGAAAACGACTGGCAAGACAAAGGCTACTTCACCTCCCCGACAAAATAAATTAGCAGTGATGGGAAGTACATAGCGCACATGAAGTTCCCAAAGACGATGTTGCTGTGGCTCACAATCAGTGAAAAGGGATGTCACGTCCCCTCTTCATTTTGTCGGGGCTGGCAGGGAACGGTACGAGATCTACAGTACGAAGTGCCTCCCAGAAGTTGCTGCCTTCATTAAAAAGTACCACAAGGATGATGACGTGATGTTTTGGCCGGATCTAGCGTCGGCCCACTACTCGAAGCGGGCGCTGGAGGAAATGGAGCGGTTGGGCATTCTGGTGCTGCCCAAGCATGCCAATCCTCTCAACGTGCCCCAGTTCCGCCCAATCGAGAAGGTCTGGGCCAATTTGAAGAGGAGAGTATATTCAAATATTGTCGTGTCCAAAACGACGGATGATTTGATCAAAAAGGTGACCAAGGATGAATATTCCTACATGCTTACACAGGGTGTTCGGTTCCTTATTGCAAATATTTTCAGGAGCGATAGTGAATGATAGTTTTAGTCTCATAGTTTACGGATATATTGAACTTTAAATGTTTTGGTACATGTTAGTGTAAAATTGGCTGTAACTCAAAAATTATTTTATTTACCAAGATTTTTTTTTCTTCATTCAGCTGAGAAAATTTCCTACATGACAATTTTATTTTATTCTTGATTAATGATCATTTAGTGTCTTTTTAGGGTTAAAAATGTTTTAAACAGCTCTTTTTTGATGTTTTTTTTTGCATAAAACACTTAATAAAAACCAGTTATTGATTTAACAAAAACATGGTTTTTAAAGTGTTCTACAACTCTTTCTTCGACACAAACTTTCTATCTTGCTTAGTTTTTTTTGCAATATTGTTTTGAATGCGCCATGCTGTCCCTCCAATTACCAGATAACTAAATCACGAATTCAATCCCGCCGTGGTAATGTTTGTACGAAGGACGCAAGGCACACTTGATCACTGCGATGCTTGATGGGGCGTCCAAGAAGAAGATTTTCATATCCAAAATCCGGAGAAATTTGCGAAATTAGCGAATCTGCTTTAGTAAACATCGACTATTTCTCACGAATGAAAGCTACATTTCTTAAGTTAAAACCACAATCGGATAAAAGAAGGCTTCCTCTAGCCATGTTTGGTCTTAGTACTTAAAATTGTGCGTTTATTCGCTAAAAAACGTTCATTGAAGTACATAACGAGCGATTAATGCGGAATGAAAACAGAACACACGGCGGGGGGGCGTGCGAGATGGGAACGAGCAGTATGGTATCGCAACCATCAGCGTTGTACATAAGAGATCGCTTGCAAATGCGGAAATGTCAAAACAGAACACACGCGGGGGGCGGTGCGAGATGGCAACGAGCAGTATGGATATCACAACCATCCGGAAAAAGCAACATGGTCCGGAAGCGTGATTACCTCGGACATAAAGCAGACGCCAGCAAAGCGGAAATGCAAAACAGAACACACGCCGGGGGGCGCGAGGAGAGGCGAACGAGAACGGATATCGCAACCACGGAAAAAAACAGGCCGGAAGCCGGAGACGGAAAACATCCAGAGAAATGCAAAAGGGAAAGAAAAAACATTTCGAAGACTTTTGAATTGGAGGGGCATTGCTTGATGAGAATCGGTGTACAAATAATTGGGACGCGATAGGAAAGAAATCGGAATAACATTGGACAGCTCACACAACATGACCAAAACATGAAAAGCCTACCCGAAACGGACGCCATAGCGAGACATCCATATCTCCACACGCCCGAATGCAGGACCCACCCGATAACCGGCAGCACAACGCGTGCATTTCACGTAAGCACGCAAAAGGGAAGAAGATCTTGGTTCAGTGGATTAGGAGTTTCCAGCCAAGCCGTTTCCTAGGGGAGGAGAAGGAGGGGGGAGGGGAGATTTCAGGGTTGAGTTGGAAATGTTTCTAAGAGAAATGGGGGGGGGAGGGGGGAATTTTGGTTTCTTTTCCGGTTTTTTTTTCCTCCAACCAAAGGGGCGATTTTCATACAAAATGGTCATGTTGAGCGTCTTTCACTTTCCCCGTGAAGCAATTGAACTGAAATTTTGGCAATAGCCTAGAAATAACCTGAATTTTCATCCTTAATAAATTCATAATTTTTCTTTAACCACTTCAGAAACTACAGACCACCTACGACAAAACATGTAAGACCTCCTTTTGATATTATCGCATAGTGTTGCTGGTGATGAACTGTGGATTACTAAATTACAGTAACTTGTATGGTAAAACTCAAACATTCTTTGAGATCCTGCAATCGAGCATCCTTCATGGAAATCAAAGTCGTCTATGCCGAATTATTGCACGATGCGTACTTATATGCGTGTGTAACTTTAAGGTGAAGAAGAAAAAAGTTGGGGGGGGAGAAAAGAAGTGGAAGAGAAAGGTATAAAAGGGGGGGACGGGGAGAAGGAAGAGAAATAAGAATAAATAAATAAAACAGAAAGAAAAGAAAAAAATAAGAGTAGAGGGGGGGGAAGAAGTGGGGGGGGTGGTCTTATGCGTCGGATGCGATGTTGTAACTTTTAAAGTCGAGACCACTACAGGGGAAAAGTATCGATCTAATGCAGATGAGAATTTAGCCCTAGACCATTGTACGAGAAATCTGGTTGGGTCTTATTGTATTGTCCGTCACTGGTATGAGTGACTCCACTTTTGGCGAAGATGAGTAAAAAAAGGGCTCAAAATTGATTAAAATTTATGGCCATGTAAAATTTAAAATAGTAACAAAAGATAAGCTGGTTTCAAAAGTTGAAAAAAATCTGTGACAACATTTGCAAAAGTACAACCGTGCTCATTCAACTCTCCCAATTGAACAGTACTAAGACAAAGCACCATTCGAGCAAGCCACAACGCAATGATGTGAACCAGAAACCAGAAGGACAAACGCATTACTCCTCATTCTAAATGTGAACCGCGTCGCTTCATTTCATTCTTTGTGTTTTATCATTTAAGCAGCAATTAATACCCACTGAACGTATTGTTCAACAACACGAAAAAGGAGGAAATCGACCAAGAATAAAGCGAAAAGTGAGCAAACTCGTCACACAAGTGCTGCTACCATGTGGCCCACTTCTTCGATCGTCACCGATGACGAAGTGACTTCTTCTTAAGGTGCTGCTGCTGGTGATGAATGAAATGGTTGTTGTTGTTGTTGTTGTTGTTGTTGTTGTTGTTGTTGTCGACGTCGTCAATTTTATGGCTCCCATTTGAGGAACCGATTACGAACATTCAAACGAGGCGGCATGCATCGATCGTATTCATACGGAGGGTTTTCCACATTTGTTACTGGTCGACTCTCCGGCAGAACGGCTGATGGATGAATGTTGCCATTCTTTATAATCACCTTTTTGCATGATGTAATTGCGGCACGCATGGCGACTTCTTCTGGCCATCCAACTGGCAATCGATAAGTGAAAGGAGACCGGAGGCCAGAGAAAAGCCATAACGTTAATGAGGCTGCGTGTCGCACAATAGAAAATAACCGTTGCGATTAACCCTTTGCCTACCAAAACGGTTCTCCCTCCGCACAGTCGGCTAGGACGCAGCTTTCAGGTTTCTGGTCAGGTTGTCAAGATATCTTCGCAAACATCCAAGCATTTAGCCCTCGAAGGGTTAGCCGCAGAAACACAGACAAAAGAACAGCTCTGTCAAGCAACGGGGTATCCCGCGCTCAGACCGCAGCAGCCACCTGATGACTTAATTTGTGAGGAGCAACAACCGAACACACGTAAAGAAATCCCATGCCATGTTTTGACTTAGTCAGCCCTACCCACTGCCAGCTCGTGACAGCGAGCGATTAATGACTGTAAGAATTGTAAAAAAGCGCGTTGAAATTCGCCACTCTCCGGCGCTATCTGCTATCAGGTAGCACGCGATATTCTCCGAAACAAGCTCCACTACAACAACAACAACCGTAATTGGTTTTACCGCACCGAAGATGGGAGTGGCTCCCGCTGCGTTTGGGAACCTGCGATAAAGATCTACCTCTCATCCTATCAAACATCATCATTGTCCTTCCAGGTCAGGCAGCAGAAGGCTTACATTCGATAGAGTGTCATTGAGAAATGATGACCTTATGAATATATTAGTCAATCAAAGTGGCGTCACTGGAAACGGTGTATTTCAGGTTGAATATTATTTACGATAGAATTCCGAGTGCGAATTACGAACAAATGCATTTTCTGACACTTGAATACGAACAAACGGGCGCTGCTCGTTGTAGGTAGGTGCACAACATACCAGAGCAATCGTTAAACTGTCAACTGCGCGCTCCTGGAGATGATAAATTCCGGTGATGAAAATGTGTGAATCGTGGAACGATATTTGAATTTCTTGGCGACACATCTTGCGCTGTTGACCCACTTCAAATATAATGTTTTTATACGTAGTTGCTGAAATGCTTGGTACAGGATTCAAGGATTAAGAAAACGGTGCATGAGTAGAATAGTTGAATGGTTTGGTCTTGTTGGAAAGTGTCTCCGGTTTTTTTTTCACCCACAACGAATATCGAGAAAAGAACCTACTTTTGGGTCACTTCTAATACCCAAATAGCCGGATTTTTTTAAATGTTCCGAGACATGGAATTTAATTATATTTCTAAAAATTACCTTCCGGATATCTGTGTTAAAAATGTTCGAACTACACAGTCTGTTAAAAATAATCAATTTTACTCGTGACGTAGTTCTCGTTGCCGGTAAGTTTTTTGATACTTAATTTTGAATATGGCTCTATCTTAGGTTGATGTTGTTTCATTCTGCAATCCCATTTCGAAACATAAAATAAAAGATTATATATTCTCTTGTGCAGTGATTACATTCCATTGTTCTATAAGTTTATTCGAGATCGTGGTTCAAAGGTCTGTACGCTTTGAAAAAAGTACCCACAATCAAGTAAAAAATACTTAACGTTGAGTTCTGTTAAGTGAGGTTACCAGTTGACTGAATTAAGAAATGGAATAAAAAGGTTGAATTCACCCATCTAGCCAGTAATGACAGATATACTCAAATTTAAGATTTTTTTTGTGTTCGATGTTTCATGCCACTTTAAATGTTTTAATAGACTTTTCGCGAACTATAAATTATTTTGAACACAAGCTTAGGTAGTTTTTTTTGGTGAAATCTGCCGTAAAGATCTATCTTATAAACAATGTTTGCAAAAATTAATAAAGAACACTCTCGTTCATTCTTCAATGTGAAGTTCAAAACAACTCAATTTTAAGTTGCAAGTTGCAGCTACTCAACCATCCCGTTAGCTTCGCGTAAGGAATGGTTGAGTGGTTTTAACTTAATTTTGGTTGAAAATCTTAGCACTCGTTGGCGCTGTTGACGTTTGCCATTTTTTGTTAGTCTGGTCGATTTCAAACGCATCATTTGCCAGTCATTGTTCTTTAGAAGTCCCCAGAGGTAAATTTCTATTCATTGCATCTCAACGAAAGGATCAATAATATGCTTTTTTCTATAGAAATGAAGGACAAAGCTACGGCAGTCACATGTGTTGCTGCCAGCACTGCTCCGCGGTGTAACCGCAACCGAACAAAAGTGACAGATAAACCGGACAGCCACGCTCATTCGAATTTACCCAAAATTGAGTAACTTGTACCCATTTTCATAAAACAGGCTGAAACGTCAAACCACGGGAATGGCGATTTATGAAATTGGGTAAATCCTACTCGGTTCTTCATAAATCTGGTTCGATCCATAATCAAACTATTAGACTACAGTGATTACCCGGCAGCGTCAGTCGCTATTTTTCCAAAGTAAGGTGTAAAATTTAATAAAAACAAATTAAAAAAAGGACCATTCAGCTAATGGAGCAGATTGCAGCGGCAGTGGATACGGAAACGTACCGCGAATTGAAGGTATTATAATTTTTTTTTCTATTTTCCAATAACTATCCAAAAAAAATTCTCGAAATTAGCAAAAGCTAACCAACCACTTCCAGCAGCGAATGTTTGAGCTGATCGGACTGACGGCCAAGGAATTCCCGGAATGCGGGAAGAATGCGCATCAGCACTGGGTTCTGGCCACCACGATGAGTGTTGACAAGGATCAACTGCTGGAGGAGAGCTACCATTCGTTTATTTCGCTAATGGGTGGCGTGCAGGGATTGGGCTACTACCTGGTCAACTTGCTCGCTGTATGTTTGTATGTGTGCATGTGTGTATTTATGAAAGAATTTAAAAATGAATGAAGGGATGAACGTGATTTTCCAACTCCGGCCCGATATTAGTACAATATCCAATTCTTCCAATAATTAGATTTTTAAGCAATTTCAATCACATGTGAACTTTTTATTCATGTATAACCAAACCACAAATAAAATATTGAAACTACAAAGTTGACAAACTTTTTTTCAAAAGAATAAAAAAAAATCCTAAATATAGCAGCCTGGGGTATTTTTTATTTCAATATTTTACCCAATTTCCATAAAAACTATATTTTATAAGAATGGGTAGAGCTAACCCAAAATCAAATAAATTGTAGGTTTACCCAAATTTGGGTTTCAAACCGGTTACCCAATTTTGAGTTGTTCCAATTTTTATGATTTTGGGTTACCTTTACTCAATTTTGGGTAAATCCAGATGAGCGTGAGCGAAGAATCGGGTTGAAACGTCATGGGGGAGGGTAAAAATTATTTGAAAAAAAATAAAAAAGGGGGGAATTGGGGATTATTGGTGTTATAAAAAAAATAAAAAAGTTGAAATTATTTTATTAGGTTATAAGGGAAAAAAAAAAAAGATGGGGAAAGTTGGTATAGTAAAAGAGATAAAAGGGAAAGTAAAGAAAGCAGTTAGGGGGGGGGAGAAAAGGGAAAAAAAAAAAAAAAAAAAAAAGGGGGAAAGAAGAAAATTATGGTGTAGATTAAGTGGTAATGATAAATAATTTTGGGTGGGGAAAGGGGGGGGGAAGGGGCTCAAAACTTTAAAAAATTTCGTTATGTCAACTGCCAAATCAAATACACCGAATAACACCCGTACTCTGAGAAAAATTTCATCGTTCTACCGACAATTATATCATGGTCAGGATGACTATCGCATATAATGGTTTCAATAGCCATGAAAATGGTCGAATTCACCACGTTCATGGCATTTTTGACTATGATCATGGTAAAAATGACTATTCCGACATTATGGAAAATGTTGCATCAACTATTTTTAATGGTAGTTTTGACCATGATTATAGTCGGTTCAAAATCACTATACTGCAATAGTCATCCTAACCCCCAATAATGGTAAAATTGACTATCAAATTCCTCTCTGTGTATGACCAGCTGTGTGTGCTGCGATAGACCGGAGACAAGTGATGATTGTGTTCAATGCAATCAGTGTAAGGGAAGTGCGCGGATGTGACAGGTTCGGTAGCTGAACGATCGTTTACCTGCAGTCACTGTTTGCTACTCAGTGTTTGCTCTCTAACGACGACATCCAGTATTAAGGCAACACGTCTGGCATTGAAGAAGAAGCAGTTGAAAGAGCAACAAGCTATGGAGCAATGACACCTTGCCAAGAAAAACAAGCTTCTGGAGGAGGAGCTGTACGAGATGGAAGAGAACAGCAGCATTAGAAGCAGAGTAAGCAAACGGACGAGTTTGGATAGAGTTAAGCAGTGGCAGCAGAAATGCGCGGATCAATCTGACAGCGCGCAGGGATGTACCCCAGTGTATGAATCGGCAGACCCTGCAGCAGTTACCTTGATCCCACATGATGGCACACGCATTCAGAAGGACTCGTCGAGCTTCATCGCTACTTTATCCCTTCCAGTCGGTGGGAATTCGCAAACGCAGACAAAAGATAACTCCAAGAAGTCAGCATCTGGTAATACAGCACAGCAAACACGAAATGAATCAGTAGGACGTGAGTCCAGCTTTCACCAACCGGTAGTGAATTCAACAGCAAAGTCGCTCAACCTGGAAAAAGCGAGCTTCGCTCAACGGAATCGGCAACGGTACACCGGCGCGTTCCATAAAACGGATCGAAAAAAAAGGGGGACAAAAAAAAAGAAAAAATGAAGAGCCCCCGTAGCACATCAATGTAAGTCACTTTATTATCCAACGATCAAACCAAACAAACCAACTGTACCCCTCCCCCCAATTCGCCTCAGAACGCCAGTTTGCCTTGAACTGTTTCTCGCTCACAACAGCTTTTTGAGTCTTTTTAAGGGTCCGCTTGACGATGGCCCAATATTTTTCGATTGGACGGAGCTCTGGCGTGTTGGGAGGGTTCTTGTCCTTGGGCACCACTTGAACGTTGTTGGCAGCATACCACTCCATGGCCTTTTTCCGTAATGGCAAGATGCCAAATCCGGCCAAGATAGAACGGAACAATTGTGTCGCTTCAGGAAAGGCAGTAGACGTTTCTGCAGGCACTCGCTAAGAGAAATTTCCTGGTTGACGGTTCCGGTCGCAATGTAAACGTTGCTCTTCAAGTCACAGGTACAGATGGCCTGCCACCCACATATTTCTTCGCGAACTTTGACAGTTTAATGTGCTTGAAAATATCTGCCACCTTTCCCCGTCCGGTTGCCGTATAAAATTCCTGTCCAGGAAGCTGTCTAAAGTCTGCCTTGAAGTAAGTTTCATGATCCTGTACTACGCAATCAAACTTCGTCAGCATCGTCGTGTACAACTTTCGAGATCGTGCTTTGGCCGACGTGTTTTGTTTATCGTCGCGATTTGGAGTCACCACTTTCTTGTAAGTCGACAGTCCAGCTCCTTTTTTAGCTCTATCCACGGTTGAAGGCGCCACTCTCAGCTTCTTTGCGACATCTCGGACGAAGAGGTTGGAATTCCGCTCGAAACAGCGGGCAACTCTTTTTGCTGTCGCTGTAGCCTCCGGCTATCGATTTCCCCCCAATTCAGCTTTCCTGGCTGTCGACAAACGCTCACCGAACACTATTAATACGTTGGTAATAGTTGATTTAGCCACATTCAACAATTTCGCTAACTTGGCGTAAGAATAGTTTGGATTTTCGCCATGTACGAGCAAAATTTTGATACGTTGCTTCTCTTCCTTCGACAACATTTTGATAACTGAAGTGTTAATCTCAAAATCAAAATAGAGGCATGATGCTACACGCACACATCTTCAAAATGAGGGGTGTGAAAATTTTTTCAATGCACGATGAAAGGAAATGCGTCAAGTTTAAGTCGACCAAATTTTGATCGAAACATCCTTTAATCAATGCGGTTAATATATATTCCTGTTACACAACATTGGTAATTAAAAAAAGTTAATAAAGAATTTTTAACATTGTAGAAACAAATAATATTAATGCACCTGGTGACGTTTTTAAAGAAAAATTATCATAATCTATATATAAACCCAACAAAAAACATAAACCTAAGAAATTGTGGACCTCGTAAATTAAAGAAATTTTGGAAAATAATAATAAATGTTTGATTAATTATTGTAAAAATTTAACTCAAGAAAATTTCTTTTCGTTTAAAAAAGCCAAGACTGTTTTAAAAACCAAAATTCGCAAAGAACAAAGAAAAAGCTTTCATCAATTAACCGATTCTCTTACTCCAGACTTGAATCTTAAACAATTATGAACAACTGTAAAATTAATTAGTGGTGGATTTCCAAAAAAAAAGAGAATTTGAAGCTTTTAAATTTGATTCAAATTTATCATCCAAATTTATGGGTAAAAACTTTCCTAACATAGCTGGAGAAACCAAATATTCTCTAAAACCCTCTGTAAATATTTTATCTATAACATACTCTAATATAATAGAAATCCTCAGGTTCAAACAAGATAGTTCAGCTCCAGGACCTGACAGTGTTTCCTATTATATGCTCAAGAAATTGAATCCAGCTTTTTAAAAAAATTAGTTTAATATGTAATCAAGTCCTCACGTCAGCATCAATTCCTAACGACTGGCTGAATATTAAATGTGTTCCAATTTTAAAACCTGATAAACAAGATAATAACCCTGATTCCTTCAGACCGATTTGCCTCATATCCACTTTGCCTAAAATAATTACATAAGCATCTTTTTTTATAAAAAGGGAAAAATATAAAAAATAAACAAAAATAATCCTGAATAATCTTTTGGGTTTGGAGGAAAAACCTCTTCTATAACTTGTGGTAAAAATTTAATTTTTTTTATAAAAAATGGAAAGGGAAAGAAAAAAAAAAAAATATGAAAAATTTTTACCCCCCCCAAAAGCTTGGTAAAGTTAAAATTTCAAAAATTCAACCATTCAAAAGACAAAAGTTATCCCCCCGAAATAAAAAAATGGGTATGTCTATATTTTAAGAAAAAAAAAATTATTTTAAAAAACAATGGTGGTAGACAAAGAAAGACGGACAAAAAAAAAACCCCCCGAGGGGGCCTTTATCCATACTAATTTTAATTAAATCTCTATAGACTGTTCCAGAAAGTATAAGCACACTTTCAAAATAACAAAAAAGTCATGTTTTTTTTTAGTTTTAATAATTTTATTTGGCAAATCGTATTTGTATTTGTGTTTTATATGATATTTTACTCTCGTTTAATGAAAATATTTAATCATAGCCAAGACTCCAAACTTTTCCTCGAACATGACCCATTAGCTTTTGCACAGTGGTACTTCCCACCATTTTGACCACTTTTGGCCAATCTTTTTAAAATTTTTGGATGTCGTCCGCTGGTTTTGTGAATTTTCGAAACTTTGTTTTGGTTAAAGCCCAAAAATGTCTGTCGGCACGAAACATACATATTGACTTTTGTACCATTCTAAAGTGTCCTTTGCGTAATGACATGACGCCAAATCAGGCCAAAACACTACTTGACCTTCGTGCTGCCTGATCATCGGCAATAATCGCTTCTGGAGATATTCCTTAACGTATTTCTGAGTGTTCATCGTCTCCGTTGTGATGTACGGACTAGATGTTTTAACACACTCCTATATTGCCTGCCAAACCATAACTTTCTTACCGAATTTTTCGGTAAAAATTGCCTTCTCCGTTTCAGGGATATCTTTGTTTTCGCTTACAGTATAGAATTGTGGTCCGGGAAGCGTTTTGTAATCTAGTTTCACATACGTTTCATCGTCCATTATTATACACCCAGAATTTCTACACAATAACGAATCGTAGAGTTTGCGAGCCCGTGGTTTAACGGACGCGGCTTGTTTTGGGTTTTTTTTCTGCTTTCGGTATGTTTTTAGCCCAAGTCTTTCTTTGTCACGCATGACGTTACTCGACGAGGTCCCTAGTTTTTTCGCAACATCCCAAACGGAAGTCGCTGGTTTTCGCTTGTAGGCATCCCTGATCTTTTTATCGATATCCGGACTAACAGGACCGGATTTCCGACCACTCTTCGGCGCATCTTCAAACGTACACTGTTCTCTATATTTTCGAATCGCAGATCGTACCGCTCCGACTTCCCTCTTCCTTGACCAATTTTCTCCAGGAGAGTCCGCTCACAGTGCACCATTTGTGCACGATACTTTTTCGTTTTTCCGGAGTAAGACCGCGCATTTTGATAGGTAACACAAAACTGAGCACTTTTTTGATGCAATGTCATTCATAAATGTGCAAACAAAAGGACGCAGCCAAACCATGTTGAAATATTTCATTATATTCAAAGTGACCGTTAAAATAAGGTGTGCTTATACTTTCTGGAACAGTCGTTAATCTACACTTAATCAAAATAGAAGGCATTCTTATACAATTTGCTGATGATTTTGACGTCGTCACTTTTGCAGAAACATTACTTTTAGCGTGTAATAAAATGAATTCATCTTTAAATATTATTCTCCCATCATTATCAGAATTAGGAATGCAAGTTAATCCTAGTAAATCAGGTACGATTTGTTTTTATAATAATATTACTTATAACTGTAATACTTCTATAAATAATAACCCTATTGAGATAGAAATGGTACATAAATATCTAGGTATGTGGATTGATCATAAATTAAATTTTAGAACTCATATAACGGACACTGCAAATGAAGCTAAAAGGAAAATCCACATCATAAAAATGTTAAAAAGGAAAAAAGGGGGATGTCACCCTAAAACACTTCAAAATATTAATAATTCAATAATAAGATGAGTTTTAGACAACGGTATTTCAATTTATTCATCAGCCTGTAAAACAACTTTTAATTCATTAGAGAAAGTGCAAAATTCATCAATTAGAACTTGCCCAAGATTACTTCAATCAACACCAATTCAAATAATTTATGCGGAAGCAGGCGAATTGCCACTTAAATATAGAGCACCCTGAATTAGTCGCGATGATAGAAGCTATCGTATTGCTATTAGTATCAACCAATTAAAATTAGTCATTTTTGCTATCGGAAGAATTCGAACTTTTTACACAGCTACAAAGGACACGTTAGCAGGGCTTCAAATGGTGAGTTGACAACTTCGAAGGAGGGTGCGACCGACCTCTCGTCCTCACAAGTTCCTACCTCACGCCTCCACCAGTCATATGATCACAAAAGACTGACAGCTGAAACATGGAGACGCTGGTTGGCGTAGCCTGGGCAATGTTGTTAATATGACAATAGCGAAGTGAGGGGGTGCGACTGAACATCATGTACCTTAAGTCATATTGTATATTTTCCATTTTCAATTTATTAATAATTTCAGCCCGCATTAGAATCATCGGCATCGAAAGCTCTCAATTAATAACTGTGGAAGTGCATTTGGAACACTGAGTTGAGAGCAGGTAATAAGCAATTTGTGAAAGCAATAAGCTTGAAATGCCATGTATAATAACGCTTTAGAATCATCTTTGCATTCCAAAACCATGTTAGAGCCTGGAGCAACATGACTACTTCAACTACTTTATTCATAATAGACTGGCATGTGCTTATATGCAATGTAGGATTATATTTTAGTATTGTGTTTAGTGGTATTATGGTAACATTGCCATTATTTCAGAAATCATCAAACCGGACTCTTCGATCACTCTAATTGCTACCTTTGAAATGTTACTAGAACAGTATAAAGAAAAATATTACAACATGTGTTATAAAATAATATCTTTTATTGAAATTTTATATCAGATATTTGGAATGATCTATTCTGTTTTCAGATTTTCCAGGACTAGAAGGATATTAATACATAACTAATTTTTATCTATTTTTCAGTAACAATCCATTGGATGTACCATTAAAGTTTAAAATTTGAATAAATTAGCATTCTTGTCTATAATGGTATCCTAATTTTTCGTGTACAAAATATACTAAATATTAAATAACACATAACGGGGGAAAAGGAGGGACCATCAGGGCACCCAAGTAAGACGATTTGGATAGGGAGCATTGGACTGCCTCCTCCTATTGTTAACATTTCGCGGAACGAGGGCGGACTCTTCGACCCCATCTATTGGGTTTATTCTGTCAAACGAGGGCTCGATTCTAGTGCTGTCTGTGTGACCTAGCTTTTGAAAGCAGATTCTTTTCCCTATATTTGCGGGTTTTGCGTAAGTATCTCTGCTTACGGGCCCGCCCAAACGTTTTTGGCCCTTCATACAGGAGCTTGATGATCACAAACAATAATAGAATCCTGATCAAATCGCTTTTCAGATTATTCCACTGCTATGGGAAGTTACCTTGCTACAATAGATGGAAGTATTATATCATCATCATCATCAGCTACAAAGGACACGATAGCAAAATGGAACTTGATCAGATCAGATACATGTAGTACTTGTAATGTGCAAGAAAATCTTATACACTTGCTTTTTGAATGTAACCAATTCTCTGGGATAAGACGAAAGTTTCCCGTGCTTTCTAGAAAAAGATAACTTAAAAATGGTACTCAAAAATAAAAAACAGGATGAATAAGGAATGTATCGAAAATAAGCTTTCCACAAACTTTCTTTCAAATTATGTTGAAAACCGATATTTTATTCATACAAAAAATTTATCCTTTATTGTACGATGTTAAACTTGAACATAATGAAGACCGGATGAAATTTATGTTATTCCTTCACGAATTTTCGAACTTTGGATCGAAAGCTCTTCATCAAGTTCCGGACAAGTGTTGTATCGCCTTTTTTGGACGCTTGAGCCCAAATTTTTTTGAACTCCTGCATGTTCCCAGCTGCCTTACCAGTCTTCTTGAAGACCCTCTTCACGATTGCCCAGTAACGTTCGATGGGTCGAAGCTGAGGGCAATTTGGTGGATTGATATTTTTCTCAACGAAATCTATACCCTTTTCCGCAAGCCAATTGAGAGTGATTTTGGCATAGTGAGCCGACGCTAAATCCGGCCAAAACAGTGGAGGTGTACTATGCTTCTTATATAAAGGCAACAATCTCTTCTGGAGACACTCAGATCGATAGAATTCCTCATTTATAGTTCCGGTAGTGTAAAAAATGGTTGACTTCAAACCACAGGAACATATTGCTTGCCATACCAGTACCTTTCGACCGAATTTCTCCACTTGAATCGACCTGTCCGCATCGCTCACATCCTCCTCAACGACGGCAGTAAAGTATTGTGGACCTGGAAGGGTTTTTGAGTCCTCCTTTACATAGGTCTCATCGTCCATCAAAACGCATGCATCCGGACGCTGCAAAAGACGCGAATACAATTTCCGGGCCCTTGTTGCTGCTCGCTTCTTCTGTTCTGCACTTTGTTTCGAGATTTTCTGCTTCTTGTAGGTCTTCAGGTGGTTTCGCCTCTTGATACGCTGGATCATTCCGACACTCGTTCCTGCTTTTTTGGCCAAATCACGTATTGACATTGATTTGTTCTTCATGATTAGAGATATCACTTTCTGCTCCAGTTTCGGGTTGCAAGAACCGGGTTTTCTGCCTCTTCCTGGTTGTTCATCCAAAGAATAGTGTTCCCCAAACTTATTAATGATGGTTTCAACACTCGCATGATGAATTCCAAACCGCTTCGCCAATTTTCGCATAGTAATACCCTTCTCACTTAGCCATGTGTCCAGAACCTTAATTTTCACTTCCTTTTCAATACGCGACATTTTGAAAACGCAGAATTTGAACCGCACAAACAAGTAAACAAAATAAAGCTGACAGTCAAACGCACAGAATGCAGTGTTCAGAGCATAAAAAACCATCACAAATACATGCGTACAACGCAAATGTATGTGGATAGCTTATATTCGATACACTCCTTATCTACAAATCGCGAAATTTAAAAGTTAGGCAGGAATAAATGTTTGAGTTCAGTTCGCGCTATTGATCATTTCTATTCGAGCTCTCACCTGTGTGGATAGTTGTTGGTCTGCATGATGAAGCTAATCAAATTGTTTTCTTCGCGTAGCCGTCTTCTCAAATATTAATTTCACTTGACGCTTGGCTAATATGGACCAAAGCCATTAAAGGGAGGAAAAAAATGCCAGTAGAAAAAATACTTCGTTCGATTGTATATTATTGCTGCCGCCTTAGCCCGGGGCGAAGAAATCCTCCACCAAAGGGCGTGTCGATGGGATACAACAGATCCGGTATCTATGGACGAAGGAAAGAGCACCAAAAGCAAACCTGGTTCCTGCCGTCCGACACGGTCGTGCGCGAACGGAGAGGTTCGGTCAGTGCAACCGGAAAGCCGTCATAAAGAACTTTCAATCCTTGAATATCGTCATGCAAAGGGTAGGTCTTAGCCGGCTATCTCTGAGCAGCAGACCCAGAAGCACCGGCTGGAGACAATGGTCAAGAAGATTTTCGCGGTGAAGCGCAATAAGGTGATGAGACGATGAGACATATCTGACCCTGGACTGCAACCACTGACAGGGGACCGGAACATTCAAGTCCCCCACTAAGGAGGTAAGCAGTGAGGTCAAGTATATTTCCCAAACAAAGTTACTGAAGTAGGCTTTCCTATAGTTGACCATCAGTGAGAAAGGATTGTCGAAGCCACTGTTCTTCTTCTCGGGCCTTGCTATATGGGAAGATTAACAGTACCAAATGGCTGGCGGAAGTGGCCCCCTAAGGGGAGGGTGGGGATGGGGAACCGGGGGAGGGGGGGGGGGGGGGGGGGTGTTTGGTTTGTTTAAAAAAGGTTATAAATTTTGTTATATGATTTTTGGGGGACAAAAAAAAAAGAGTAGAGGTTCCAACCCGGGATATCCCGGGACAAAAAATCCCGGGATCTTGAAAAATTCGGGATTTCCCGAATCCCGGGATAAGATTTTTCACCGTCCCGAAAATCCCGGGATTCCCGGGACACACATTTCTTACATATTTTTTCGCTTTGATACTTCCCAATAAATTTCAGTGTACCGTTTACGCGCATTCAATATAACCCATACAACGCCAACATACATATTTACTGTACCTACATCGATGTTATACATCATTCATGAAAATACATCATTCCTTTTGTGTTGGTTCAGTAGGCATTCGCATTTTTGCCTACACATTTAACACACACACACACACACACACACACACGCGCGCGCGCCAATACGACGCAAGCTGTCATTTCCATTCAAAACATTGTTTTCATTCACTGATTACTGCTTCTGTGTTCATTGAATAATTTCGGATTGCCGTTACATCAAAGTAAGTAGTAATACAAAATTTGTGCTAATGTAGCCTTACATCCAATTATTTTAAAGGCATGGCTGAAATTTGGAAACACTTCGATAGAATTGCGGATGACAAAGAAAAAGCACGATGTCGGAAGTGCGAGCAAATTTTGTCGTGCAAGGGCTCTTCGACCAGTGGCTTGCTCCGGCACATGAAGAACAAACACGACATGGATTCCAAACCCCCCACAAATCCTAGTGAGTCTGCTGCGAAAGTTAAATCATCCACACCGAATGTCCCAGTGAAACAAGTATCGATGCTCAAGTTCGTTAAACGTCAGTCACTGGCGGAAATTGTAGCTCGGCTGGCAGCAGAGGACGGATTTTCGATCAATGCAATCACCAACAGCAAGTTCATCAGACAATCGATCGCAGATCGTGGATATTCTCTGCCAACGTCGAATACATCCGTCATGAAGCTGGTCGCCGAATACTATGGATACGCTCAGCAGCAAACGCGGGATGAAATAGTGAAGCGTATCGATAGCGGTGAACTGGTTAGTCTCACTTTGGACGAGTGGACAAGTCTAAGCAACAAGCGCTACTTAAACGTGAATGCCCATTTCGCTGACGGATCATTCTACAACCTGGGTCTCGGCAAAATTCGTGGATCACTACCTGCTGAAAAGGTTTTGGAAATGGTCAAGGATATGGTCCGGAAATTCGGTATTAAGGATGGAAACATTGTAGCATCAACGACTGACGGAGCTCGAGTGATGACGAAGTTTGGAAGATTGTCGGATTACCTTCATCAGCAGTGTTACAACCATGCGATTCACTTGGGGGTTTGCGATGTCCTGTACAAGGATCAGCCACCGGTACCAATTGAAAATGAGGATTCAGATAGCGACGATTCGGATAGTGATAACTACGATGATGAAGTTGGTTCTTCGGGTAAATATATTGGAATGTTCATGTTCATATTAAAGAAAACAGCTAATTTATTTCAATTATAGACTTGTACACCACGCGATTTGGAGAGTCTCTGAAACGTATTCGAAGAGTCGTGAATTTTTTTTTCGAAAATCGCCTGTTAAGAATGCACTGCTTCAAGAAAAAATCACGAAAATGTTACATAAACCACTTCAACTGTGTGTGGACGTCAAAACTCGTTGGAACTCGACTGAAACGATGCTGGAGCACTTCATTCGCGGTTTTGATTGCATCAAAGAGACACTTTCCGAAATAGGCCTTTCTGGTCTTATGTTGGACAGTGATTTCGAGGTTACTGGACAGCTCATCGAAAACGCAAATGGTTAAGTTCATCAAGGAACTGGGAGTTCGATTGTTGCAAGACTGCCAAAGACAGACTGATGATGATGCTGCCGAGTTGAATACTGGATTGTGGTGTACCAAAGAAGATAATTACAGATAATGGTACACATTTTCTTGGCGCCAACAAGGAGCTGAATAAGCTGGTGCAGAGATTGGATCAACCATCGATTGAAGAGACACTGAGCGTCAGAGGTATTGAATGGCAGTTTATACCTCCGGGAGCCCCACATTTCGGTGGATGCTGGGAACGACTACTGAGGACCGTCAAAACCGCCCTGAATGTAATGTTGAAGGAGAGACACCCGACTGATTTGGTACTTCGGACGGCGCTTTGTGAAGTGATGGAACATCGTGAACAACCGACCATTGACCCATATATCGGACGACCCCTGTGATCTTGAACCGCTAACCCCAAACCTGCTACTCCTTGGTCGTAACAATTTCATGCAATACGATCACAAATTTAACGAAAGCGATCTGGATTGTAAAGCGGCGTATAAACATGCTCAAATATTTGCTGATAGATTTTGGTGAAAATGGGTTGCCGCATACCGTCCCAAATTGAGGCGACAGAGATGGCAAGATAACCGGAACTATTACGAATATAAAGCCGGAGATTGTGGACGAAACTTTGAATCGTGGATGCTGGCCACCCAAGCAACACACATGTTTTATAATGGTTGAAAATACTTTTATATGACTAGATTTGGTTATATAGAAGCTTACTCAACATAAAATCATGCATGCGTTACTCGGGCAGAGGGATTAGTCGAGAAGGTGATTCGTGGACCAGATGGAAAAATCCGTACCATCGTAGTGGCAACATCAAGATCAAGATTCACCATCCGTACCACCGATCACTAAGATTGTTCTACTCAAGGCCAATTCTGTTCCTGCCCCGGAGAATGTTACCGCTAGCAACGGAACAAACGAGCGAGCGAAGGTGGCCGTTGCGAAAAAAAAACAAGTGAAAATTTCATTCCTTGTACAACATTGAAAGAACAAAGATACAAAACTTCAAACTCTAAAACCCCAAGCTAAATTTATCCTCTGAAGTCCTGAAATCCCCCTCCCCCGACGGAAGAACTCTGTTGTTCGTAGCCCTTTTCCTTAGAGGCAAAAAGCAGCAATTGGATGTGCAAGGTAAGAAATACACTAAACCATTATTTTTTGCAGTTGAATTAACAGAAAACCAATTTAGGGTAACGGGATGTAACGTTGGCCTAGTAACTTTTCGTGATACATACTACCAAACGTTTTATGAAACTTATCTAAGCAAGTGTATAACTAGCTGAATATCACTTGCAGCTCAAATACTTAAGGAGTTTTAATAAAAAAAAAATGTAAGCGATCACTGCATATTAGACCGAGTCAAGGGACACATACCCTACTTATAACAAAACAATGTCTAATCCTATTAAAAACAAAACAGTTTACCGTCAGTTTGAATGGCTTAACGAACTGATTTAAATCAATATACACATCGCCCGAAGCTTTTGTGCTGTGGAGCTAGCAAAGCTAATGCTAAGCAGAAGTGGTAGGCAATTGACCAAGAGTTCGATTCATTTGGACCACCAATGCGCCTTGGATCGGAATATCAGAGAGTAAATTTTGTTTTCTCGTTTGAATACTATTACTTTTGTGATCCTAACATTGGCTGTCAGGCTGTCGGTTGGCACACTGAGACTCAGAACAACAGTAAAAGTGATGAGCTATTGAAACAAACGTTAGAATTTTTTTTCTCTAAAATATCATTTCAGTACATTTGCCCCTGGGGTTTGGAAATTTACCCTCGAGTTGAGTGGTTTATGACATTAGTCCTAGTTTTTTAGAAGTACCTATAGAAAAATAATACCCACTAGAAGTATAGAAAAATATACCCCAGTGCACATCCTAGAAAGTTCAGAAAGAGACTTCCCAGAGGTTCAGAAAGATGCTTTCTAGAAATTCGGGAAGAGTCTTCCTCGTAAAAAAAAAAATTCTCCGAAGGTCAGGCAGAACCTTCTCAGAAGTATAGGTAGCCTTTGTTAGTAGCTCAAGCACGAATATCCGAAAAAAATCAGTACCAAATATCCTCGAATTTCAAGATCATACTAACCAGAAGTTCAAGGATTAATTTCCTAGAAAATTAGGAGATGACTTCTCAGAGCTTCAGGACGAAGTTTAAAGAAGAGGACTTCTAAGAAGTTTGGAGCTTTCCAGAGGTTCTGGAGTTCTTCCCAGAAATTCAAAATGCAGGAGATTAGGAAAAAAAAAACCTCCCGGAGTTCAGGAAGAAACTAACCAGGGAGGGACTACCTATAATTTTTTCTAAAAATCAGAACCAAACCTCCACAAACCTTGAGGACGATACGTCCTAGAAGTTCAGGAGATAAGTTCTCTGAAATTTAAGAAAGGACTTCCCAGATATTCCGGAAAAAAAACATTCCCAAAGTTTAGTTGAAAGTTCCCAGAAGTTCGGAAGAGAATGAGGATTTCTCGAAGTTGAGGAAGAAACCTCTCAAAAGAACAGACATAAAAAAATTGGTGATGGTTAATATAATTACTAGATGTTTTAATTTAAAACAGAACACAATATGACCAACAAAGAAATCTATCATCCCTAGATGAAGACAAATACATCACGCCGAAACGTCGGAAATTAGAGAAAGCATCTGGCTCTAACTTTTTAACCGTTGGGTAGAATTTAATGAAAATTTGGGTGGATTGAGTTCAATTTGAATTTCTGAGAAATTACTGTTTGAACTACTAGGAAGTACCTCCTAAAGGGTGTCCACGATGAAATTGCCACACACAAAATTGATTCGCAAAATTCGAGTTTTCATCCGATTGCCATCAAATTTTCAGGGATTGAGAAATAACTATTAAACTTCATTTTACCATTTTACTCGTATTTTATTTACAGTCCATACGCAAATGCCCGCACCTTGGCCTTAACCCCGGCCATAAGATTCTGCACAACCTGTGAATCAACCGTTTTTTGCATGTAAACCCATACTTTCTTCAGTTCCTCGACTGTCTTCACTACCATAGGTCGTTTAAGAAGGTGCTGCTTCATAATCGCCCAGTACTTCTCGATGGGGCGGAGCTCCGGAGTGTTGGGAGATGTGAACATTTTCAGCACGAAATCGACCTTATTGTCCGCATACCACTTCAGCACGTCCTTGTAGTAGTGGCATGAGGCCAAATCCGGCCAGAAGATTGTTAGGACGTTGTGGGCCTTCAGGAGAGGAAGCAGCCACTTCTGGAGGCACTCTTGGCGCGTACACCTGTCCGTTCATCGTGTCTTGGGTCACGAAAGGTGCACTCCGCTTCCCGCGCGGTAATGCAGATGTTTGCCAAACCAGAATTCCTTCACTTTTTTTCACATCTTCTGAGTGCGGATATTATCAATAACGCTGAACTGATCCTTGGCCGGAATAAACATGTTGCCGGGGATTCCAGTGGGAAGTCAGCCATAGGGCATGTTTCTCGTCGTCCATGATGCAGCATTCAACTTTCAGAAGCTCATGTTCAGTGTACAAATTTCCTGGCACAGGTTTTGGCGGACTTGTTCTTGCTTCTCGCCGCGATTAGGGGCCTTAAAAAAATTGAACGTTCAGAGCTCAGCCTTTGTCTTGGCCTTCTGGATAAACACTTCGGCTTAGGTGGTGCTTCTGAGTTACATCCCGAACTGAGGCGTTCGGATTTCGGTTGAAGGCCCCAACTACGCGGTTGTGGATTTTGGTAGTTGTACGGAATACTTTTTTCCTTCACTTCTGGGCTTCCGATCGGTGGTCAACCGTTCCTCGAACCGCTTAATCACTCTCGACACCGTGGAATTCGCGATTCCCAACGTTTTGACGATGGAACGATGCAAGAGATTAGGCCGACGGAAAATAAAAAAAAAAAATCCTGGTGATTGGGAGCTTTCTCGAGTATTCGTCGAGTATTGGTACACGACTCTGAAGACGTCTGTAGCATTGTAGACGAAATGCGCGTATCGGTGTTCAGCGATAATAAATGAAAGGTAGTTACGAAATGAAATGGAAATTACTAATCTTTCCGATTTCTCATTTTCACGATAATTTATTTCAGCTTTTACAACTGAATTTATACTATATAATCAAATGTAAATATTTCAACTATTCGCGAGTATTGAACTTGATCATTGACCACCATCTGTCGACCAGAATTTATAATGGTTCAACGATAAAAACTTCTGAGGATTATAGCACTTTTGGGGATTAAATGTGGGGTCCTTTGGGTGGTGGGGAGTTAAGCGGGGGGGGGGTTGGGCCCCGCGTATAATGTCCTCTTATAATTGGTGAGAAATAACCTCTGGGGGCGGTGGGCATGTTTTGCTAGTGGATGAGAGTTGAAGTTCCGTAGGAGGTAGGCTAGAAATAGAACAGAGGTATTGAAAATTGAGTGAAAGGGCATGGTAAAGTAGTATTCGAACCACAGGCGCTTCATTTGCCTAACATCCCACTATGGGCAAATGAAGCGCCTGTGGTTCGAATACTACTTTACCATGCCCTTTCACTCAATTTTCAATACCTCTGTTCTATTTCTAGCCTACCGTACACTGACGGAACTTTCAACTTTCTCTTCATATCTTTCATTCTAGCAAAAAAACATTGCTGTCCACTCTTGGTGCCTCATGGCGATGAGCGAGACATCTCCTTCTACATCATAATCGTTACTCCACGCACGGAGAACACAAACATAACAATTAATGTATGTAAAACATCTCGTTTTATAGAAAAATAAGTTGAGAGTTTCCATTTGAGAAAAAAATACCCCGGTGACTTTTCAATTATCAAGACAAAATGGTAACTGTCATGTGATAGTTAAAAATGATCGAATGCTTAATTAATGTTTAACAATACTTCTCTCTTTACATATTTACGATAGCCTATTATCTTTCACCTCTGAAACGCCATCAAAACTATCGGATACTTTCTTTTCTGTAAGCTTGCATCTACAATCTAATTGGGCACGGAAGCTTAAAATGAAATTATGTTGGAGTCAAACTTTTTAAATACTTATGTTTTCATCGTCTTCAGATGTTCAAGTTTTTGTCGAGTTCCAACCAAATACCTCCAGCATTTCCAACATTTTCCTTTGATTTCCACTGCAATCTAACATAATATCGAAATAATATCTCAACAAAATGTTCAATGCAAGCAAAATGATCCAAAATGGCAATCAACTCACAATTTTGTATGTCGATTGATTTTTCTCATTTTCGTTTACAACCAGTACAAGCTACCAGTTATGCCCTTCAGTACTTCTCCATCTGAATGCCGAATGGGAATATCGATACCGGGCAGGAAGCATCGATCCAGCAGCAGCATTGTAGTGGCCACTTTTTATTGGCATCCAGCACGCAAAGCCCGGAGCACTTCGATTGCTTATCATCTTGAACCGACGACGAAGACGATGAGCAGACCAGGGTGATGTCCGCAATGGTTCGGTCATTCCAGGCGGTACTTTAACCAAATTACTATGCTAAAAACAAACAGACACTGCGGGATTTCGATTCACCGTTTCGAATGTTGAACGCTGACTGGCATCCGCGTGCGTTCGAGCCAGGGCCTACTCTGATTAGCGCACTCACGTCGTTATCGACGTTACCGGTCGCGGGTCATTGGAAATCGTTCGTCAAAATTCGAAACACAACCAAAACAATGGCGAAAATCAATGTAATCAATGCTGTCCTGCGAAATTCGTTTGCCCGCTGATGACATGGAATTACGTCGCGCTTTAATTCCATGTTTCCGATTTGTTGAGCGCTGGGAAGAACAGAGCTGCGAGTTAATTGAATGGAATCGAAATCTGGAGGCGATTTCGCATCACAGTATCAGGATGGGTCCTCTTTTCTCGTTTTTCGTCACCGGTTTTTGATGCTCGATAATAACTTCTTTATAATTGTACAACTGGCGCACACAATTGGACCGGTTCGAGTCGAAATCGAATCGTTGTTTGTTTACTGCCGGCGGGTTTCCTTCTTCATCAGCAGATTAGCAGCATGGATAGCATCATGGCTTGTCAACGGTATCCACATGCCAAGCCACACAAACGGGAAGGGAAAAAAATGGATGGATGCTTATTAAAATATTAACGTTAATCACGTAATTTGTAGCTTATTTAAATTTATTCGAATTTAATGCGTTTTGATGACCAGTTTCAGAAGTGCAATTGTACAATTGTTTCTGTGGGGTAATTTCGATTTAGGGTAGAATCAATTGAGTCTTTTTTTTTCGTTCCACACTCACCACTTTGTCGACACTCGAAAATAAAAAAAAGCATTGAGATAATGAGCTTTCTTCCGTGGAACAGGGCAAACTTTGCAGCTGTAGGTGATGAGAAAATTTTCAAAACAGCAACACGCCCACCTAGTCTCGAACTGACCGGCACCGAAAGCAAATCCTCAAGTGACATTACTACAAAGCAGACGATGATGCGATGGGAGTGATGACAGCATCCAAGCAGCTTCGTGGAATCGCCGGTGGTTAACGCCAGTGCTTGGTCAAGTAGTCCTTGACTCTTGCGTGCGGTTGACGCGATGAAGGTGCGGGTTAGCGAAGGAAACTTTCGTTTTCAATAACCCTATCTTTCGTTTTCTTCGGTGTTTTTTTTTTGTTATTTTGAGGCTCTGTTCTCAAAGCCTCGTGTTAATATGGATGGGTGCTTGAGTCGATGTATCGCCAAAAATCAACATGGGTGGTCACTTTGCTGCAGAAGAACATCGAATGAATCATCTGATCCGGGATAACGAATTTGCTAATATTATTATTGATGATGTCTTTTTTCGAAGAGAACAAGCGAGAGATATATACATTAAAAGTTGATGTTTCTAGTGATATTTAAAAATAAGGGCCAAACTCCTTACGATTACGCATTGGAAATTCGGTCCACAGAGCTTGGAAGTGTGGACTCAGCCGATTAACAGCTATGTCTATGTGGTACAACGAAAATAGATAGCCAACACTGCCAGTAACACCCGTTACATCCCTTAAATATAAGGGCCAATTATAGAAGTCGAGTCGACCGTCACTTTGCTCGACACGTTTATTTTGCTATTGAGGTTGTCGAGATCGACTAAATTTCGTCGAGCAGATCGACTCAGTAGACCGCTCGAAAGCGGGTGATCTGTCACATTCTGTCGAGTAAGTTTGTTTTGATCTAGGACAGGACCTGTCAGCTCAGAGAGAGATGACCTCTTATAAATTTATGATCGCTATGATACGGGGGTCGCTCCAGTGTTGGCAGATATGTTTACACAGTAATCCTATTGAAAATAATGTAATTGAAAATATAATCAAAATTCGTCAATATTCTTTTAATATTTGGTAATATTCAATAAGGTAAACGTTTAACAATTGTCAATATTTTAAATGGAGAGGTTCGTGAATTTGAGGCTCTACGAATACAAAACTGCCTTACAGGGAAGAAAAGGATGATATTAAAAATTCAAATAAATAATACGCGTTATTTTTTAATCTCCGTAAGCTTTTTTCTGATCTTTATTTTTCCAGAAAGTATCATTTTTCCAAATCCAAAAAACCAACAGTATATCATTTTCTAGTAAGAGCAAACTTTAATATTAATGAATATTTGTTTTGCTAGCCATAGAGAAACAATGTGGATGTATTTTAAGGATTAAAAAAAGGTACCACAAGAAAATGATCTTTACATTTTTAAACAGATTAATATTTCTCATATATTATTTCAAATATGCATTCTCCCTTCACCATTCCAGCTTCTATGATAGCATACTTCTGCTATCGAACTTTTTCTTCCGTTGCTTACGCTTCTGCCCTGACTTTAGCCGGAATGATACATAACGTCGCACCAATGTCATCTTGAAGGATGAGCAGTGGAAAATGTTCGGAAGGAGTGCCAATTCATTCACTACCTTCTGTTCAACATTGTTTTTATCCTTGTTCGAAATGATAAAGTTTATCGAATTGCGATACACGATTTCCATGGCTTTGAAAAAATTGAAGGTATCAATGGATGGAAAGTGGATGTTTTTCTTAATGGTGTTCGCTCGATAGAAAGTGTAGCTTTGATAGTCGGAGTGAGCACCCTTTGGACTCTCCGTCATTTTGACACATTGCTTGCAAACAGTACCCTTATTCGCTAGACTTTTTAACACGTAGCCCGTAACGTAGAAGAGCGCATTCAGCTCTCCTCGGTCCAGCACCTCACCGGAAACTTCCTGCAGCATTTCATAATCCATATCTACTGCATCACTGTTGTCGACAACTGTCATCTGTCGATCTGATGCTGTTGTATTTTGCTCGTTGGATTGCTTGCGACGCTGAAAAAGAAAATCTGCCATTCCTACCAGATGTTCCTGGTCGTCAAATGAGTATGACGAATTTGGAACAGGAGCCATATACTGCGATAATGTTACTGTCTTTAAGTTTCTACCAAAATCCCGTGGTGTGGGTCGACGTTGCTTGGATCTTATAGCTGAAAAAAGGCTCTCCAGACAGTCTTGAACAAAGCGGGAAGTGAAGATCCTCTTGTGACCACTAGCAAAAAATCGTAAGATCAGTCGGATAATGGCTTTCGTGCATATAGCTAGTCCAGTCTTCCACGGTTTCCATCGGCATAATTCTCCAACACGTACATCGTAAATTAAACGAGTGGTATTTTCAAGACGGTTTATTGTTTCCTATTGTTAGGGATAAAATAATTGTAATTGTTACATTTCAATGCGATACCAAGAAGGTATGAATTGAAAATATTTGATTCAAATGAATACTCTTTGTAATGAGTGCTAATGAAATCATTAGCCTCTCATGTAAATCCTGGCGTATCTCCTTAAATTCATAAATACTAATACCCCTATCATATACAGGGTGACTAGTAATTTGTGTTACACCCAAAATTAGGTGATAGACCTCATTTGCAGTCTAAAATTGTATGGCAAGGTATGTCTAAAAATGACTGCCAACTTGCTAAATTTTCAAAATATGTTTAGAAGATACCTTACAAGATCAATTCTAATTGCTTTACAAATTTGATAAATTCAGTAGTTTACTTTGAGCTAACAGAAAAGTATTCATTTGATCCCCGTAGGTATCGATATGTTCGATACGATATTTTCCTGGTATTGATACTTTCTTTCGCTATTGCTTTGAAGTAAAAGTATCGATGTTTTTATGATATCGTGGAGTCCTTACCTGTAAAGCTTTTGGGTCTGATTGGCGCAGCGCATGATCTTCCGAACGATTGTTGAGTGTTCCGTACCAGTCTGACATGTCCTCAATGTAGCATGCTGTGGTTAGCAGTTTATGTCGGTTTTTCTCGGAAGCCACTACGCGTAGCGCAGCAGCAACCGCTCGATTGCAGTATTTTGTTGCGTTAGATACTTTCATTTTGTCGACAGACGAAACAGGAACATCAAACGCCACGTCGGCTGGAGATAACCTATGAGCCATTCTCAATTGATTCCCTGCCTCGAATTCGACCAACTCTTTCAGATGATCCCGATGCACAATATCCGATGAAAGGCCATTTTTATTGACATACCATTTTGGAACGACGAGAAATCTGTTGTTGATCCATCCATGAATTGCATTTTTAAAAACATGGACTGGATCGGGCACGATCTCCAGTTTTCGACTGTTGTCGATGGGATGCTGCAGTTCCAGATCAGACAAGATATTCTGGTTTTTGATGTTCAGCCCCATATCCTTCCACATCTTTTGATTCTCGGAACCGGAGTCAGAGGTAACAAACTGTACTCGCAAGCCAAGCTCTTCCGATTTTTCAATAACGGACAACACTAGCTTCTTGAGTTGCTCTGGAGGAATTGATGCTTTCGTAAACTCGTACGCAACAACTTGCTTCCACCGTTCAGCAACTCCAACAAGCATCAAAACCAAGCCTTTAGACGCTAAGTCATCAGATGGAGGCAGAGTCGTCTTTCCAACGAACTGTTTAGTGCATGTACACCACTCTTCTGATTCGTCGATGCTCATTTCGTCGAGAACCAGTCCACAATCCCGCTCAATTTCTGTCATGCCAGCCACTTTGAATTTCAGCAGTCCAAAAATATCTTCAAGGATACCTAAATTTTTCGAAACCATCAACTAAAACTTTTACAGAACTTTAGAATGATTTAATTATACCAGGAGGAAAGTGAACGTCTGCAATTCGACGCAGCAGTGTTCTAGTCGATGGGAGCGGAAAGCCTCTTTTTATTAGCTTGTTGTAGCCACCCTGACATGCAAATCGGATTTGCAGCGAATCCATTATCGTTGCTTCCGACCACTGCTTCACTTGATGAACTTTTCCGGAGAGAAGCTTCAATTGATCGTCGTTGAAAATTTGTTTACAGGCAATATCCAACGAGTTCGAATCTACGACATCCGAATCATCTGTTTTCTTTCGCGCAACCAGATTGCCGTAACGACTTCTCCAACGACGAATCGATCTAAAGTAGAAGATGTGATTCAATGAAGCTGAAAGCATTCCATCCAATCGAATATTTAGCAAATTACCTCTTAAGCTTGGTAACTTGCTCTCTCAAACGAAAAATTTCCCCTCGTAGTCGAGACTGTGACATAGCATCTCCTCCTAGCATAGGTACCTGGTCAATGTTTTCCACTATTTCATAATCCGTAAATTCTCCATTTGATGCAGCATATCCTGTTCCACTATGCTCATCACCATAAATTTTCTCAACCACCTCCATTTCCTGCCACTCTTCATCCGGCGGAGTGACGGCAATTGGAATATTCCAAGTTCCATTGGCATTTCTTTTGCCGTTCGGGAAATGAAGCTGCATCAAACTAATCGTTAATTTATGAGGTTTCATTGAATTTCATTGATGCTTACGCTGCAAATTCTGCTGTGGGGCGAAATCTTGAGCAGGAGAATGTCTTCCTCACGTGCGTTCCCAATGCAGGCCTTCATTCACTTTCGGCGAACGATTGGATCTCTCGGGAACCGATGAAACTGGAGACCCGGATGTGACACGTCACTGCGACCACAATTTATCGCTTTGCACTTCATTTCGGACCCATGCAAAAGTGGACTTTTGTTCTAGTTGTCACAAACGAAAAAAGTGAAAAAAAAGAGCACCTAACAACACCCCCAAAAAACAAAAAAACACCCCGCCTGTAAAAAAAATCACGGGGGGGGGGGGGGGGGGGTTACAAGCAAACTGAACAATAAGAAATTGTTTTTTGCAACAGAATATTGTTGTTTTTGTACTAACAAGCGGGGGGGGCTCTGGTCTTTTGATACGCGTTTTTTCGTCTGAAAGTAATAACTGACTGAGCAAGGTAAGAAATACCCTAAACCATTTTTATTTGAGGTGAATTAACAGAAAAACAATTTCCTTCTTGCGAAAATTGTCTACTCTTCATAAAAAAACAAATAGTTGAACTGATGAAAATGAATGTGGACATCGCCAGTGGCTTTTGTGGAGTTGGAGCCAGCAAAACAAATGTAAAGCAGAAGTGGGAGGAAATTGGCCAAGAGCTCGATTCATTAGGACCACCAATGCGCCTTGGGTCGGAATGGTAAAAAGTAAGTGTTTATTTTTCGTTTGAATACTATTAAACTTGTGAACCTCATGCGTGTCGTCTCACTACACACGAAGCGCAGAATAAATCTGATTCTAGCGTTCAGCATCCGACACTTCACAAAGAAGTATGTTATAATAGATTTGTTATGATTGTTTTTACAGGTCTGGATCGACAAAACTTGAACAAAATGAAATCTTGAGAGCCGATGCAAGACAAATAACAATGGACAACCTAGAAAAGAGGAAGTGAAAAACTTAAACTTGAGCTTAAATAGAAAGAAATTGAATTAAAAAAACGAGAGTTAGATTTGAAGGAGACATCAATGGAATAAGCGCGCGTGGGTGTTCCGGTAAAGTGTAAGCAAGAATGGTTCCTGTGGAAATCCAGCATCTCCTGAAAGTGTTTATTACATAATAAACTTGAAATAATGCATAACATAATTATCGAATACATGAACTACGAATTTCACGCACGTTATAAGCACTTGTCAAAGACAAGTTGTAATTTCTATGCAGATTTTGAATAGTTTGTTTATTTGATGGAAGTTATAATAGGCAAATTTATGAACGTATCAGCTGTTCTAGAATTTTTTTTTCAGAATTTTCCGAAAAGTACTGAGATCTTTTCGGAAGTTGTGTGCATATTTTTCAAACAATGCAAACTTATATGAGCATGTCGAAAGTTATATAAACTTTCCGATAGATCCACTTAGGATTTTACGGAAGTTCTACGAAAATGTAGAAAGTTCAGCACAATATTCGTTAGTATCTCGTATACATACAAACAATGCTCTGGACTTATGAGAAGGATCTGAGAGAACTTTTCATAATTTTGTTAGCATGTCAAATTTTTTACAAAATTTTAGTATGTTGATAAAGCTACCAAGAACTTCTGTAAGCTTGTTGAAAATCATGAGAACTCCCTAGAAAATTTAGGGAATTCCCTAGAGATTCAGAAAAGAATATTCTGGAGGGATTCTTCAAAGTACTGAAGGAGACTTTCCAATATTTCCTAAAAAAACAAAACACTTTTCTGAAGGTCAGGAAGGGACTTCTCTTAAGTATAGGGGGACTTCTTAGTAGTTCAAGCAAGAATATCTCAGAAATTCAAGAACAAACATCCGCGAAGTTCAACGTCATACTTTCCAGGAGTTCAGGAATAAACTTCCTCGAAGTTTGGGATGTAACTAACCTAGTTAATTTAGTTCAGAAGAGAACTCCCCGAAGTTTTGAAAAGATTTTCCTCGATGTTCAAGATAGGACTTATAACCCTTCTCAGAAAAGAAATTTCCCTTCTCAGACTTCTCAGAATGTCTGGAAGAAACTATCTCGAACTTTAGGAGTGAATTTCCAAGAAATTCAGGAGCGACTGCTCAGAAGTTTATGATGAAACTTGCCAAAAGTTCAGGAGGCAACTTTCCAGAAGTTCATCTGGGAGTTTCGCAGATCAGGAGAAAACTTCCCTGAAATTCAAGAGATAATCATTGAAGAACTGTAGAAGCAGCCTATACAAACTTCATTCATATGACCGTAATAATATTCATTGCCCACGACGCCATATTAAAATATAGTAAACACCTCCACCATCTCCTCAACCGTTCGCATCGTACTATGAGCTAAGACACAAACTCATATAAAAATTACAATTCGTCGGTTTCCATCTCACCTCGTTTGACAGATTTGATTGCTCATCGAATTGAAAATATCAAAAAAGTTTTTGAGAATTCTTCCAAAGTTCAGAAAATCCTCCAATAATTCAGAACAATAATATAACTTTCTCCGAAAATTTTTCCAATCGCAACTTTTGCTCGGTCGACGTTACTCCTCGAAGTTCCCAGCTTTTTGGCCACATCTCGAACGGAAGTACCCTTTTTACAGGTGAAAGCTGGCGTGATTTTCCGGTCCAGGATTTGAGTCCCCAGAGCCCGGTTTGTGTCAAGTTTTTTTTCAATCCTGAAGAGAAGACTCCTCACCTTTATATAGGCGAGGTGGAAGTGACGAACTGCTTCGATGCTCACATCTTCGACAAGTGACTCAGCAAAACGTTAGCCAGAAAAGTGCACCATTTTGTAAGAGATCGTGCACAGATTTGCCACTTTTCTGGAAATGCTTTACATTTTCATGAAAAGTCACTGCACTTGCAGTTGAGTCTGACAGAGTCCTATAGATTGAATTGAAAATAGTATTACACAGTAGTAATAGTCACCTGTTTAAACAGTGCACAGTGGTCCAGAATGAGAATTTAGCTGGAAAGAATACGTTTTCAACCTGAGTTTGAAGTTTTTGGAGCAAAGTTGTCTTCTACAACGTTGTTTCTAATAATATCCCCCTTCTTTTGGTGTTGATTAAATCTAGGGTGGTTCTTGTTATCAGAGAAATCGAAAATATAACTTTTTTATACACATATTTTTCGAAAAAAGTTGAAAGATTCGAAAATTTTAAAGCAACTTTTGTTGAATAAATTTTTCCGAAGCTTTTGAAGTGAGCAAATTAGAGCCAATTTTTCCTACGTACTTTCAAATTTGCTCCAACTTTTTTTTTTCAAATTTTGCAGGAAAGTTGTGTTACCATTGATTCTAGAACAATGAAAGATTCAACCTTTGATGTACTGAAATCGTCGCTATCGTATGCCAAAATTTGTATGTACTATTAATGTTATGTTTGTATTCTCTCGTGCGTGGAGTAACGATTATGATGTAGAAGGAGATGTTCACTCATCCCCATGAGGCCCAAGAGAGTGAGCAGTAATGTTCGCTAGAACTGAAAGATATGCGAAGAGAAAGTGTTGATAGTTCCGTACGGCAGGTTGTGAAAATTGAATAGAAGTATTGAAAATTGAGCGAAGGGCTGGATACAGTAGAACTCGAACCAAGGACGCATTCTTTGCCTCACATCCCAAATGCGGGGTAGGTGAAGGCACGGACGAATCCGCCACCTTCACCGGCAATAAATGCATCCTTGATCGTGCTCACGTTCTACATAATGCTTGTGATGGTTCTAGCTAGCGGTTGTTTGTACACACTCCGTTTTTGTTACCTACATGGGAGAGAAATCCGGACCAATTTGCGATTAGGGCGAACATGCAGAATGTAAACAAAATGGAAATGATTATTGTTATATTGCAAGTAGAATTTCAAACCGTAATTTACAAATTAACGAATAAATTCAAATACAATCTAGCATGCAGACAGCGAAAAAAGCTAGTTTCTGACTAATATATAATACTGATGGAAATTCGTTCGGTTTTCATTGAAATTTGCACTATCAAACATTATCCGTTAATAATTTTAAACTATTGTAAATAACGAAAATAAACGGTGATGTCTTATAATTTTATTTTGCAGACTGAATTTACTAAATGCTGTGGGATATTGGTCACCCTATTATTATAAACACCCCTGATGATTGAGAGTTCATTCAAGAGTCACTCGTGTGCACCTATGTACACCCCTGCGTCAAACGATACTCTCATGAGACAGCCACCATCGGCTTTCTCTCTCTCTCTATTTCTCGCTCTTCGGTTTTCTCTACAGAGGCACTTGGATGCACACGAAGTAGACTCTGCCTTTTTACATCTCGGACCATCAGACGGACAGGACGTGAATGTAAGTAGCTCCCCATGCACGTGGGTCTGGCCTTCCGATCTCTAGCCTGAGAATGGATGCCGGACGCCACAAATGCACAGTACTTTCCCTGTCACAGATTTCAAATGTGAGCAAGGGGAGGTCTCATATGCAGCAATGAACGATATAAAACGGGTACACCTGCGCAAATTTTCTCAGTTTTGTTGCAGTACTGGAGCTGTGCGGAACACCCAGCCAGCATGGATTGGCAGCTTGAGTCTGGCGATGGCAACATTGGTCTGGTGGAAGGTGCACTGGCGAGCAAACATTGGCCTGGTAGCTGATGGCGCTGCAGGCTGTTGCTAGCAAGCCATTGGCTTGGCAACCGTTGATAGGCAGCCATTTATTATGCAGTGGTGTGCTAGGCAATCGGTTGCCCAAGCCGGTGATGTATTTGTTGGTCCAACCACGAGAAGCTAAAATAAGGTGATTGCGTGTGTGTGATCTTGTTGGTACCTATATTTTGGTAAGGCGCAACGTGCAACGGCTGAAATAACCTGTTTCTCGAAAGGACCGAGAAGGTTTTAATTCAAATACGGACCATTTCAAATCCGTCCTTTTACGTACAATTTAATTTTGAGAAAGTTTGATTGGAATTTATCTAATATTACGTTCCAAGTTCTTGCCAATTGGCAAAAACAATTTTAGTTTTCCCTTCATTGCATATCTTAAGCATTGTGTACAATTTCTAACAATGTTCGGAAATTTAAATGGTCTCTATATTATTCCAAAGCGCAAATATAGAGCAAGTTAACGGCAAGACAAGCATGCCAAAACGAAATTTTACAAATGGCTAGTAGGCAAGATCCATCGCCAGGGATTAGTGGAGTAGAACGCGTTGTAGCACCGGTTTCGAGTCATCGGGGCGCCAGCGAACCGGATGCTAGGCTCCACCGGAATCGCTGGACTGACTTCGGCACCCTACCGGTCGGTTGGAGTGAGCATCAATAGCAGAAGAATCGGTTTCGGCGGAAGTTTCGCGGCCAACGAACTCTTCGTCGGCGTAGGGTAAACCCACCGTCGGAGCTAAATGGCTCAGAAAGTGGGGGCAAAATGGCTCAGGAAGTGGTAGCTAAATGGCTCGACCAAAGTTGGTGGGAGCTGAACGGCTCAAGAATGGAGTAAATTGAGAGTAGAGCACAGGTCCAGCAACGCCGATGCCTCCAGCAATAGCTGAAGAAATAAGAGAAGAGCACAACCGCCCCCCGAAGTAGTCGGTTCACCGTGGTCGCGGAGGGAGAAGGCAAACCGGAAATAAGGATTGTTTTTAGTGGTTAGGCACGAAACCGAGTCCCACCATAGCTCCAGTGAGTCCCACACTGTGCCAAACAGACCAGGATTTAGAAGGTGTTAAAACCTTATAAACACAAACTCACACACCCACACACCCACACACAGGAGAGACAGAGAGAGAGAGAGAGAGAGAGAGAGAGAGAGAGAGAGAGAGAGAGAGAGAGAGAGAGAGAGAGAGAGAGAGAGAGAGAGAGAGAGAGAGAGAGAGAGGCGATAGGATTTTAAAACGCCTGCTGTTGAGGCCTTACTTCGACCCGTTCCTGGAGAAAAATGGATCCTGGCTTCACCAGCCGTGCGATCCGTGAGCGTGTGGGGGCCGTCATTTCAGCAAATGAAAACTGGATCGACGATTAACATAGTTCAGGATTCTCAGAAAAATCTCTCTTTTGAATAAAAAAAAAAATTTAATCGAAGCAGAAAATTGTGTGAACTTTTTAGGTTTGATGTTGCTCAATGGTGCAAAAATTATCATGCATACGGTAGTTTCGATTTGTATGAGTGTAAGGGCATCTTCAACGGCAGTCTATTTTTGGATCAACTTTATACTTGATTTGCATCAGCGAAACTTGAATAGAACTAGCTATAATAGACCAACTTTGCGTTCCCCGCACCGGTGTTGTATTTCTTGTTGTTAAACCCGCCAACAGCTGTCATCCTGTCGATAATTCATCATCGGAGATCAGAAGTTTTTTTTCAGAGATGGCAGACTTTTCACAAATATTTTGCCATTGATTGCTCTGGCCAAATAATTGTTAATGCCAGTAGTGCGTCGTTAGCTGACGACAAGGAATACTTGTTCTTTCGTTTGGCTGAAGGTGAGTGTGTGAATGCATACATTTCATTAAAACTATATTGGATAATGCTGATTTGTAGTTTGGCAGCGGATAAACAAGAGTCGAAACGGAGAGGGTCACATCCTGGATGACGCCCCAACGTCGACCGTGATTTCCGTTCGGGTCATCAGAAGCTGTTCCAGGACTACTTCAGCGACACGCAAACCTACAACGAGAAGCACTTTCAGCGTTTCTGCATGCCAAGGGAGGTGTTCCTGGACATCATGCGACAACTAGAATCAACTAGAGGCTTCTCCAAAATTTATCTGTTTGAGCTTTTTGCAAGTGTTTATCATGACCAATCTATCAATAAACCGATTGTTTACTTTGAAGACTTCATTACTTTTCTTATCCGAGCAATCGAAATACTATTCGGAATCTCGGAACTTCCGCATTTTGATCTAGTCAGAGTTTTCCGGAAAATGCAGTGGCTGTAAAAAAAAAAACTAAGACAAGCATTCGTTATTTAGAAATGAAACAAAAAGGCAATTCACTGGCACCGGGAGCAACTTGAGGTAATTATCAGCATCCGAGGCAAGCAACACAACTTTTTGTCCGCCGGCAGCATCACACGCAGCAAACACGGTTATTTTTCGGCTCACAAATATACCTCAGAATAAGGAGTGTATCGAATATAAGCTATCCACATACATTTGCGTTGTACGCATGTATTTGTGATGGTTTTTTATGCTCTGAACACTGCATGCTGTGCGTTTGACTGTCAGCTTTCTTTTGTTTACTTGTTTGTGCGGTTCAAATTCTGCGTTTTCAAAATGTCGCGTATTGAAAAGGAAGTGAAAATTAAGGTTCTGGACACATGGCTAAGTGAGAGGGTATTACTATGCGAAAATTGGCGAAGCAGTTTGGAATTCATCATGCGAGTGGTAAAACCATCATTAATAAGTTTGGGGAACACTATTCTTTGGATTAGCTACCAGGAAGAGGCAGAAAATCCGGTTCTTCCAACCCGAAACTGGAGCAGAATGTGGTATCTCTAATCATGAAGAACAAATCAATGTCAATACGTGATTTGGCCAAAAAAGCAGGAACGAGTGTCGGAATGATCCAGCGTATCAAGAGGCGAAACCACCTGAAGACATACAAGAAGCAGAAAATCTCGAAACAAAGTGCAGAACAGAAGAAGCGAGCAGCAACAAGGGCCCGGAAATTGTATTCGCGTCTTTTGCAGCGTCCGGATGCATGCGTTTTGATGGACGATGAGACCTATGTAAAGGAGCACTCAAAAACACTTCCAGGTCCACAATACTTTACTGCCGTCGTTGGGGAGGATGTGAGCGACGCGGACAGGTCGATTCAAGTGGAGAAATTCGGTCGAAAGGTACTGGTATGGCAAGCAATATGTTCCTGTGGTTTGAAGTCAACCATTTTTTACACTACCGGAACTATAAATGCGAAAATCTATCGATCTTAGTGTCTCCAGAAGAGATTGTTGCCTTTATATAAGAAGCATAGTACACCTCCACTGTTTTGGCCGGATTGAGCGTCGGCTCACTATGCCAAAACCACTCTCAATTGGCTTGCGGAAAAGGGTATAGATTTCGTTGAGAAAAATATCAATCCACCAAATTGCCCTCAGCTTCGACCCATCGAACGTTACTGGGCAATCGTGAAGAGGGTCTTCAAGAAGACTGGTAAGGCAGCTGGGAACATGCAGGAGTTCAAAAAAATTTGGGCTCAAGCGTCCAAAAAATGCGATGCAAAACTTGTCCGGAACTTGATGAAGAGCATTCGATCCAAAGTTCGAAAATTCGTGAAGGAATAACTTAAATTTCATCCGGTCTTCATTATGTTCAAGTTTAACCTCGTACAATAAAGGATCAATTTTTTGTATGAATAAAATATCGGTTTTCAACATAATTTGAAAGAAAGTTTGTGGATAGCTTATTTTCGATACACTCCTTATACTCAATAAAATTGAGATATTGTTTGGTAAAAGCTGAAATTTTACTCAATAATTGGTATTATCAAGTAGCGTGTAGTGTTTTAGAACGGTATTTTTCTTGTTCCAAATTGCTGCTAGAATAACGACTGGACTCGGCAAAAATGAGACACTCAAAAATGATCATCAAAAATTTTCAGGGATTAAATAACTATGTATAAGGTATGTTTATTTATTGAATTTCCTCCCCCAAGCTGAATGCTCGTACATTTCTTTTAACACTGCTCATGAGATCTTGGGCGAGGCTTTGTCCATCTTCCTTACACAATTTCTCCCAGTTTTTCTTCAAAGCTTCATCGGTTTTGAATGTTTTTCCCCTTTTCTTCAACTTCTTCTTCATTATCGCCCAAAACTTTTCGATCGGACGAAGTTCTGGTGTATTTGGCAGGTTCGCCTCCTTCGGGACCACATTAACGCCCTTCGTTTCGTACCAATCCATTACAGGCTTGGCGTAATGGCACGAAGCGAGATCCGGCCAGAACAGCGTGGGACCACGGTGAGAGCGGAGGAAGGGCAGCAAGCGCTTCTGCAAGCATTCCTCCCGATAAATCTGCCCGTTTATGGTGCCGGTTGTAACGAACGGCTTGCTGTACCGTCCGCACTCGCAGATCGCCTGCCACAACAGGTACTTCTTCGCGAATTTGTCCATCTTTCTCTTCCGGAACTTTTCCGGAACCTCCATGCGGGACGTACCGACAAAAAACTCAGGGCCGGGGATTTGTTTGGTGTCCGCCTTGATATATGTCTCGTCGTCCAAGTCGACGCCCAGGCTTGACCAGTCACTCACGGTACAGCTTCCGCGCACGTAATTTGGCCACCGTGTTTTGCTTGTCAGTTTGGTTTGGCGCCTTCCTGACCTTAAAAACACGTAGCCCAGCCCGCTTCATGGTCTGCTGGATGAACCACTTCGACGAATTGACCTTTTTGGCCACGTCTCGGGTTATTCTTGAAGTACTGCCTTATCTTCCGCGCCTTCTCTGGGTATTCCGTTTCGGTTTTCGGCCGCTTCCAGCGCGCCGCTCGATGGTCTTCGTCTCCTGAAACATCTTCACAACGCGGGACACGGTGGAATGGTGGATTTCAAGCCTTTTGCCGATCCATCTGTGCGACTGACCAGGATTATCGATCACCGCGCCCAAGATTTGCTGGCGTAGCTCTTCTTGTTTCGAATGCATCTTGAAAACTACTTGACTACTTGACGCGATTTTGCACACAAAAACATTACACTCTAAACTAGTATTACTCAAAATTTCATTAATTTTTACTCACGCGATAAAAAGTTACACTCAAAACAAAGTGTCGCATTTTTTCCGAGTCCAATCTTTAGATCAAAACATATACCAGTTTTAAAATGATGCAAAATAGATCCAGTATAAAACAAAATTTACAACACCGGTGCAGCGATGTTTTTGCATTTGGTATAATAAAATACAAACCAATCCACGATTTGGATCGCCATTGAAGATGCCCTAACGGTGTGACATCATAGTAACAAAAATTTGAAAATAAAGTTACCCGCTCTTCGTGTGGTTCAAAAGATCCTGTTATGACACTTCAATGAAACATAGGCATTCTTTTTTAATGGGCATTTTAAACATAGTAGTCCTGAGAAATGAATATTTTTCAAAATATGACAGTGGAACTGATGCTCGGATTATGATTTCTAAGGCGACTAACATCTCGAAAGACAGAAGGCTGAGAATGGTGCTCAAAAAAGTGGTGAAGCTTCTTAGGTTTAATAACTTAGCTGAACTTTTTCTTTCTGTGTGTATATTGTGTGTGTGTGTGTATATATATAATCCAACGCCCACTGTCCGGCAGAGTTTTTATGGAAGAGAAATGTTTGCAGTTGAATGAACTGTTGTCGACTCGACAAACATTTTTAGCCCGGGAGTTGGAAGGTGATAGCTCTGCTGGGTTCCAGTGACCCATTTCAGAATGCCTGGTTATTCACGTCCATTACGAGGCCACTTTCACTTACAACAAGCCCCGCATAGACACAGTACAAACATCAAATGCATACACTTCCATCATCAAATCTTACTGTTTTGAGGATGGCACGTATTTAGCAGTATCGTTCAAATTTAGTTATAATCAGATAGATCTCACCGAAAATTGTTGCAGATGTACAGTCTTCATTTGGAAGGCTTCCCTGTAATGCTAAAGGGTGCTTTTATGTCTCTACAGAAGTAGCACTCCGCTATTGGGCAAATATAATCACATCATCCTTTTCGAATGGAACAGCCCGAATTCAATTAGTACTTCGCGCACAAATGTAATATAACGAAAATCACAGGTAAAAAAAGCACTTCCGAGAAGAAATTTAACTTTAAAATCACAATCATTGAGCAACGAAAAAAAAACCTTCACAGATCTCCATCTGTACACCACGTGATGAGTGCATCTGAAATTATATGCCAGTCACTCACATGCGCGTTAGCTTCGTTCTTTGCTTCTGACCAGCAAATGGCCGTTTTCTACATTGCACTGGTTTTCTTTTTTTCTCTCCACACTCTGTCAATAATCAAAATCCCTCGCTATGAGGCGACTCTAAATCGACTTCTAAACTGCTTAGAATCATAAATTCACTCGCGACAAAGCGGAAAAATACTCTTATTTGATCATTTATGTCCGCGTGGCACAATACTAACAGCACTAACAAACACAACTAAGCTGATATTAACTCTTCCTCCGGGTGCGGGGGCGAAGCACAAAAAAACAAAAAAAAAAAACGGGGGAAAACTACCGACCATCACAAATTTCGAGAGGGAATCGATTATATTCACTACATCTTACACAAAACACGTGGAGATTTTATGATTTCACTGTTCGTTTAGGTTGAATTACGAATATATGTTTGATTTTATTTTGCGTGAAAAGGACGCAGCAAAAACAAAACACGTCAGTTTTTAAGCATAGCTTGCTGCGATCCTCACTTAGCAGAACTTTTTCTTTCTGACTCTAAAATTGAAATGGTTTTCAGAACATACCGTGCTATTAGTTATATTTAACCTCAGAGTCACTTTTGCAAACTACGTGATTAAAGCTCCCAAAAAAAAAATGTCTAGAAGGCATATTCAAGGTCTCGCTTACATTTTGTGAGTGTTTAATTTATTCTATCTAATTTTGCTTTTCGAACTACTGGGGACCTCTGTTCGTTAATCGGTATAAAATATATGTAGAATTAATGGTAATTTTTTGCCAAAATTGGTAATATCATAGGATTACTGTACGCTGATTTAAAGTATATTCCAGTTAGTTTTCAATTCATTCGGCTGTTCAGAGTTGTACACACAAAGCATTTAACTTCACACCCCAGATTGGGGATTTGTTGAATGTATGATTCCTCTCTCAATCCCATGTTCGTAACATTACGAATGGGCCCATTAGCTGGATCGAAACACGATCGCAACATTCCAAACAAATCGATATCAGTCGCTTAAAATCATGTTCATTCACTTCTATTCGCAGACTGCCGGCTAGACCCACCAATAGGCAAACCGATAAATGAAGAAACGGCGTCCGGCCATTGCAAGGCGATTTATTTTATTAACACTTAAAAACGATGTAATTATCGCCACTTGCTGCGAGATTCGATCCGACGACAGGTGCGAAATGAATTCGAGGAAAAACTAATTCAGACAGGACGAATTAAAATGCTACGAAGCTTGTTGTGAATCAATGCGTCCTATAACTACAACCGGAATCGATGTTGGTACGATTTTTCAAAAAAGAAAAAAAAACGTAAGAGCTGTGCACTTTCAAGACCAGACCGTCGTCAAGGGAAGACCCTTCCTCCGGTGCATGCTCATTTGCATCTCTTTTGGTCGAATTCGCACCGCGCAAACGTAATGGAAGAGCATCAATTATTCGCACCTTTTATTTCGATTCGGTAGCGCAGTTCGGACCCGAAGCATGCTCTCAAGTGCTTTTTTCCGGCGTCTTGTTATTTTGGCCCGTCGAAAGATAGGGGTTGACGGTAATGAGCGGTATCGCATTTCGTCTTGAATGTGCGTAATTTGTGTGCGTGTCATTCACGACGGTGGCGGCGCGGTATTTTGCGCATTCAACGCATCCAAGTGAGCGGGAAAATGGAGTGCTAATTCGGTTTCGATTGCTCAATCAAAACGGATTGGATCCTGGCAGTGGGATTTGCACTGTAATCAGGATGGCTGGGGCCAACCTGGGTCGGATGGGGGTAATTCGTTACTTAAGTGGAATGTCTATTGTGCCCTTAATGAGGGGCTTCCGTTTGGTGATGAGACAATGTCTACAGGAATCTTTCGTTGATAGGGAATTAGGACGCTAAGTGTCATTCCATTATTGGGATGCACTTTCGGTCAAGGTATATAGATAGGGGGTGGATTAATCTCATGGTTTATAGAATCAGTACAGATAAATGTACGGGGGTGAAAGCTCAGGGAACATTTTTTCTCCAGGGTGCCCATTTAAAAACACCACCCCCGGTGAGCACTGGCGCGTGAACCTAGCATTTAGCACTGTATTTGGAGGAAATGCCAATGCAGCACCCGTAGCTCCCAGGAGGGTAAGCCTCGGCCTTCCAGAAAGTAGGGGGTTGGTGTCAGGCCCTGTAAGCCACACCGTAAACACATTCTAGCAACAGAAAATCATCAAGGGAATACGGACCGGCGAAGACCACAGTGACGAAAAAGGACTTGCAATTGGAACTTGGTACGTGGAATTGTAAATCACTTAACTTCATCGGAAGCACACGCATACTCTCCGATGTACTGAAAGGCTGCGAGTTCGGCATCGTAGTGCTTCAGGAAGTGTGTTGGAAGGGATCCATTTGGAGGTAATCATATTAATTACCAGAGCTGCTGCGTCACACGTGAGTTGGGAACAGCTTTCATCGTGATGGGCGATATAGACAAAGGAAAAAAAAAAAAAAAAAAAAAAAAAAAAAAAAAAAAGAGCATGCTGCGGGCAAAGGTGGCCGATCAACAAAAGGTGCAGGTTAAGGATCAAGGGTCGGTTCTTCAACTTTAGCATAATCAATGTGCACAGCCCACACTCTGGAAGCACTGATGACGACAAGGACGCAAATACAACCGCTGCCCACGCCACGACGTCAAGATCAACATAGGAGACCTGATTGCTCAGATTGGCCAGGAGTTCAGACCTACAATTGGAAAGTTCAGCGCTCACTAGTTGACGAACGACAACGGCCTGCGACTCATTGATTTCACCGCCTCCATTGGACGGCACTTCTCCGATATTAGCGACCTCAGAACCTATCGTAGCACATCGGCTACTACATCAACTCTGATTCTGGTTAAACTGCATCCAAAACTCTCCGTCTTCAACAATGTTCTGTACCGACGGCCGCCTCTGTACGACCTAGAGCGACTGAAATAACCGAATGTTGCCACTGCGTACGCGCAGCATCTTGAGGCAGCGTTGCCGGACGAGGTTGAGACTGTCAAAGCAGACATATACAACGCAGCTAAGAACATCGTCGGGTACGTAGAACGGAGTCGACGGAATGATTGGTTAGACGAGGAGTGTAGAGCGGTTTTGGAGGAGAACGACGCAACGCGGGCGGTAATGCTACAGCAAAGAACCCGGCAGAACGTGGAATGCTAGAAACGGATACGGAAACAGCAGAGCCTGAAAGAAGCGTAGTGTGAGGAGGTATAAAGAAACACGAAAGTTCTACCAGCAGCTCTACTCGCATCCCGCAAAGGCTTTGTGCCGCGAGCCGAAATGTGCAGGGCAGGGTCATACAATTTCACTTTCCATTGAAAATCTTCGTGGGACAAAAAACTTAACGTTCGTCTTTTTCATTTGAAACACATTATCTTCATTCGACAGTCACTGCTTAGACAGCTTCAGCAAAACAATCTTCAAATATACAGTACCGACTAAGCTTTTCCTTCAGCGGTGTTTATTTTAACCTTCGGTGTCAAACTAGTATGAAGCAGGACAATTGAAATTCATGCAATACGTGTGGGTTTATGTTCATTTCTGAGGTATTCGTTATTTTTAAGACCAGAAACAGTGCCATCAGATTAGGAGAGTAACAATCGTGTAGCACCGAAAACAATATGGGGGGGTAAAAAAAATTGTTTTTAATAATCAACCATTTTATGAAATTATAAGTTAAATTGCTTATATTTATGTGGCTTTCATGCGATCAGTATCAGTATCTGTTGTGTTCACAGTTCCAGCGCAAATGCAACAAATGCAGTATCAATAAGTCAAACAGAAACGCGCTTGCCAGCTCGGGAAGCTTTTTGTCGAGTAAAGTTACAGCAACATCGTCAAATGACAATACTTCTAGCAACACTGGCAAGCATGTTTTGTTGTGTTCGCCAAGGGGGGCTTGCGCTGAGAAAAGTGGGGGGGGGGGGGGGGGGGGGGGGGGGGCTCGGGTGGGGGGGATGAAATTTCAACGAAGTTGATTCACTATCATTCACCACGTCGCACAGTGGTTACAACTTAGAGGAGTTGCGGCCAAAAATAGCCTCTATGAGAATTTTTTCATAAAATAATGTATCTTTTATAAATTGTGGCGCGCTGAATTCAAATTTGATGTCATAAAGACCAGATTGATCAACCTTGATGTGATAACTGAACATTTTATCTTTCTTACAAAGAAAAGTGTTCTTATCGCAGGAGTTTTATTAAACCAGACGAAACAACCATAAAATGGTTTTGTGATCCGAAAAAAAGCTCTTGAATATTTTTGGAATCGGTCAACTGGTTCTGAAAATATCGCCGGGAAAGGTTTTGGTGAATATGGATAATGTGTCTATAATCAGCCTGAATTGTTTTAAACCCATCATTCATCACCTCAAATCACATGAAAATTTGATAACAAGATCAATGTCAGTCAAACTGAGTAATCAGTACCACATTTTCCACATTTTGACATGTTCCGGGCACACCCGGGGAAGTGGCCAGTTTCTGACTTGGACCAAAACCTGTCATGCGACACCTCAAATCACATGAGAATTAAAAATTAAGTTCTTTGATTGTCTTGTTTGGAATCCAAATCCAAATTGGCCACCACTGCCGACATGTTTTGAGTTTTAGATGAGGTGCACGCAATAACCGTAAGCTCCGATATAGGTATAAGTACGGTTCATTAATAACTGATTTAACTACTTTAGTTCAATGATACTTATATTTGAGTCCATTATTACAGGCGTAATATATAAAATTACTTCCCGTTTGTATATTTTCAATAACAATATTTATTATTTTTATAACATATAACATCATAATAATAAAAAATATTTTTTATAATTATTATAACACTTTTTATATAATATAATATAATATAAAACATTACATACGAGATTAATTACATTAACTTCTTTTTGATTGAACTTTGAATCCAACGACTAGTCAGGAGTGTTGCGTGACTTTCGGGTCTACATGCAGAAGTATCTATAACCTAACGTGAAATGACATTAAAGTGATCTTCAAAGAGTCCTGGAGAGTGTGAGCTGTTTAGTGGAATACCTGTAACTAGAAAATGAGAAGAATGGTTAGTAATTTCCTTTTACTTCCAACTACCTTTATTGCTTATCTTGACAGATACGCGTATTTCATCTACAATGTGCAGACTTCTTCAGTGTCGTGTACTAATGCTCGACCACAGTTATAGTCTTCTCATTTTCTAGATCTCCAAAGATTATGGGGCTTATTACGGTTTTCACTTCACGGTGAAAACGAAGTGAAAACAAAATACCTTATTACGAATATCACCCAAGTGAAAAAATATGGAAGAGTTCATCCGAGCTGACGATGTGAATGAACTCGGTGTTATTATGGTTGCCACGGCACCATCACGCCACCGAAAAAAAGTGACGCAAACCGTAGATTTTCTGAGGGCTACTATGATTTCCACTTCACTATCACTTCCACCTCACGGAGTTCATTTTTGATCACAGTGATACCAGTAATAGCATAAAAAAAGTGAGGTGATGTGTAAGTGAAGTGAAAGTGATAGTGAAGGTGATAACCGTAGTAAGCCCTTATGTGTAGTTTTATTGAGTGCAAGGGACAGTAGCAAAGCAGCCTTAGGCTTAACACCAATTAAATAAAGAAAAAAAACAGTTTATTGGCTAGATATTAAAACAGGTGGATAACACTAGGTTTTCAATCTTATAGAAAGAAAAAAAACAAACTCTATCGATATTTCTTGGACATATTATTTGCTACCTTTATTAATATGAGTTAAGTTTTAAAATGAAGAAGAACTATTCTCCAGGAAATCAATTTGTGAATGTATTTTGACTTATAAACTATCATCGGTATCAACAAACATTAAAAACAAATTAATAATAGAAGTTTTTATATGTATTAAGTGCATCTTGAGCCATATCTTCCTTGCTTTCGGTTTGAATTTTTCTCAATGCAGTTTTAACAGGGTCCGAATACAAAAGTAATCTTTGAAATAGATCCGTATTCGTCACTGTACAGCAAATCTTTCTCGTTATACTCCTTCTGAATTCTTTGACATTCTTGCTGTTGGATTCTGCAGCTTCCTCTGACAGTTCTCCAATCGGCAAGAGGGCGCTACTGATAATGTCTGATGCACGGATTAATACCTTGTGTACAGTAGCAGGAAGATTTTACCAAGGATACTCCTTCACTTCTATCCTAGCAGTAGCAAGAGCATATTTTTTGAAGTCTTCTACTTTTATTTCATCTCCTGACGCTAGACACTGCAACAAAGCTCTTTAACGATAAATAAAAATTGATTTCTCCATGAATTGGTTAATTAAACAATCTATAACAATCTGCTATTATATAGATACGAATAGAATTGCTAAATTAAAAATGAATCTGCACCTGTGTATACATTCTTTCTTCAATCCAGTAATTACGGCAGCTTTTTCTGAAAACTTTAAAAATTTTCTGGACGTGTTGTCATCATTAAAATTCCCGATTCCGCCACATTTTGGTTCTAATTCCTAATTCTTCACTTAACTTCATTTGTACCATCTTTTTCCTAGCTGCTACCAACTCTTTGTCTTCGGCACTCCTAACCTGCCACTTTGAAGATGTTTTGTCAAACAACAAAACATGTTAAAATGTCAAACTAAAGGGCGATTCGGTAAAAATTTGGTCAATATCAACTTGACGTATTTCTTTCAATTTTGCATTTAAAAAACCTGAACACCCCTCATTTTGAAGGTGTGTGTGTGTGTAGAATGTTGCTCCTATTTTGATTTTGGAATTCACTCTTCAGTTGTCAAAATGCCGTCCAAGCAAGAAGAGCAGCGTATCAAAATTTTGCTCGCGCATCGCGAAAATCCTAGCTACTCACACGCATAGTTGGCAAAATCGCTAAAAGTTGCCAAATCAACCGTTACAAATGTAATTAAAGTGTTTGGGGAACGTTTGTCGACAGCCAGGAAGTCTGGATCGGGGGGAAATCGAAAACCGGAAGCCGCTGAGACGACAAAGAGAGTTGCCGGTAGTTTCAAGCGAAACCCTAACCTATCTCTCCGAGATGCCGCAAATAAGCTGGGTGTATCGTCTACAACCGTGCATCGAGCCAAAAAACGAGCCGGACTATCGACTTACAAGAAGGTAGTGACTCCAAATCGCGATGATAAACAAAATACGACGGCCAAAGCGCGATCCCGGAGGCTTTACTCGACGATGCTGACGAAGTTTGACTGCGTGGTAATGGACGACGAAACCTACGTCAAAGCCGACTACAAGCAGCTTCCGGGACAGGAGTTTTATACGGCAAAAGGAAGGGGGAAAGGTAGCAGATATTTTCAAGTACACGAAACTGTCAAAGTTCGCAAAGAAATATCTGGTTTGGCAAGACATCTGTACCTGTGGCTTGAAAAGCAGCATTTTCATAGCTTCCGGGACTGTCAACCAAGAAATTTACGTGAAAGAGTGTTTGAATCAACGTCTGCTGCCTTTCCTGAAGAAACACGGTTGTTCCGTACTGTTTTGGCCGGATTTGGCATCTTGCCATTACGGTAAAAAGACCACTCCATGGCCGCCAACAACGTGCAGGTGGTTCCCAAGGACAAGAACCCTCCCAACACGCCAGAGCTCCGCCCAATTGAGAAATACTGGGCTATTGTCAAGCGGAACCTAAAGAAGACCAAAAAAACTGCTAAGGACGAGCAGCAGTTCAAGGCAAACTGGCTTTCTGCGGCGAAGAAGGTGGACAAGGTGGCTGTACAAAATCTGATGGCAGGGGTCAAGCGTAAGGCCCGGCAATTCGGATTTGGAAAAGCGGAAGCCTAACTGAATATTTTTCCTGAATTTTATACTAATTGAACTTGAAAAAGAAATTTAATTTGATTTTTTAAATAAACGATTTCACCGGTTTACACTTGTTTTCCCTTGACCAAATTTTGACCGTATCACCCTTTATACTCCATGGATTACTACGATTGATAGGTAAAACAAATCAGATTTTCATTGACTAAGACTCAATTCGGATAGATGATTTTTTCTATAAATTCAAAGGCGCTCACGTCAATTTTTGTGAAATAGTAAAAGGAATAAATTGACGAGAGCTTCTTGCATTCTGAAATGATGCTATGAAAAAAACTGCTTTAGAATTTTTCGAAAACACATCAATCCGAGTTGAGCCTTAATGATGTATACTCAATTTGTTTAGGTGTCTATTGTTGATCATGTAATCTCAATTTTTAACAAAATGTAATGCAATAAGTTTCAAAAAATTCTAAAAATATCAAAGAAAATTAACTGGTTTTAGAAATGCCGCATCGATCTTACATGAGGACAAAATCTAAAAAAGGAAATCGCGTTTTAACAGAATTGAGCGTACCCAGTTTTCAAACACTGTAGTTTTAAACAATGTATTAGATACGACACTTAAACGATCCACAGCAAACCATGGCGCAGAAATGCGCAGGTAGAACACAGTACACGTCGAAATCAATACTCTCAATGACGTTTTATTGAAGATTCGGTGAGAGGAATCGAGGGGAAAAGATGTGTATGCTAATGATTTATGTACATGTGTTCTAAGAGGAAAAGCAGTTAATTGATATGAGCCACTTAAACTAACCACAGCAATCCTAGGGGCAGAAATGCGCAGCTGGATCTTATTTCAAGTCGAATTCAATACATTTTGGCAAGTTTTGGTGAAGGTTTGGTGAGGGGAATCGAGGGGGAAAGTTGTTTTTGCGAATTCCGAAAAATACCAATTATTCTCATTTATATTGTCAATAGACACTACTTTGTATGCATTTCTACTAATCAAAATTTAAAATATCAACACTGTAGTTGACATAAAATTTCAAAATGAACTTTATTGAAGGCAAACATCCATAAAAATATACATACCGTTATTTAGAAAACAGAGGAAGCAATGACTGCATCAGTACAGCTCCTATGCAATAGCGCAAGAACAATGAGGCAGCTGGTATAGAGTGTCCCAGAAAGTCCAAGCACGATTTTGATGCGCCATAGTTGCTTCCAGATGGCGTTTTAACAGATGATCATTACTGTGTATCATTGTTTACGCTTCAATCTATAACTCTGTGAGCCTCAAGTGCCTGTGCATTAACTTTTCATGAAAATGTGAAGTATTTCTCAGGAAAAGCGCAAACAGATCGTGCACAAATTGTACACTTTTCCCAACGTTTCGCTGAGTAAGTTGGCGAAAATGGTAGGTGTGAGCATCGAAGCAGTTCGTAACGCGTTGCACCTTTTTACGATTTGTTACGAAAAATAGGAGGAGGGGGGGGGGGGGCTGCTTTCGATTCTAGTTACGTAACGCGTCCTCATTTTCGCAAACAATAAACAAATTTAAAAAAAAATGCATTCCACAATTTGAAAGAGTTCTCGAGGATTGCTTTGACACATTATTGAGTAGATGCAATTTGGAGTGTATTAACTCTTATTTTGAGTCAATCTGTTGGTCAGTGTTGTTTTGATTTTTGAAGTGTTTTCCGGTCGCAGATGTTTTGAAATTCAAAATCGTTGAAGTCCATGTTATTCTTTCGCGAAAATGGACAAAAAATTGATCATTTCAGCGATTTATCAATCTTTACTGTAAAGCGTATCCGGATACAAAAAAAAAAGAACTTCAGCAAATTTGCACCGAGTTCTGGAACAGCTCCAAGAATCTGGCAGATTTCCCCATATGCCTGGAGCAGAAGGAGACCGAACTGGCACGGCTGACTACAGAGAAAAAGCAACGTTATTTGATTTTTTTTCAATAAAGCTTCCAAAGAAGGACCCCAGAAATGCGTGGAAACAAGTGCAGATCCATTGCAAGAGATCTCTGATCCCCAAAAAGTTCTTGAGTAATTGCCCCCTACAAAGGAACCATGTCCAGCACAGCCAGGTCCAAGCCGCACATACAAAAGCCACAAACAGGAACAGCTGAATGCAAAGTTAAGCGTGCTGAACGCTGATGTTTTGGGTCTGGAAGTTCGTTTGAAAAACAACATCATAACGTTGCAACAGGAGAAGAACTTGCGCCAGTTCTGAAAACAGAATGCGGACGTGGAGAAGGAGCTTAAAAAACTGGTGGATAACCAGCAACGCCAGCAGAAATTTCGGGACGAGAGGAAGCGTAAGCTTGACGATATGCTAGAAAATGACATACAGATAAAACTGCAAAACTAGGCATTCATCAAAGCTCCAGGAAGACCTCGTCAGGAGGATGCGGATGAAATTTTGAAGGCCGTTATGAAGATCGTCCAGTATGGAGCTTCTACCCATGACTGGCGTCGGTTCGAGGAGTTACGCACTGTCAAAACGCTTGATGAACTCGTCGATAAAATTGAAGTAAATATTAATCCCGTTATAACCTCGTCTAAAAGTTTCACTTAAATCTTCTTTTTTTCCAGAGGTTACGGGCACAACCTTTTTCGAACATACGTTTATTACCGTTAACGACCCCGCCGAGAAAGGTACGCACGGCGCCAAGAGGCAAATCAATTTCGTGTTTTTTCGGGTACTCGACTCTGTTCGTCAACAATTAGTAACCTACGGACGAATTGGCCGGCTTTCTTGGTCCTGTCAGATGTTGCGAGATTAAGTCATGACCACAAGGCCTTTGTGCCCTTTTGGGGTGACAGCAGCAAAACTGCAAGCTCCAATTCCTATGCACCTAGAGTATCGTGTTAGGTTGTCAGAACACGATTTTCCGATCGCTAATATGAACAAATCTTTTTTTTTTCAAACTGATTAAACAAAATAAATATAACAAAATTACCTGCATGACAGTATCATCTGTCATAGCAGGTATTTTTGTTCATCATTTTTAATTGTTTAATCAGATTGAAAAAAAAATACCACTTCATATTATTTTATTTCGTTTTTCAGAAGCTACAATTAATCAATACGGTTTTGGCAAACCAGGATCCTAGGATTTGAATGGACGATCATACGTTGGCGTTCGTTCGGCCAAACACCTGTCGTCAAACGCCTACGCACATTTATGTGATTTTCAGCGGCTTATGGAACTACTTGTTTTCGCACCAACTATGAGAACATCATCTGGTGATGTCAAACCATTTGTTGGCCACAGCTGTCAAACTTCACTGTGACATCGAGGTTGTTTTTTGTTGTTCTGCTTTGTTCGATTCTCTGATCTTCTGATTCATTAGGCAGTAAAAAAAGGTCTAGTGGTGCGGAAATTTTGTTTGATAGCAAAATAACCTAAACAAATTGTGTTTTCTGCAGCGTATTATGCTCCAAATTATATGCGCATTTGTTTTTATGGTGAATATACGATAAGAGCCGAAAATTAATGCGCCTCGAAAATTATGCGAATTTACACCAACAAAAATGAAATTAAAAAAATACATTTGATAAATCAATCATAAATTTCCTGAAAAGTGCTTGGAATTGGATGAGATTATCTAAAAGAATTCCGAAATTAGTCTCCGATCTACAGTTTATTTGCATACCATTGAACATTTGATGCATTTATTTTTCCACATTTCAATTATTGGCGATTGGAAAAAAATCACAGTTTTGTCATAAAGCCAATTTTTCTTCGCAATAACTATTATAAAACTATTTGGTCTTATAAAACCATTGATAGTAGTAAAAGGAATTTGAGAAATCGAGATTTTAAGATCGTTTTAAACAAGCTGTGTAGGTTCTCATAAACCTGACTAAAATATGAAACCTATTGGCAGCTCTTGGTGTTATAATAAAACCAAATTGATTTCAAGTGGCTTTGATAAAACCGTAATAGTAGCTTAATAAAGCAGGATAGTTTTGGAAATATTACTTGGGAAGGGAAACATTAGCAGAGATATGGTCCGAGCACGAAATCGATGGACATCCGGTTGTCGCTGAACATATTGAACCGGAGATGTCGGAAATGTCCGTAGTTGTTTTGGTCACTATGAGCGAGGAGTGGAAAGCCACGCACGTTCGAACATCGCAATATTTACTTCAGATTGTGAAGTGTCATCGGCAGGATTGCTGCGATACTTTTCGGAGCCAGTTGGAAACCTTTTGTCCAAATAGGTTGTTGAGTACAACTCACAGATAGCTGGTGCAAAGGACTCCGGTTCAGCTGTTATTAGGATGGATTAGGATGGTCGAACGCGTTTTGCTACACTTTTCCAAAAAAAAAGGCTTTGATTGATTCATCGGATGCCGTATACGATTTCTTCTGTCCTAGCCTGAAAGGTAAGGCTTGATGACAGAACATGCCAAGAATGTAAACTCTATTTTGCACCGATTGTCATATTGAGGAATCATCGCAAAATTCATTCATCCAAACATCGTGCCGTCAAGACAAAGCCTAAAAAAATCCTGGCGAAGAGTTATAATGGGATGCTAGTTGCTCTGGAGGATGACAGTTGGGAATAGGAGTTTTTAGTACCGAACCTTTTTTGGCGAGTCCCGGTTCTACGGCACTAGACCCCTCAGTACCGAGAGTCCCGGGAAAATGCCGGTACTGGAAGATTTTTTTTCCGAAAATCATTAAAATCAATAAAAAGTCAGGATTTGATGGTAACGATTCAAACTTTATTCATTGCTTTGTATGTATTAAACACTTGTCTTGGGGCTTGTCCTTGTCCTTGAAATAGGCTTTCAAAACGCACAGCATATTCAATGTTTCGTCAGACATACGGGATCGTATTTTAGTAGCGATGCTTCCAGAAACAGAGAACGCTCTTTCTGAGTCTACAGAAGTAGGGCGAACTGTTGCTAGTGAATCATGAAGCATTGACAAGTATTTTCCTTTCAGATTTTCTGAGTCGTAGTAAGTCTTGTCTTACAATCTTTACGAATCCTGGATCATTAATCGAACTTACAGGAACACTCTCGATTACCTTTGGCAGCTGCATCCTCCGTTCAAATTTCTGTTTCATCGTCAAAGCCTCGTATTCACCAGCATCTACTCATCAGCAGTTGGAGCTACGGTCGAATCCATTGGTTCATCTGTTTCAACACCGTTCAGTCGTTTGAGTACCTCGGCAGCTTGTTTAATCAAAGTAGTCTTCGACGTTTTGAAAAATACGCCAAAATCATTGCTGATTGACGTTTTAACTGCAGTGTTCTTCAAAAACGCGAAAAGGTCAGCGTATTCAAAGCGTCTTTCTGCAACTCGCTGCTTGAGCGCTTCGAAAAGCTCGTTGGCGATAGCGGTCTCCTGACAAGAAAGTTGTTCGAGCATAAAGTGTAATGCCACATCCGCTTCGTACAATGAGCAATCTTTCCGGCACAGTTGTTCAACAGCAGCATTGATGGGTTCAAAAGCGTTTATGATTTCCCGAACCAAATCCATTTCATTATCGGTCATGTTCAACTTTACTTGTCCTTTCAGATTGATCATCGCTTTCTGTACCGCGTTCCTGACGACGTAAGATCTCTTAAGCATGCCAAACAAGCTATTCTATCGTGTTTTGACGTCGATAACTAACGGCATCTCTTTTCCAAACTCCTGCTGGACGTATTTTTGAAGGAGGTCGTCGTTCTTGACCGGTGATTTGCGGAAAGTTCTTAAAATTCCACGGAGCTTCTTAATGGTAGCGTGGTATTCAGGCCGCAATTCCGCTTCATCGCGTTCCGCATCTTCTAGCACGAACTCACCGTCATCGTCATCCTCATCATCGGCAGAAGAGTCTGAATCAGCATCGTTAGAAATTCGAGAAATTACCTAGAAGTTCAGTTATAAAGAAAACAATTTGAAATGAACAAACCTTCTCCGCTCAGCTCACGTTGATTGTATGTTGGTTCATTACGGGAATAAAGCACACTCGTGACAGCAAGGTGTATCCCGTGTGCAAGACAAACTTGATGATCCGCGGGAATTAATCTTCCGACTTTCTTTATTACAGATGCACCATCTGTCGTTGCTGCTACAACGTCTTCGGTGAGGGATAAGCCATACTCAGACAAGATCTCTTCCAACAGCTTGACACATTTATCGGCATCCATTGATCCTACTATCCTTTTCAGACCCAAGTTCCAGGTGTGCTGACCGTCCTGAGCATTTACGTTCATGTATCTGCGGTTCCGAGTTGAAGTCCACTCATCGAAAGTGATACTAATCTTACGGCCTTGCTTCCTGATTTCACCAAACTCCTTTCGGTACCACCCAACAACAAAAATGTAGTGCACTTTGACCTTCAGCCTGATACCTTCCGGTGATTTGGGGACATCTCGAAATCCTCGGGCATATAATCCAAGCCGGATGCCCTCTGAGTTGCAAATTGTGTTGAATGGAATATTGGCCTCAGCAGCCATCCTTGCCAAAGTGGCCTCAAGCGGGGACGATTTGGAAAAATACTGATGAAGTGTGACGATCTTTTTGGGATGCGACGATGTCGTTGCGGTTTGATTGTCTTGAGGTACGTCATCGGACGCCGGACGTTTGTCCAAATTGATTTGATGTACGCCTTTGAGATGTTTTTTCAATCCTGAGGTCCTCGAACCTTCGCATTTGATCACGTTGGAACACTTAGCACATTTTGCAACACCACGGTTTTGAATTCCACGAAGAAAATATCTCCAAACGGAAGTTTCCGGCACTCCTAATTGCTTCAAATTCCATCTTCAATGGTACTGATCACTCCATTCACCACCGTAAACAATACTGGACAATGACAGTTTCAATTCTCCGACAGAAGTACGTCACGACTGCATTCATGCTAAGATGATTTGTAGTGGTATTGGTGTTATACGTATGGATATGAATGAACTGAGCGAGACACAGCTGCTTGTCAATCTTGTCATTCAAAATCGAACTGAGTTGCCAAGGTTTGCACAGTGGGTCAGGTGTTTGAAATTTCAGTAAAAAAATATCATTCTCACTAGCTGCTGCATTCAAATAATGTGGTTTAAACCACCGGAAGTTTTAGTTTCCACTCGGACCAAAACTTTTTGCTTAGTACCGAAAATACCGGTACTTTCAATAAGCCAGTACCGGTATTTTTAAGATGAAACCTGAATTTGATATCCAATTTGACAACTGTGTAGTGAAATCGTATTTTGATTTCAATTTGATGTTGATATCAAAATTAGTCTTCGAATTGCTATCTCCATGATGTTAGACTTTACTCGGGTGATTCACTCGTAATTCAACTCAATAAATGAGATCTGAGAACGATTTCTCGAGCCCTGCTCGCAACTTGGTGAAACAAAACCCCGCTTCGATCCATCTTCCATTCTCCCGAACCGTGACTGGTTCGGAATTGCACTTGTTAATTTTACCAGCATCAGCATTTTTTAATGGTCATTAATTATTTTCCAACTTGATAATTTCACTTTACCACTGAGACCAAACGAAATGCATAAACCTCCCCAAACCAATCGTTGCACTTAAATTACACTCACCCAACAAGCAAAACAAACCAAAAAATCCGCAGGGCAATCCATGTAAAACCCAGCAAACTGCAATCCAAATAAAACAAACATAGTCACGCATATCTTTCCGCCACTGCAAGTGGTGACTGGGAGGAAGGCAGTGAAATAAATAAACCTTCCAACTCGAATACAAACAGGATTGAGAAAGTGCAAATTTATGACGCACTGTTATCTGTCATTAAATCGTAATTTCTTAATTTCAACCATGGCAGGCCTTTGCTCTACAGATCACCTGATAAAACATGCATTTCTCTGTTTGTGCGCGTCGTCGTGGAGAGCATATATGAATGCATAATATCAATAACATCACCCAGCCAGCCTTCAAAAGTCGAGAACAAGGAACTACATGATTTATTTCTCTCAAACTGCTCGGTTGGTTGAACAGAAAAAAAAAAACATCAAGCGAATATTCGGTGCGGATCTCAATTCTGAAGCAGCAGCAACAGCTACATCAGTAGGCCTGGGAATTTATGCGAACATGGACACTGTAATTATGCTCCTCCGAGCCTACTGCGAGCAAGCGAGGATATATCGATAATAAAGACCTCATAATGTCAAATTTCGTTAAACAAAATGACGTTGAAAAATGAAATAATTGCTTGATTTATGCGGAATTAATGTAGTGCGAGGGGAATAAATCTTCGTCGAACTCAGGAAATCTCGGCTGTTGCAGTCTAATTTACATACCTGTTCTGGTCCAAAAAAAAAAAAAGCTACCCAGTATGACTGATCGCACCCTCGCCGGTCCCTGATTCTACGGTACTTGGTCCTTCGCAGCTGGGGCAGGTCATTTGCATGATTGAATTGGGAATTGTTTCGCTCCAGGCCAAATTTTATCTCCGACCGGGAATCTTCTTGGAAGGAATTTGCAGCCGCCTAAGGAGCTGTCACTCGGGAAGAAGGGATCAACGACCTTAAGGTTTTCAATTTTTGAGTGTGGTTGTGCGATCTGTAAAAAAAACAAAGCTGTGATAAGCACTGGACCGAACAAAATCATTTGCATTACACTTAATAGGATTTGACAAATTACATACAGGCTACAGATGGCTCATGGATCGAACAAATCACCGGTGAAAAACAAAATTAACGTGAGGTGCTGACCTGACCCGTGCACAGCAGAGAGGCCAGATGCTAGCGCCATAAACCTGCACACACTGGGCATCCTTCTTTCTCATGGCTTGCTACGTGAGCTACCACAAACTATCCTTCAACCTCAGCCAAACCAATCCGAGGGTCAGTTCGATTGACTTGGCGAATGGTGATGATTGCCCACTCTGCGAATCAGAGCCAGTGAGAAACAAACACGCGGAAGGGTCAAATGTGCGTAGCCGCTCAGTCGTTGAAAGATTTATCCGATTAACAGGTTGTAAATTTATTAGCAAAATAGAAACCTTTTCAACTCCAGCTCGTGGGAAGCTTCGAGCTTAATCCAATAGCAGGTTCCATCAGACGATGCGGATTACTTTCATCAATTTTTCCAATAACAAGGTTTTGATGCGACCGAACGGTGCACTTTCACGGAAACCTATCATTGGATGGCACCGAAGAATAGCTCACCCCCTACTCCCCCTCAAAATGCCCGAATAATAATAAATTTTGTAACCCCTTGTTCAAGTCATAATAACAGTTAATTTCATGATATTACAACTATATCAAGCAAGCTGGCTTTATTATGATGATGATGATGGTCCCGCCACTTACCCCTACAAAGGTTTGAGCTAGACGATTTATCTATTAGATAATTTATTTAAAAACCATTCAACCAGTAATGCAAAACAAAAAACGAACTGATTTCATTTACAGATTTAAACTTCTTCCAAAACTATTCATTTGCATTACAGTGATATAATTGTGAAAAGCTATTGATGTCAACCACAAATGTTCGCAAGTATTCCCAGCGATCAGGAAATCCTATTACAATTCAAATCACAGAATCCCGTATAAGGACATTATCAAAAGACAAGCCAATATCCGATCCTGCCCGCTACAGAGTCAATGAGTTTCCAACACTAATGGAACCGCCACCTTAGTTTTGGGCTGACCAAGGATATCCCCAAATCAGGGAAATCGAGAAAATTTCCAAACCGAAAAAATCCTGGACCGGCCCCGGTCAAACTTTTACTTTCAACCACGGCCACCATGTTTGAAATACATTGTCGCTTAAAGTCTGTTAGTGTTGCTGCACGTTTGATCGAATTGAATGTGTTTGATTGGCTAAAAACAAAATGGAAGGGCGAAATTAAATGTGAGGAGAGACGATAGATTTGTACAATAGTATTTTACTAGCAATAGTTAAATCGTTTTTCAATCGGCAGAGAATACCGTACTTCTTGGCTATTTTCTTGATGACATCGTCAATGTGAGAGTCAAATTTTAATCTATCATCAATAATCACGCCAAGATATTTAATCTCACGAACGCGATCAATTGTCTCATCATCAATTTTAACAGAGACGTCTTCGATAACTCGATTCCGCGAAATTACCATGAATTTAGTTTTACTTATGTTCAATTTCAACTGTTTGTACTTTAACCATCTACTTAGAGAACGTAAATCTGCATTCAAATGTGAAACGGCCTCCTCAAGGCTTTTAGCTGCAATGAACAACACGGTATCATCAGCAAAAAGATTAATATCACAAAATCGCAAGACTCGTCGCATGTCATTAATATATAGAATGAATAAAATGGGCCCTAATACACTCCCTTGTGGTACGCCAAGGCTGTTCTCCACAGGGCTCGAAACAGAATCATTAAAAGCCGTCCGTTGAGTTCTGTCAGACAAATAGCTTTCGAACCATCTGTATGCAGAACCTGAAAATCCAAAGCGCTTGATTGTTTCTAACAACAAGGGCCGAGAAATCGTTTCAAAAGCGCGTTTCAGATCCAAAAAAAAAAACAGCAACAATCGTATCTTTACGCTCTACATTTTCTTTCCATTTTGCTAACACTAAATTTAACGCTGTTTCACAAGAATGACCTTCGCGATATCCCGATTGTTCCGGCGCAATCAAATTATTACTATTTAAATACGTTAACAGCTGGCCTTTTACAACAAGTTCCAAAATTTTTTCTAAAGTGTGCAACATGTTAATAGGACGAAACTCTTCGGCTTTAATCGTTCCAGCGACTTTTTGAATGGGAATAACTAAAGATTCTTTCCAAACTTGTGGCACGTGCCCAGTTTGCAGCGATTCATTAATTAGGTCCAGCAGGTTGTTTCCGATGACATTAAAGCAATCTTGTACTACTCTTGCATTTACGTTATCTACTCCAGCCGTTTTGTTCAAAGAAAAGCAAATAGATTTTAGATCCTCTAACGTTATTGGGTGAAAACTTTCAAAACTACAGTTAATATTTATCGGCTGTTTTATTTCGTCTGGCTCATCTACTAGATCAATGGATTGATTGATTGACAAAATACTATCGACGAAATATTCATTAAATCTACATGCAATGTTGTGCTCTGACTGCTCTAATGTGCCATTGAAGGTAATGGATCGCGGTTTGATATTACTAGGTTTTAACAAATATTTCAAAAAAGTTCATATCTCTTTGCTGTTGTTTTGATGCAAATCAATTTTCCTCTGAATATATTCACAACGAGTTTGTTTAACTGATTGCGAATATTTGTTACGCGCATCTAAGTACCTATTCAAAAAGATATGCCTATTAGTTCTACGCCATTTCTTGCACACCGTTTAAGACGCAAAAGATCCAAATTGTACCAGCTGTTCGAGTTCTTTACTAAAACAAATTTATTTTTGACTAGTTTATTGGTACATATTTTTAAGACGTCTGTCAAAACAACTGATTTCTGATCTAGAGAACCGGTATTTGTTTGAAAATCCACACTTCTTTCGACAAGTCTTAAAATAGCTTGAGTTTATAACAACACTAACAGAATCAAAATTACAGTACACATGGTCAATCAAAGTTTTACTGTGTCTGGAAATACGCGTATATTCATTAACCAATTGTTTTAAATTAAAGAAATCTGCTAATCGTTTCAAATGCTTCGAATTATTATTGTCACAATAATTGATATTAAAATCACCAGCAAGCACGTTTAGTTTACTAGAATCACGCAAAGGTGGATCGCTAAAAGGCTTGGAATTGCAAATACAACTGTGTACTCGTGTAATTAAAGTGTTCAAGGAGCGTCTTGTCGACAAGGAAGGATCGGGTGGTCGAAAACCGGAAGTCCAATGGACAGTAAAATGGCCGGAAAGTCGTACAACAATTCAAAACCGTCCAAACATGTCAATTCGAGATGTCGCTAAAAAGTCTAAGGTGTCAGTCGGTTTTGTGCAGAAAACCAAAAAGCGTGCTGGGTTACATGTTTACAAAAGTGTAAAAAGCCCCAAACCGCGAATGAAAAACAAAACATCACTGCGAAAACCCGCGCCCGGAAACTGTACACGAAGCTGCTCACCAAATCCGGTTGCATCGTGATGGATGACGAAACATACGTCAAGGCCGACTTCCGTCAACTTCCTGGGCAAGAATTTTTCGTTGCCAAGTCGAAGTTCGATGTTCCGGAGGATGTTCAAGAAGAAACTATCGAAATTTGCAAAGAAGTTTCTAATCTGGCAGGCGATTTGCGGATGTGGTGAAATAAGTGCTCCCTTCATCACTTCCGGAACAATAAACGGTGCGATTTACGGAAGAGTGCCTTGAAGAAGCGTCTCTTGCCATTCATTAAGAAGCACAAAGGATCAACTCTGTTTTGGCCTGATCTAGCATCCTGCCACTACGCTCGAAACGTATTGGAGTGGTACCGAGCCAACGGAGTCAATTTTGTGCCAAAGGATATGAACCCACCAAATTCACCGGAACTTCGTCCAATTGAAAAATTCTGGGCAATTATGAAAACGGAACTTCGCAAACATCCCAAAACTATAAAAACAGAGCTAGAATTGAAGAAAATTTGGGTAAAAACAACAAAAACACTGGGAAAATCGGTTGTACAAAATTTGATGGGTGGAGTGAAAAGGAAGGTGCGGGCATTCGGAATGGGAGACGAAATTGAATTTAAACTAAATGTTGTAAATCAAAACTCATTAGTAGTTCATTCCCTGAAAATTTCAAGAAAATCCGATAATCAGTTTAATTTTGATGAGTATATATGTGTGTGCCATTTTTATCGACAACACCGGCAATATTGAAGTACAAAATATCGAATTTACTCACATTACTACTGGAACTTGGTTGCTATTCATTGAAATGCAGGCTGTTTTTTTTCGTTCATATAATCGCTTGAAAATTTCACATTCATAACTAAACGCGCCGTGGTTTACGTCCAAGTTCGTTTTACGTTCGTTATTTGTTTTTTACAATTAATACATTTCAAAACAATTGATGTGCATTCAGATGTCGTGTGACATTCACTACACTTAGAGCATGCTACATTATTTTTACAATCCATGCTCATGTGTCCAAATTCTCCACATTTGAAACATCTCAAAACTTTATGTCAGGAACAACACGACACAAATCAAATTTAATATTAACGTGTTTCGCGGTCAATAAACAATTATAAGTGTTTTTATCAACTTCAATTACCGTATTAAACTTGTTGTACTTGAAGCGTGGATTTTCATACGTTCTTATTATTTTAACTTCATTAATCGCGATGTCTTCATTTTGATCTTTTAAAATCCGAATGAAATCATCGGAGGAAAACTTCTCACTCATGCCCATCACTTTAAGTCTTGGCACCGATGAGGGAACAACAGCGTTATAATTTTCACCCAAATCGCTTATGATGCCATCTTTCACAACATTAACATTACATCCTGTTGCACACTCAGCAATAATAGAGCCATCTTTCCCATTTCTAAAGTTACGGATCTTGTGTGTTTTTGGATCCAGTTTACTATTTAAAAACTTGCGAGTATCATCGCTGTTCTGATTGGACTCTTTCGGTTTGATCACAAATTATTATGTTTTACTATTATTATTAGCCCCAGAATTACATTTAACTGCATCCGCGAAACTAATACCTTCCATAAAAACATCATTTGACGTCTCGCTAACGTCTTCCTGAACTCTACGCTTTTTGCCTCTGGGATTCAGGCTCGGCTCCGATGCCGTACTTGATGTACCTTGCTTTACATTCATTGCAGCTACTTTTTTGATCGAATTAAATTAAAAAAATGAACATTTCATACTCTCCAATTCTTTACCCACTGATTTATTAAGTTCAAAAATTGCCTTCTCTAAGGTGCTATTCAAATTTTTCCCCAATAAATCCATACCGGTTACTAACGCGTTGTTTATTTGAGCAGCAATGTGCTCCCGAACGCCACTGATCGAATCAGATAGAGAAGAAATCTTCTTCATCTCCTCTTCGAACTTTTGGACGGTCGGGAGCAATACATTCTGCTCGCCACAACGCTGGCCTAACAAACAATCACCACATTTGAACAGTACATTGTTCATGCGGATCACCACTTCGACTGGATTCCGGACTGCACAAAAAAATGCACTTCACCGGATTGTATAATTAAGCGCGATTTATTATTCGAAGGTACAGATATCTAGACACATCTGTCTACACGCGTGTTTCATCGAAAACTGATTTGCTGCTATCAGTAACTAATACTATTTTAGGAGGCTATTCTGATAATGAGAGAATCTTGAGAGAAATCTGATCGTAAGAGTAGGTAGAATACAAATTCGTGTGGAACGTGTTTGATGTTTGGGGTGGTTCTATTTTTGTTCCAACATACCGCCCGCCTTGGAATCTTCACTGATTACAACTTGAAATCTACACACTTATTTTTGACAATACGGTGTCGTAACGTACGACGTCGTTGACGTGGATCTTCTTCTTCTCCTTTGATGCTGCTATGCTGCTGCTACTGCTTCTGCTGATGACGACTGCTACCGTTCAACTGCTGCCGAGCCTGGCATTGTATGCCTTCGATCTTCGACTTCTTCGACTGACTGACTTGAGACCGGACACGGATGTGTCCCCGGATTGACGACGGAAAGCTCATCTGAAAAATGAGAGGGTGCTTTTTCAACTATATAACCCAATTATACAACGACTTGCCCAGAACCCAGGCCACCTGGCCTCCGCGGGCACCGAAGCACCGACGATTATTTCTTGTCGCTCTGACGGAATGATAGGATGACCCAAATGTAGGACGGTGAACTGTTTTCTGAGTTGCCTAGCAGGACGAGCTGGCGATGCTCAGCGAGGCTCCAGCTGGATCGAATGACGGATTGAGGTGCCATGGATACCCCTTATCCGTCAACGTAGGGCTGAAGAATATCATCTTGATGGAAAGAAAATGCGACAGGGTCATAAATGGTTCGAAATGACAGACAGGTACGCCACCGTGGACTTCACTCATGCAGGACAGGACAGATTGCTGATCACCAATGAAGGAACAGCGAGTGATGGACGGACGGACTGAGTTTATAGTCCTCAAGGGTTCTCGGATCTCCGGAATCGGGAGATGATGTTGACAGTAGCTAATGTCAGTCTCACCGAGGCACGAGCAGAGTACAGTTTAGGTTTGCTCGGAAGCAGAAGAATCAAGGTTATCACGTATCGGCAGGATGCAAATTTTGGAAATTGCCCTCCGGTACTGACTGTCTTGCGTCTTAACGGTAACCACGCGGATGTTCCTATCTAAGCCAGCATGGATGTCAACGACACGTCCTAGTTTTCATTTTAGAGGTGGAAGATTGTCTTCTTTTAATAGAACTAAGGTGCCGATAGCGATATTGTCACGCTTGCGGGTCCATTTCGTTCTGTTATGGAGATCGGACAGGTACTGGGTGAACCACTTCTTCCAGATTTGTTGAACGTAGTCCTGCACACGTTGCCACATCGATAGCCGATTTTGCAGGATGTCTTCCAATGAGGGTTCTGCTATCGCTATCAATGGTCGCTGGACAAGAAAGTGTCCGGGAGTTAACGCTTCGAAATCCAACGGATCGCTACTAATCGGTGTTAGCGGTCAAAGAATTCCAGGACAGCTTCTATTTGCGTAAACACTGTACACATTTCGTCGTGCTGTAGCACCTTGTCACCGATAGTGCGTTTGAAATGCCCTTTGAATGATTTCACCGCGGCTTCCCATAGGCCGCCGAAGTTAGGAGATCTTGCTGGAATAAAGCGGAACTCTATTCCTTCTTCTACTGCTCCACGTGTAACGGAATCGCAAAACCCTTGATTCAAGAACAACTGTTGCATCTCGTTCAACTGACGCTTAGCTCCTACAAAGTTCAGAGCGTTGTCGCACATGACCAGGGCTGGTTTTCCTCTACGTGCCACAAATCGCTTGAAGGCAGCAAGAAAGGCTTCACTGGTTAGGTCGTTCACCAGCTCAAGATGGACCGCCTTCGTTACAAGGCAGACAAAGATTGCGACAAAGTGTTTCGTAGGATTGGATCGGCGAATTGGATAGCGTATCATGAACGGTCCGCAGTAGTCGACGCCTACGTTCAAGAATGGTGGTGCTGGAGATACACGTTCGGATGGAAGGTCGGCCATTAACTGATCCAACACTTTCGGTTTCGTACGGAAGCACTGAACGCACCCGTAAATGACAGTGTTTGCTAAGCTTCTGATGCGTGTTACCCAGAATCGCTCTCGCACAGTGGACACCAGCAGCTGCATCCCAGCATGGAAGTTTTTGCGATGATAATGGTCCAGGACCAACCTAGCCAACGGATGACGATGACACAGGATTATCGGATGCTTCCGACTTGCTGATACTGGTGCCTTGGCTAATCGACCTCCTACACGTAAGATTCCATCGACGAAAATAGGGTTTAGTTTGTTCAACTTTGAGGTTGGACTGATAGTCTTTCTATTCTCCAACGCAGCGACTTCCATCGGAAAGGATTCTCGTTGAGCCAGCTTAACCAGGACTGCCAGTGCTTCTTCATGCTCAGAATACGATAGAAACATCGTACGCCGCTCATCCCTGTGCTGTGTATTGTGCACGAAACGACGTATTCTTGCTATTAATCGAACCAAGTTGAAGAGTGATGAACGAAGACTGAACACTTCACTGAATGGTTCCGTGATCGCTGGCAGTGCAACGACCTTTCTTTCCTCCAGGAGCTCTTCATGAACTTCTTCTTCTGGAACATCCGACGGCCAAACACTAGCATCTTGGCGGAGCCACAAAGGACCTTCGAACCACAGGGTCTCGTACTGTAACTTGGCTGGAGTCATTCCTCTCGAAATTATGTCAGCCGGATTGTCTGCACCGGCTACATGCTTCCAGGAACTTCCTTTTGTGATGTGCTGTATTTCAGAGACACGATTTGCCACGAACATCTGCCACCTCGATGGCAAGGAAGACAGCCAGTACATTACAATAGTAGAATCTGTCCAGAAGTAGGCTGTGTGATGGATACTGGTACTGCTGACGAACTTCTCGTACAGGTGACTGAGGAGTAGCGCGCCTGACAATTCCAGTCGCGGTGTAGTTTGTTCCCTTTTCTTTCGCTTAAGATCCTCTAACGGTGCTACCTTGGATTTCGCTGTGATGAGACGAACTTCCACGGATCCGCTGAATGTGGTACTCCGGAGGTATAGACATGCTCCGTAAGCCTTCTTGGATGCGTCGCAGAAGCCATGAATTTGAATTGAGGCAAGGTCCGATCTGAACCCCACCCACCGAGGGATCGAAAGCGAATCTAGAGCTGCGAGATTTCTCCTGTACTCGATCCAGAAGTTCTGCATTGGTTCCGGTAGTGGTTCATCCCAGTCAGACTTTTGTCTCCATAAGTCTTGCACGAACATCTTCGCAATGACGACGACTGGACCCACCAGGCCAAGAGGATCGAATAAACGAGCTGTGTCCGCAAGAACAACTCGCTTTGTAATAACTGTATCTGCATTCCAGTCAGGTGACCGGAACAGGAAGCAATCGGAACTGGTGAGCCACCACATGCCCAATGTTTTGACAGGATCGTTCGATGCCTTCACTTCTAAGATAGAACGATTGTCCAAGAGATGAGCTGGTACCTCAGCCAGAACAGCTGTGGAGTTGGAGTTCCACTTTTTCAAATTGAATCCACCCGAGGACGTTAGCTCAACCATTTCTTTCACCAAACGGATAGCAGTTTCGATGTCATCGGCGCCAGTCAACATATCATCGACGTAAAAATCCTTTTTTAATGCCTGCGTTGCAATGGGATACTTGTCGTACTCTAGCTCTGCAAGACGCTGCAAACATTTGGTAGCTAAGTACGGTGCGCATGCCGTCCCGTATGTGACTGTAGTTAACTGGTAGATGCAAATAGGTTCGTTCGGTGAATTTCTCCACAAGATGCACTGCAATCGTTGATCCGACAAGTACACCAGTATCATCCGATACATTTTCTCCACATCTGCAACAACTGCTATTTGATGGAGGCGGAAACGGAACTGTATTGCGAGTAGATCGTCCTGGACGACTGGGCCGACCATCAGAGCGTCGTTCAAGGATACACCCGTTGATGTTTTGCAGGACGCATCAAACACTACACGCAGTTTCGTGGTAGTACTGTCCGGCTTGAATACGGCGTGGTGTGGAAGAAAATATATGGGGAACTCTGGATCATCGATATCCACTCGTTTCATATGACCTAGTCGCTCGTACTCGTGGATAAAATCTTGGTACTGAGCCTTCAGATCTGGACTGGCTTCCAAACGTCTTTCCAGAGCGAGAAAACGTTTCGTAGCGATTGCCTCAGACTCTCCAAGCTTCTGTATCACGAACTCTTTCTTCGGTAGGGACACTACAAATCTTCCTCTGCTGTCCCGTGTTGTTGTTTCGTCGAAGATGGCTTCGCACGATGATTCTTCCACTGAATGAATACTGTTGGACTTGCAGGATTCCAGCTCCCAAAATTGTGTTAACTGATGTTGGATGTCCGCTAGTGTACATGAATATGACACTGCTTGAGACGGATTCTCCAGCAGATTAGGAATGGGACCGGACACGATCCATCCAAATACTGTATTTTGCAGCGATGGTCCCTTTTCGAATATCTTGCTGCGTCCATCGATAAGGAGGTCAAAGTAATACTCCGCACCAATGATGATATCGATTGGTCCTGGTTCACTGAACTGCGGATCTGCTAGTACAATGCTGCCGGGAAGATTCCATTGACCGGTACCAACCTTTCGAACGGGAAGAGTAGCTGTCAAGCGTGGAAGTACGTAGAAGGACAAGTTTTCGTTATACGATGAAATATCACTAGCTCGCGGAAGGATTTCTGCCTTGACCTTCCTTCGCGAAATGGAACTTGATCCTCCGATTCCTTGGACCGCCAAATAATCCGGGAATCCTTGAAGGTTTAGTTTCTGACAGAAATTGGTGCTCATAAAGCAATATTGCGAACACGAATCTAGTAGAGCCCTAGCTAGTCGTGTCGCCCCGTACGGATCTTTGACGCACACCACGGCAGTGGATAGCAGTACGTCTCTAGTACGGGATTGGTTACTGATTGATAGTGAAATTGTGTTCTGACTGGTGCATGTCTGGTTTGTGGTGGACAGTGGTTGAGTGTTTTGAGAGAGTGTAATGGGGAGAGCACTTGTGGAAGGTTGACTGGTTTGGTTGGGTGTAGATTGACTCTGGTTGTGTGATTGTGTCTGGTGTTGCTGCTGGTTTGCTGATGAAGTTTTTTCTTGCGACGGGACGGAGGATTTGACAGACTGATTCGAGTCATAGTGCAACAGGGAATGATGTCTCTGTTGACAATGGTGACAGGAGCCCTTGGTACATGACTTGGATTGATGTCCTGCTGATAAGCAGTTGAGGCATAACTTGTTTCGTCGAGCCATGTCGTAGCGTTCCGAAACTTTCAGCTTCAGGAACTTGTTGCAGCGGAATGCCGAATGGAATGCCTCTCCACAGAATACGCACTTATTCCAAGACTGAACTGCAGAATTACTCACTCCATGCTTGGGTCGTTTTTCCTGAACTGGGATTGACTTCACAGGAGTGACTGACTGTAGTACGGAGCAGTGTCCGCGCAGGAACTGGATTAGGTTCGTGTAGATGGGAACCTCTTTTGAATTGTGATGTGTCTCCCAGTGTCGAAGAGTGGCGGAATCTAAGCGCGAGCACACCATGTGCACGAGTATGGTACTCCAATTGGTCGTATTCTCCCCGATTTTCTGCAGCATCAACAAGTGTTTCTCGAAATCGCCGATGAGCTTGCTCAGCGAATCATAAGTTTCCTTCTTCATCACATCCACCGCAAACAAGGAGTCCAAATGGGCCTTAACGATCAATTTCTTGTTTTCGTACCTCTGTTCCAGTGTCGTCCAAGCTACCTCGTAATTAGCTTCAGACATCTCCACCGAGTTGATCTCTTGCAGAGCGTCGCCCATTAGTGAAGATCGTAGGTAAGTGAACTTATCCATAGCCGTCAACTGATGATTGTTGTGTATCAAGCTACGGAAAGTGTCACGGAAAGTGACCCACTCCATAAGTTGTCCGTTGAAAATTGGAAGTCGTATTTCAGGTAGCTTTACTCTCGACGCGTTGGCTGGAACGTCTTGCGGTACGGGTCGCCCATCAGGTCTAGCTATAACAAGATCAGGTTTTGGCTTTAACCTTGTCAAAGCAGCCTTCAGTTCGTAATAGCGATTTTCGACGGTCATGACGATCTGCATATTTTCTTCCTCTTTTGCAATCATCGCAGCTTCTGTGCGAGCTTCACGTTGCTCCTTGGTTGCCTTGACTTCACCATCGTCCGCAGGAAAGACGTTGTCTGTCAGCATCTCAATTCTTCGACGAACAGAGTGGAATTCTTTGAACAACTCTTCCAATCTTTGCAATCGGATTTCCACCTGATCAATCTGCTCCACTTCATAATGATCCACGAAGTACTGCATGCCATCGAGAGCCCTCCGAATGTTCCTTTCCTGCTTCTGAAGTTCACGAAGGTCGTTCGTCATTTTCACTGCTCACTCACAGCACTAATCAATAGGAAAACTAAAAGGAAACTTCACTGTCACCAATGATTTGCACTTCCACTTTGCACTTTTATTCACACACAAATTCGTAATCGACTCGACGTCCCGCGCGATCTCGCTGAGCTGTAGATAACGGCCGACCGCGTTGGTGTGTCCATTCTTATGAAATTTTCTACATACTGAGCCATTGCTTACGTTTGCCAGTTCAGGTTTAGTGAAAAATCGCTGCCGAATTTACCACTCACGACTTAATGCCTCAAACAATACAAAATGAACTATTTTTGATCATATGCAATGGTTGTTTAGGATAAATCACAAACATTTCACTTAAACACGCTCTTTTATTGTAAAATTTAATTGGTCGTCCTGAAAAGGACGGTGGTTATGATACGCATTAGAAACTAATTTATATTTTCAACTTATTTGACCAGCAGGATACCATCATGTGCTGTATTCAATACAGCATGGTAGTTTATTAAACTCCTCGTCGCAGTGAATGGCGGACGGCAAGATACTTGGGATGATTCTAGTAATCTAGTTGTCACAAACATCGTTTTCCGCTGGAGGTGCCCAGCTCCGGTATGGTTTCGGAAGCGGATGCCACCCGCGTGGATTATCGATTTTTACGACCCTTTGCCACGGCAATAGGTCGAGCGGGGAAACTTGCAAACCTTTGCAGCGCTTCTTTTTGGCTTGTAAATGAGCAAGCGCAGGCGATAATTTGCGAGCCAGACGCGTAATCGCGAGAAAATGGACGAGATAGAAAAAATCTTCGTAACAGGAGAGCGAAAAACACAACCGTACGTGCCGCTCAATCGAACTTGAAAATCCCAATGAAATCATTTTGGTTCGAATCGTGTGCTTTATACTGGCGTTGATAGCATTGCCTACAGAGAAATGAGAATGCAGTACGAAGCAAATTTCATAAGAGAGGACGGGCTTCAGTTATAAAACCAGACAGCAGAACAAAGCAAAATAAATTTGCAACTGAGAGGGGAGACTATGGCTGTATTAAACATGGAATGAGACCTAATGAAATAAAAAGAAGAAGACAATTTGAACCATTTGTCACCCGTTTTTTGAGCACCCGGAAAGGGAAAACCATATTTTCAACCGGTTCATATGCAGATTTGTATGGGAGCAAAAGTAGGTAATTTTTAAGTAAAAAGTTGAACCACTTATACTAATAGCACTTAATTGAAAATTTAATCAAAAACATTTGTAAGTTTTCCTGATCAAACGGTGTATAAATGAAGTCATTCTGTTCAGTCAAACAAGAGTTATTAGCGTTCAAAAACCTTTCACTTTTGCGTAACGCTCTCATTTTTCAAAATTTTGAAATGACACCCGGTATAGAAAAGAGAAACGTAGTCCTACGTTAAAATTATATTTCATATTCATATTGAAAGAACGTGAACACTGTTACTAATACAAACTACTTGGGAAAGTCTATTCTATTTCTCAAAATGGTGTTTCCTAAGCGGGCCCTCCGCGTCCTATCTGTAATATACATGCTTGTCATGCTCGTCAGCCATGGTCAGCTTGAGATATCACCACCTCTCTGCGTTGGCATTTCCTCCAAATACTGTGCTACATAACTAGATTCAAGCGTCAGCCCAAGCCAGGTCCAAAGCCGGTATGGAATTAAAACTCAAAATTTCGTATGATTTTTTACAAAGACAGCAAACAATTTTTGTGGAATTTAAAAAAAAAAGTACATATAATAAACTGTAAACAACAATTTTTCTTGTTCTAAACAGTATTGTTCAGAGGCTAAATTGGGAAATGTACAATCAACACCAACAATCAAATTTTTTTCACGTCTATTGTGACTTGACTGTTTTTACGTTGTTTTTTTAAATAACGCGGTTTTCTTACGTCGTTTTTTGAAATAACGGACCGCGTGAAAAAAACCGCGTAGTAAAATATCTTTTCTAAATGAAGCTTTAGAGAGTTGCCGTTCTCAGTAAAGTTGTTGAGAATGTAAAATATAGTCACTTGACATTATCAGATTAGTTCCAAATTGCGCCGCAAATATGACGCCGCAATCTGAATTGCCCAATCGTGCTCTAGGATGGTGCTGTCTTTAGCAAAGATGTTAATTGTATATAATAAAGGCATTCAAAATAATCACGTTAGATCCAGATCGTACCTCAGAGATGGCGCTGCCATATTTGCGGCATAATTTAGAACTAATATGACAATGTCAAAAGACGACGAATGACATACTGAGATAGTTACCCTAAGGCTGCATTTCTCTAGCGCCTCATTTGGAAAAGATAGACTGCAGCGCCATCTCTGCGGCATGATTTGGAACAGATATGATAATGTCAAAAGACGACGAATGACATACTGAGAAACTTTGCCTAAGACGGCATTTCTCTAGCGCCTCATTTGGAAAATATAGACTGCAGCGCCGTCTCTGCGGCATGATTTGGAACAGATATGATAATATCAAAAGACGACGAATGACATACTGAGAAACTTTGCCTAAGACGGCAAATCTCTAGCGCTTAATTTAGAAAAGATAGACTGCAGCGCCATCTCTGCGGATGATTTGGAACTAATATGATAATGACAAAAAACAACGAATGACACACTGAGAAATTTTGCCCAAGACGAAAACTCTCTATAACTACTCTGGACTGTTTTGCTCACACATTGAATTAACAACCTCTATCCATTTGTAGCAGATTCCCGGTGGCCAATGTTACTGGAACCATGTTTTTCCACCACCAATACATTTTTATGACCATATCCTTTCAATATGAACATGAAATATAATTTTTATTTCCTTGACTTTTTTACGTCGTTTTTTGAAATAACGCGGTTTTTTTTACGTCGATATTTCCTTGACTTTTTTACGTCGTTTTTTGAAATAACGCGGTTTTTTTTACGTCGTTTTTTGAAATAACATGATTTTTTTTTACATCGTTTTTTGAAATAGTGGGGTTTTTTTTTTGTTGTTTTTGGTGTATTTTGTTTTTTTTTTTTTTTTTTGAAAAAATTTGGTTTGGTGGGGGGGGGGGGGGGGGTGGGGCTGATTTTACTGTGATTATAGGCGCTAGTTGACTATATCGAGAACACTCGGCTTTCGGTCACAACAACTGACACGTCACGTGTCAGGCACGTCACAAGTAGCGGCTGGACAGTCCTGAAGAAAATGAATATATTTTTTGGCTCAGGAAGTACTAGCACACCGGTCCCAAGCTTAATGATTCGCCCCTAATAGAGTCCCTATAAAGAGTCACGCCAAGAGTGAAGCCAAATGTACCTATCGGGGCTACCTATCAAACAGCCCATCTGAATCATACAGGCACGCAAAATGAGAACTAATCAAAATAAGTGTTGCATATTCCTCTTTGCGTGACTCTTTATAGGGACTCTATACCCTAAGACCCCTAAGACCCTAACTCACACCAATACACTCTCAATTATTCTGTAAAAATAACATAGCGAATCAAAACGAAAACAAAGATATTTGTACCAAAAGGTACTGAAAAGCGCAAGAGTGCAAGCAAAGGTGCAGACTTCTAGGTGTACTTCGGAACTAGTGGTTCTACAACAGTGAACCAATTTCAAATCGCTAGTTGCACATTGATTGTTGTCACAAGTGCATATAGCACGTTGTCTCCCAATTTCGCCCTCTTTCCTCTTCTGATGGTAACTTTTTAAATAGGTGTTTGTTTTTTATTCAGTTTCAACCTGGATCGGGTATCAGGTAGCATTGTTGATTGATGAACGTCGGCGTGTATGGTTTTATTTGTAACTCGTATGGGGTTGAGGTTTGCATTGACAATAAGTTCGGATATCGCAGGTTGGAATTTTCAAAAACGAAGACGATATTAACAACAATATTACACTAAAAAAACAATGCACCTTATATTTAAGTGCAATCACCTATAGATGTGGGCAAAGTGCAAAGTTATTGCTCTGTATTGGTGCGGCACTTATTTTTTATTAAATGTGGTCAATTAACCATATGTGCAATAAATATATAGTCTTTACGTGCAAGAGCTGATAGATATTAGTTATAGTGTACATGGATTGCATTAACTTGTCCTAGCAAAAATCAAATGAGTATTTTAATACGTTTTATGTGAAAAGGTGCATGGATTTTATTTTTTCATAAAAAGTTTAGTATTGCATTTTTTGTACTTTTCATGTAATAAAACGAAATGTGTGAATAAAAGTGGTTTTATTTGAACCATCATAAAAACTTCATCACTTTTTGAAGCTATCGCGTTCAGCAGCTCTTCCGCGGGAATGGCAAAAATGCTCGGCAGATCTAAAATATTCACAATAAACACCGTTAACATGGCAAAGAAGAACATCTAAAGTAATTTATTACCTTCAAAAAATTCAGTGACTTCCGCTGCCAAACCAAGTACCTAGACCACCACACGGTAAACTTCACTTTGCTTCTCCATTTTGCAGTTTTTTCTTCTTCTACACTCAAAAAACAATGCACCTTATATTTAAGTGCAATCACCTATAGATTTGGGCAAAGTGCAAAGTTATTGCTCTGTATTGGTGCGGCACTTATTTTTTATTAAATGTGGTCAATTAACCATATGTGCAATAAATATATAGTCTTTACGTGCAAGAGCTGATAGATATTAATTATAGTGTACATAGATTGCATTAACTTGTCCTAGCAAAAATCAAATGAGTTTTTCAATACGTTTTTTTGTGAAATGGTGCATGGATTTTATTTTTTCATAAAAAGTTTAGTATTGGATTTTTTGTACTTTTCATGTAATATAACGAAATGTGTGAATAAAAGAGGTTTTATTTGTATCATCATAAAAACTTTATCACTTTTTGAAGCTATCGCGTTCAGCAGCTCTTATGCGGGAATGGCAAAAATCATCGGCAGATCTGAAATATTCACAATAAACACCGTTAACATGGCAAAGAAGAACATCTATAGTAATTTATTACCTTAAAAAAATTAAGTGACTTCCGCCGACAAACCAAGTACCTAAACCACCACACGGTAAACTTCAATTTGCTTCTCCATTTTGCAGTTTTTTTTTTATTCTAGAACGATAAAGCAGCTGATTGTTTTTCGCGCACGGTTTTTTATTTCGTTTTAAGTGCGAAGATGGATAGAATAGGGAAAAGCGAAAACACACTTGAATGACATTTCTCGCTCCATTGAAAATTATGTGCGGGCCATATCAGTCTCATTGGAAACGAACCTGTGTATTAAGTGACGGGTGTTAAAAATTATGTGCGGCAAATGAAAATCATACTGGCAAATTGACCGATTTAAGTGCCAATTTTAATAATAAAAATTATTGATTTATTTTCAGTGTAGATAAGTAAATCTAACTCCAGTGTGTCAGCAGCCGAAGCTGCAGTGTTAATTTTTATCTTTTTCGACAGTTTTCCCGAAAAGCTACCATAACCACTTAAAACTATCAAAGGGGGGGGGGTCGTGGCGAATACCCGAAAAAAAACGAAAGGATGAGTTATGTCAGTGACATAACTGCAAAGTTGACGTAGGACTGCTTGTTGATGTGAAGAAATTGATGTCATCGAATTGATGAATTTCTACTATATTTTATTCAGTCTAAAGGACCATTAAACCCTGTGCTGTTGGTGTGTGAAGCTCCGGTTCTCCTTCCGCTATTGGTTCTTCACGAAAATTTATAGAAACTGCAGTTCGGCTCGAATTGACTGTTAATGATATTTTGTTTGTTAAATCAGCGCCAACATTAGATTCACCCTAATTTGCTTTTGTAAACAATGGCTTTCATAGTCATTTGCTCTTGAACAAAAGGTCACAAATACAAATTAAGCACTCTTTAAGGAAGAAGAGCATTATTTCTATCCGCTGATATATTCAATTTGAAGGAATTGTATACAACTTCCGATAAATTAGCAGACAAAGTGTTTGTTTACAAAGGCAGATTCGCCCTAAGCAAATGTTGGCACTAAAATGTCCAACGTGCTTGTAAGTGTGAAATGGATCCTGTGTTTACGGAGGGAACATGGTTCGCGATTGAAATGTTCTTCTCAGTTTTCTTGGGCTGCAGACTGCCTTAGTGTTTGGCGGCACGTGATACTACGATAAAAATAGGCATTTATACCGCCTTCAACTCGAGATTGTACAGACTGAAGGTTGAACATACACCCAAAAGTTGAAAAGGTGGCAAAAAATGCAATTGCAGTTTTTGCAATCATATCTTGAGAAATCCGCATGATTCAGACATGGCAATTTTGCCCATTTTGATCCACAAAGCGTTTTATGGCCAAATGAAGCCATGCTAGTGTGTGCATGCTTGCAACTTGCAAGCAAAAATAGCTCGAAACAAATTTATCGCTGTAGGATCCTTATTCAATCATCACCAACATATCAATATACAATATGGATGAGTCGATATCACAAAATGTCGCAACGCTATTGGCCACTGTTGTATTGCCGCCGTCAAGTGTTCTATATTTGTTATCACTGATCATCGACAAAGCGTTTTATGAAATAAACAATGCCATGCAAGTTTGTTAACGACAGGATGCACATAGCTTGGTGGAAAATATGTCCATTTGCTTCAATGCTGTACCCTGAATTCCTCGCCAAGTGAACTAACCGTAGGGTTTCTATTATACTACTCTTGCTTTGTCAAAGTGACTGAATATTTGCCATCAAGAGCCGCCGCGCTAGCGGTCGTGGTCTGAATCTCGATCTTGTAATATGCACATTTTAATTTGTGAGCCATCTGACTTTCGGGCCCATCTCTTACTCATCAATCAAATATCACTGCGCAAAACCTCACGCACACGTTCAATTTTACATTGCGAATTGCTGTTGCTGTTTTGAACACAACTAATGTTAGATTTTTCATCCAAGTTACGATCAACAGCGAGAAATAAAACAAAATCATGCGAAATTGTAACTATTACAATCTTACTTTTTTATTTTGGGTGTAGAGTAAATTACGAACAACTTAACCTAACACCAAGTAGACCAGTAATAAAACGAAATGTGTGAATAAAAGTGGTTTTATTTGTACCATCATAAAAACTTCATCACTTTTTGAAGCTATCGCGTTCAGCAGCTCTTCCGCGGGAATGGCAAAAATGCTCGGCAGATCTAAAATATTCACAATAAACACCGTTAACATGGCAAAGAAGAACATCTAAAGTAATTTATTACCTTCAAAAAATTCAGTGACTTCCGCTGCCAAACCAAGTACCTAGACCACCACACGGTAAACTTCACTTTGCTTCTCCATTTTGCAGTTTTTTCTTCTTCTACACTCAAAAATCAATGCACCTTATATTTAACTGCAATCACCTATAGATTTGGGCAAAGTGCAAAGTTATTGCTCTGTATTGGTGCGGCACTTATTTTTTATTAAATGTGGTCAATTAACCATATGTGCAATAAATATATAGTCTTTAAGTGCAAGAGCTGATAGATATTAATTATAGTGTACATGGATTGCATTAACTTGTCCTAGCAAAAATCAAATGAGTTTTTTAATACGTTTTTTTGTGAAATGGTGCATGGATTTTATTTTTTCATAAAAAGTTTAGTATTGGATTTTCGGGACTTTCGGGCACCCATCTCTTACTCATCAATCAAATATCACTGCGCAAAACCTCACGCACACGTTCAATTTTTCATTGCGAATTGCTGTTGCTGTTTTGAACACAACTAATGTTAGATTTTTCATCCAAGTTACGATCAACAGCGAGAAATAAAACAAAATCATGCGAAATTGTAACTATTACAATCTTACTTTTTTTATTTTGGGTGTAGAGTAAATTACGAACAACTTAACCTAACACCAAGTAGACCAGTTTGGACATTATCGTGTTGCAAAAAGTTCCACAGGCTGGAGCGGGAATCGAACCCTCAACTTCATGACAACAACCGCTTGAACGACGGGCGACGCCGCTAACCACTTGACCACGAAGATGATGTGGGCGATTGATTTGGCCATTTTCTCCGGGACGCGACAGTTTAAGCAACGCCTTGTTGAGCCGGTGCGTGGTAATGAACATTTCGATGAGCTCAAGAGAAATTTCAATCAAACATACTCTTTAATCGGTAAATTGATTTGGTCGTCCTGAAAAGGACAGATTTTAATTTTTTACGGAGGGATGATTTACGTCAGCGTCGACGTCGGGCTTCTTCCGCTTGCCTCGTCTAGCGGACGTGCCAGCCACGTCAGGCGCCACATCAGCGTCTACTCGATTTCCAGCAGCTTTTTTATCAACTCGGAAAAGCGCTTTTTTATCACGAGAGCGGGATACACACGTCTGAACGTGTCGATGATCCAATAACGAATGATTACTGTTCTTCTTCTTCTTCTTTATTGTTTTAACGGGAATGCCAGGCCTGTTTTAAATAATGGCATATACCATTACATTACAACCCAAGTAACATTGCCAAAACCATCCAGCTTAATTAAGTTTTATTTAAGTTTTATGAAAGCCACTAGAAATCAATTCGGCTTTATTATGGCAGCAAGAGATGCCAATAGGTTTCAAATTTTAGTCAGGTTTATAAGAACCTACACAGCTTCTTTACAACGATCTTAAAACCTTGACTTCTAAAATTCCTTTTACTCCTATCAAAGGTTTTATTTCGACTTTATTTACTCATAAAATGCTGTTTTGAAAAGCCGTTTTAGGACTCATTCATATTATCTTATTATGGTCAGTTGAAAAAGCATTTTAAAACCATTTTGCCTCCAGTAAATGCATTAAACGGCTAACTGGCATTGAGGAAAGCTACAAAGCGGCCAGATAGTTCTATAGTAGCCATTGCTAAGATAAATTGGCTTTTTGGCAAAACTGTGATTTCTTGCAATCGCCATATTGAAATATATGTAATAATTGAAATGTGGAAAAATAAATACACCAAATTTTATATGTAAAACAATTGAACTGTAGATCTGAGACAAACTTCGATATTCGTTTAGATAACCTTATTGAATTCCATCAATTTTCAGGAGTTTCATGATTAATTTACCGAATATATTTCTTTCAATTTTGTTTTTGTTATTGTAAACTCGCATAATTTTCAAGGCGCATTAATTTTCAGCTCTTATCGTGCCAATATTCACCATAAAATTAAATGCGCATATGATTTGGAGCATGATACGCTATAAAAAAAACTCAGTTTGTTTTATATATTTTGCTATCAATCATAATTTCCCGCAACAGAAGAACTTTTTTCTGAGCCATTATTTGCTGTTGAATGAATCAGAAGAGAAACAAAGCAAAACAACAACAACCAACCACGATATCGCCGTGAAGTTTGACAGCTGTGGCCATTCAGCCCTATGCTGGTTTTGATGGCGGCCAATAGGTTTTATGATGGTTCTCAAGTGGTCATAACATCTTTCACTAGAACATTTTCAAAATCTTTATGGTCTTAGAAAGGTTTTATTCATTTGTTTTCACAACCGTCTATAGAGTGGGCCACTTGATACACATTTCGGCTTTAAAGATGCATAGAGGAGGTGTTGGTGGACAAAACAGTTTTGAATGTAGTGTCATCAACAAAGCCGGGAGGAGTGCTATACGGCTGGAATAGAACTGAAATTGTTACTTGGGAAGAAGGGGGTTCTCAACGAAGGCAATGCAAATCAAATTTTACAAAAGGGGGCGGGGCTCTGGTTTTTCGAGAGAAAAAATTTTTTTTTTTTTTTGGGGGGGGGGGGGTTGGGGGGGTTTAATTTCTTCTTTTTTCTACAGGGAAAAAAAAAACCCACACACCCCACAAAAGGAAGTGAGAAAAAAACACCTCTTTCTCTAAAAAAATAAAAAAAAAAAAAAAAAAAAAAAAAATTTTTTTTAAAAATTGAGAAAAAATAAATTATAAATTTTTTTTAAAAACAACCTAAAATTATCTTTTTTTTTTTTCTAATCTATTTCTATGTTAAACTATAAAAAAAAAAAAATTAAAATAACCCACCCCCCCCCCATATATTAAATAATAAATAATTCTGTTGTGTGGCGGTGCTGCGTTCTTCTTATTTTTTTTTTTTTTTTTTTTTTTTTGTAGGTGGTTGCTAGTTTTAACATGGCAAATAGAGATTTATATACGGATACTAAAAAAAATGTTGCTCATTTTCTCCAGAACGTGGCTTTTCAAGCAAAGCCATGTTGAGCTGGTGCGTGGTAATGAAAATTCGATGAGCTCAAGAGAAATTTCAATCAAACATACTCTTTAGTTGGATAATTTATTTGTTCGTCCTGAAAAGACCGGGTTTTAGTTGTTAACGGAGGGAACATGGTTCGTGATTGAAATTTTCTTCTCGGTCTTCTTGGGCTGCAGGACAGCCTGAGTGTTTGGCAGCACATAATACTACGATAAAAATTAACATTTACACCGTCTCCATCTCGAATATGTACATACTGAACGTTGAACATAGAACGAATTACAACGAATAACTTAACCAAACACCAAGTGGACAGGTTAGAACATTTTCGTGTTGCAAAAAGTTCCACAGGCTGGAGCGGGAATCGAACCCTCAACTTCATGACAACAACCGCTTGAACGACGGGCGACGCCGCTAACCACTTGACCACGAAGATGATTTGGGCGATTGATTTGGCCATTTTCTCCGAGACGCGGCTTTTTCAACGCCATATTGAGCCGGTGCGTGGTAATGAAAATTTCGATGAGCTCAAGAGCAATTTCTATCAAACATACTCTTTAGTTGGCAACTTGATTTGATCGTCCTGAAAAGGACGGATTTTAGTTGAAAACATGGTTCGCGATTGAAATTTTCTTCAGTCTTCTTGGGCTGCAGGACACCACTCTGTGAAATGGTCACACCGGAGAAAAGTTTGTTCAGCTCCTCGTCGTTGCGGATGGCTAGCTGCAGGTGACGTGGATGATTCTTCTTGGTCTGGTCTTCTTGTTTCCACGGGCGGCGTTTTCTACCAACGTGCTCCGTAAATACGTTTGTCGCATGCGGATGCACAGAGATAACTGATGATTGGTCGGTCGTCCCCACATGTTTGATATTCGTTGGCACGGTTACTGTGGCAGTATGAACCAATCAGAGCGAGGCGCAAACATGATGTCATTTTCGACCAATAGCATTATGCGTTTAGACATTTTTCTTTTAAGGACTGTTTAATTAGTTTAAATTAACATTATGAATTAAGTTTGCAACAGGGATTCAGCTTTGATGTTCTACCTTGCGAATGAAATACTTATCGTATAATTTCTGTGGACCAGAGAGGAGATATTATCGTTCAAAGTCTCCAAACCCGCGTAACGTTTGAGATTTCAGAAATTTTAGAACGGCGCCCCTATACAGGAATAGAAACGAGAGACGTAAGTCCTACGTCAAAAACCATAAAACCATCAAATAAAATACAAGACACGATACACAAACAATAAATATTTATGAGGCAATATTATTCATAAATAAAACAGGCAGAGTAATGTACAATAGATCTACAATTAATCATACAGTACGAATTTTCACCAATTCAATAGCATGCAAGTTCTACAACAAAGAACCAATTTCAAATCGGTAGTTTCATCTTAATTGTTGACATAACTGCGGAACTTCGATTTGCAATCCATACCACATGTGACACTTTTAACAGTTGAGCTTTTAGAAATAAGAAACCAGCAACCTTGCCTATATGCGTTGTTGGTTGCCAGGTAGAGCAAAAATTAAAAATTTGGACTGTCAACACATCGGCACCTTCCACCAATGACGTTTATACAAGCTCCGGGCCACCAGGCAGTGTTATACTTGTGTTATAACTTGTGTTGGAAGCAAAAATATAGTAAACATTGCTGGGCAAGCGAGCGCCGACGTCAAACTACCATAACATTCCATACTGTGAACTGATAGTTTGACATCACCATAAACAGCTGTGCCGTGTAAAAAGATAAACATTGTGAGGAAACACAAATACCACTATACATTTCAATGTCTCACGAATACCGTTGAGCCTGGTGGCCCGAACCTTGTATAAAAGTCATTGACCTTCGACACCTTAGTCGAGGCGCCCACTAATTTTTTTTTTTTATAATCTTTATTTTACGTCGGCCTATTTCCTCACATGGTGACAATCACCGACGCCAGGAAGACGACTCCACCACCTGGACCCTACCTAACGACTCATGAATATGAACCGGGACCAACGGCTTTACTTCCCTTCCGAAGGAAGACGTGACCAGATTTTTTCGCCTCAGAAAAACCACCGACGTCGACTGGGATTGAACCCAGACCCACTGGGGTGCCAAGTAGCAGTCACGCTTTACCACTACACCACCAACGCCGGCAGAGGCGCCCACTAATGTCAACATCAATATGAAACAAGCGATTTGAAATTGGTTCACTGTTGTAGAACCCCTAGGTCCGAATTACACCTTACAGTCTGCACCTTGCAATAAATCTTGCGCTTTTCGGAACCTTTCGGTACTAGTATCTTTGTTTTTGTTTTGTTTCGCTATGTTATTTTGATAGAATATTTAAGGGTGTGTTGATGTGATCTACGTTATTAGGGGCGAATCATTAAGCTTGGGACCTAGCTTGGGACGGTGTGCTAGTTCTCCCTAAGCCAAAACATATATTTATTTTCTTCATGACTATCCAGCCCCTGCTAATTTGGCGAAAGTGTGGCATCACATAACATGTCAAAATATCGAGTCAAAGTCTTGTGGCGTGAGGCGAACGTCGACAAGATATTTTGGCATGCTAGCAGATGTCACACCTCCGCCACATCAGTGAGCGCCTGGCCATACCAGAACAACCAAAACATTGCAACGCAACGGCTTGTGTAAACACACTAAAGTAAAATCCACCCCTTGGTAAATTATCTTATTCGGAAACATATGGGGAGACTTGACTTGATTAACATAAGCGTTGCACGAGATGACTGTAACGTTTCTCATGTACGTGGATTCAGGTGCGAGTGCACATATGCTCCGCGAGATGCGTTATTTCAGCCATTTGTGGGAATTGGCAGGAAAGAAGCAATCGATTTCTATGGCTAATGGTGACAGAGTGCTATGTAAGCGTATGGGTAATGCTGTTTTGCGAAGTGACGTTGACAATAAACGATTTCGATTGAACCTATACAACTCTTATTTCATTCCTGAATTGCATTGTAACCTAATTTCTGTGTCTAAAATAGAAGAAACAGGGAAGCGAGTTATATTTTGTAATGGAAAAGTTGAAATTTTGGATAAATCCGAACAGGTGATTGCAAAAGGCAGGAAGGTCAATGTACTTTATGCGCTTGATGTGAGCCTGGAAGAATCTTTGGATGAAAATTTGGATTTTGCAAATTTAGGAAAAGTTTCTAGTGATATAGTTGTTTGGCATAAACGATTTGGTCATCTAGGGGAAGCGAATTTGAAGAAGTTGGTACGAAATCACATGGTAGAAGGTCTTGATATTAAACGTGGAAGTGAGGAGCTTGATCCTATTGTATGCAAAGGTTGCATAATAGGTAAGCAATCACGAGACGCGTTTAATAAAGATGGAAGGGTTCGTTCAAGGAGGCCATTAGAGTTGATTCATACCGATGTATGCGGACAGATGACTGAGGAAACATTTGATGGCTTTAGGTATTATATTTCATTTATTGATGACTTCACTCATTTCGTGATAGTTTATTTGATCAGAAATAAGAGTGACGTGTTTCAAAAGTTTGTGGAGTATGAAGCAATGGTTTCTGCTCAATTCAGTTTCCGGATATCAAGGTTGAGGTCAGATAATGGTAGCGAGTATTTCGGTAAAGAATTCATGGCCTTTTGTACTAACAAAGGGATCCAGATGGTACCTATTGCTCCATACACACCTCAACAAAATGGAGTGAGCGAACGCATGAATCGCACTCTAATGGAAAAGGCTACAACTATTTTGCATGAAGGTGAAATGCCGTATGCGTTGTGGGGAGAAGCGGTCTATGTCTCTGCTGATTTGACAAACCGGAGTCCTACAAGTGCATTACCCGGATCAAAGACACCTTATGAGTTGTGCATGCAAACCATGTAAATGCAAACCAGATGTCAGCAAATTAAAAGTGTTTGGTTGTGTTGCGTATGCACACATAAACAAGGTACTTTGTAGCAAACTTGATGAAAAGAGCAGGGTTTTAGCCATGGTCGGTTATGCTCCGAATGGTTTCCGCTTGTGGGATGATAATGACAAGAAGATTATTTTATCAAGGGACGTTATTTTTGATGAAGGGAAGTTTTATTTCCATAAGATCAATGAGATTCCAAATGAAAAGGAAGGTTTTAATAGTAAGCGTTGGGAAAATGAGATATTTAAGGTAGATTTACCAAAATCTCAAGAGTGCCCTGAAATTCAAGATCTAGAGGTTGTGGAAATCAATGAAAACTATGATGAGTCAGGTGATGATGATAATGATGATGAGGAGGAGGTTTTTTTGGAAGCAGAAAATGATTCTGAAAATGATGGAGTAGAACCTCAACCTCAATTGCAGCGTCAAAGCCAAAGATCCCGTCGAGCACCTAATTGGCATCAAGACTATGTCATCAATGCTGACAGTAGTTTTATATGGCAAATGTACAAGGGGAAATTCCACAAAACATTGAAAATCTGATGAAGCGTGAAGATTGGCTTAAATGGAAAGCGGCTATCGATGATGAAATGACCTCTTTATTGGAGAATCAGACGTGGACTTTGGTGAGTGTCGTTCCGAAGGGAAGACGACCTATCAATTCTATGTGGATTTTCACGATAAAAGATGATGAGTCGATACAATGCAAGATTGGTTGCAAAAGGTTGTTCGCAACGTCCAGGTTTGGACTATGGTGAAACCTTTGCTCCAGTGGCCAAAATGTGCACAATTCGAGCAATACTTTCCATTGCTGTCACGAATAATTTGTTAATACATCAAATGGATGTTAAAACCGCCTTCCTTAATGGACGATTAGAGGAGGAAGTCTATATGAGACTGCCCTCTGATATGGATGGAAATGTGAAAACTTGCAAGCTTAATAAAAGTATTTATGGTCTTAAGCAGTCTAGTAGAACATTGATTATTCTAACATGATTATTTTTTTGTGCTTTCTTTGGATCGTGAAAAACTGGCCTACAACAAATAGTATACAATAGCTTATTTGGCCTTCTCTCATCATGTTCATGAATTGTTCATTAATACAAAATGGTTACACACTTAAAAATGATTCACGGGCTCGGTTAAACATTTAGCTGAATCCACTCGGCATTTTGATATTTAACTGATAACTCGGTAAAAAAATCGAACTATGCCGAGTCTCAGCATCACTTGGAACTAAAATATCGGGTAACTTTATTATTTCGCAGATTCTCGGCAACACTAGGAGCCGAGCACAAACGTTCACCAAACTTCAACCGACCTCAGCTGCCTATCATGCCGAAATATCGGTTTAGCAGTGTTGTAAGCCGAGGCTCGGCTTTTTATTATAGACACTCAAGTAATAGACCGGCCAAAGTGCCGAAATGTTGTATCCAAAACGAACATTTCCCATACGATTTGACAGTTGTTTTGGATACGTCAAATGTGCCAGACACACGTAGGCCGGTCTATTACTTGAGTGTCTATACTCTTAATCTGTCAATCGCCATGCGCCATATTGTTTTCAAACGCAAGTGGAGTAAGTCGTATATTGTTTGTGGAACGGTGAAAAATATACATTTATTGGCACTACATCAATTACATTGCTAAAACCTCGTCAACCATCTACACCGATTCACCCGGTTCATGGCTGCTGCTCATCATCCTCGGTTGCGCCCCACGCACTTCAAGTCTTGGTTTACTTGATCCGCCCATCTTGCCCCGTCTTTTTGTACCAGCCGGATTTGACGAAAACACCATCTTTGCAGGGTATTGCATATAGGCATGAAATATTCAATAGTTCGATGAAAATCTAATTCAAAATTTAGAATATTTACACACAATTTAACCGAAATCTCGGTTAACCTCATTTCTGTTTGTTTCGAATTTTAACCGATATATCAGTTTGCTCATGCCGAAATTCCCAGTTAACAAGATGAGTTTTCAGTTTGACCCAAAACCGAGATTATCGGTTAACATAAAAAAGCCGAGATCGACACCGAGAGGTCGGCTGTGCGGATCTCGGTTTCAGAAAGCCGAGACTCGGCATATAATTCGAAGTGTGTAGACAATGGTTTTGTTCGGGCCAAACATTTTTTGACGTAGGACTTACGTCTCTCTTTTCTATTCCTGTATAGGGGCGCCGTTCTAAAATTTCTGAAATCGCAAGCGTTTCGCGGGTTTGGAGACTTTGAACGATAATATCTCCTCTCTGGCCCACAGAAATTTTACAATAAGTATTTCATTCGCAAGGTAGAACATCAAAGCTGGATCCCGGTTGATAACTTAATTCATAACGTTTTTTTTTTAAACTAATTAAAATGTACTGAAAAGAAAAATGTCTAAACGCACAAAGCTATTGGTCGAAAATGACATCATGTTTGCGCCTCGCTCTGATTGGCTCATATAGCCACAGTTACCGTGCCAGCGAGTATCAAACATTTGGGGACGACCGACCAATCATCAGTTCTCGCTGTGCATCCGTATGCGACAGACGTATTTGCGGAGTACGGTGGTAGAAAACGCCGAGAAAACAAGAAGACCAGACCAAGAAGAATCACCAACGTCACCTGCAGCTGGCCATCCGCAACGACGAGGAGCTGAACAAACTTTTCTCCGGTGTGACCATTTCACAGAGTGGTGTCCTGCAGCCCAAGAAGACTGAAGAAAATTTCAATCGCGAACCTTGTTATCAACTAAAATCCGTCCTTTTCAGGACGATCAAATCAAGTTGCCAACTAAAGAGTATGTTTGGTAGAAATTTCTCTTGAGCTCGAAATTTGCATTACCACGCACCGGCTCAATATGGCGTTGAAAAAGCCGCGTCCCGGAGAAAATGGCCTAATCAATCGCCCACATCATCTTCGTGGTCAAGTGGTTAGCGGCGTCGCGCGTCGTTCAAGCGGTTGTCATGAAGTTGGGGGTTCGATTCCCGCTCCAGCCTGTGGAACTTTTTGCAAAACGAAAATGTCCAAACTGCTCTACTTGGTGTTAGGTTAAGTTGTTCGTAATTCGCTATACACCCGAACTAAGAAAGTAAGACTGTAATACAATTTCGCTTGATTTTGTTCCATTTCTCGCTGTTGATCGTAACTTGGATGAAAAATCTAACATTAGTTGTGGGCAAAATAGTAACAGCAATTCGTAATGAAAAATTGAACGTGTGCGTGAGGTTGTGCGCAGTGATATTTGATGAGTAAGAGATGAGAGTCCGAAAGTCAGATGGCTCACAAAAATAACACGTGCCCATCACGAGACTCTACCCGAGATCGCCAGCGCGGTGGCTCTTGATGGCAATCATTCATCCATTTTGACTAAGTAAAAGCAATGGAATAGAAACCCTACAGTTAGTTTACTAGGCGAGGAATCAGGATACAGCAATGAAGCAAATGGACATATTTTCCATCAAGCTATGTGCAACCTGTCGCTAACATACTTGCATGGCATTGTTTATTTCATAAAACGCTTTGTCGATGATCAGTGAGAACAAAAATAGAACACTTGACGGCGGCAATACAACAGTGGCCAATAGCGTTGCGGCATTTTGTGATATCGACTCATCCATATTGTAAATGCCTATTTTTATCGTAGTATCACGTGCCGCCAAACACTAAGGCTGCCCTGCAGCCCAAGAAAACTGATAAGAACATTTAAATCGCGAACCATGTTCCCTCCGTAAACACAGGATCCATTTCACACTTACAAGCACGTTGGACATTTCAGCGCCAACATTTGATTAGGGCGAATCTGCTTTTGTAAACAAACACTTTGTCTGCTAATTTATCGGAAGTTGAATACAATTCCTTCAATTGAATATATCAGCGGATAGAAATAAAGCTCTTCTTCCTTAAAGAGTGCTTAATTTGTATTTGTGACGTTTTGTTCAAGAGCAAATTACTACGAAAGCCATTGTTTACAAAGGCAGATTCGCCATAATCTAATGTTGGCGCTGATATAACAAACAAAATATCATTAACAGTCAATTCGAGCCGAACTGCAGTTTCTATAAATCTTCGTGGAGAACCAATAGCGGAAGAAGAGTCGGAGCCTCACACACCAATAGCATACGGTTTCATGGTTCTTTAGACTGAATAAAATATAGTAGAAATTTATCAATTCGATGACATCAATTTCTTCACATTAACAAGCAGTCCTACGTCAACTTTGCAGTTAGGTGTGTCACTGACATAACTCATCCTTTCGTTTTTTTATAGTTGCGATACTTAACAACCCTCTATTGTAAGTAAACCAATTACCATACACTATTTTATAGCAAACGATAGTGTTTAGGTATTTTATCGTAATAGATAACACAATTTAAAGTTTATTCATGAAAATTTTATAGTATGATTAGCATACCTTTCATTACACATATATCGTTTTCTCGGGTAAAATCCGCTAATTTTTTATAATTATTTACATGCACAATAAAATTATATTAAAAAAAATGACTTTCTGCAGTGCTAAAAGACTGCCAATTTTAGGCACACTGGATATAGTTTTCACTGGCTGTGATGGTTCATAAAAAGTTTGAAAAACAGCATATTAAATTGACCGGTTTTTACTCATACTTATATTCAGCATCTGTTACGCAAATGTACTGGAAGTTTCTTTAACAAAGAAACCTAAAGCAAAAGTAAAAGTAAACGACTTTTGATTGTACAATTCAAAGTAGTAATCGTGACTCCAATCGCTGCTTATAAATATTAAATACACGTCTATTCGACCTTTTTTTGACCTCTACTTATACTTAAAACAGCGGTTACACGCATAACATTTTAAAAGGGCCTATCGTCGTTCGTCGATTGTTTTCATCGACTTTTTCTTATGTGAACGGCGTAACTGCAAAAGCATTTTCCAATTAATGTATAGTTCAATGTAGAAGCTAACAGAGTCTTCTCTCGACCTAAGTTAAAAGCAGAGCCACAAATTCAGTTCAGCTTTGACAACCCAAAGAGAAAGTCGACGAAGATAATCGATCATCGAAGATAGTTCATTTTCAAATGTTATGCGAGAGTTGTGCTAGAGCGAAGACCACAGTATCTTGCTAATACGTCAGTAACCTGTTGGAGAGACAATAAAGTAAAAAAGGCAACTGATAGGGACAACCAACATGGATTGGTGCGTACTGGTCGACCTATCTAAATCTGAACATGCTTAATCATTGTGGAAAAAAATGTAATAAAAACACTTTCCAGACTAATGGTGACTTATTTACAATATACCTACTCCACCATTTTACACAACATTTCTTAGTATTTTTTGTCTATAATTGTAAGCGTACATCTTGTATAGCGTACTGAAATTCCTGGCGACCTTGTATTCAGCACTGCATTCGATGTCAAAACTATCAAGTTCTTAAACTAAAGTTGGCCACTTACCCAGATTTCGATGCTTGAGTAGATGTAATAGAATGAATACGCAGCTTGTGTGCGATGTCTTTCAACTCCTGGATAGTCTTCGATTCCGGCTTGTGATAGATAGGCATTTTCGAAAGTAATGTCTTCTACTTCTTTTCAACACAGGACAAGACGAAAAACAAGACTTTCCTATCGAACCGAACCGTTTCTCAGTTAGAAATATACACACGCGTGATTTCCGCGAAGGTTGATTGCCGACTATTAAAAGCTGTGACTGTGATGTTAAATTTTACACTTGCGAATTTGATGAGTTGCGCTGTCAGTTTTTGTATCGTATCGTTCAGTCGTGACATATGATTCATGAGCTTGCTACACAGTTCATGTTGCACATATTTTTAGTTTGTGCGTATGTATTGAAACAAACCTACACTGAAACCGGCCAGTACCCATTAATGGGTAAAATATCACCCATTTCGAACTTAAGTGGGTTAACTCCTTTAATCGGTAAAACGATTTTACTCATTAATGGGTAAAAAGCCTGTACGTCAGGCTATCGGGTATTTTTTACCCATTTTTCAAAATGTTTTTTATTTGGGAAATGGGTATGAAATACCCATTTTTGGAAATTTTTTGTTTTTGGGAAAGGGGGGAGAAAGCGCTTTTTTTGTGGTTTTTTTTTTTTTTTGTTTTTGGAAATTGGGTTTTGGAAAAAAAAAAAAATAGGAAAAATGGTGTGTTTTTTTTTTTTTCATTCCTTGTCGAACGTTCGAGTGTGCAAGTTCTCCTTCTGCTTAGCTCCACAATCGAATAACTTTTTTGGTTCTTTTTTTTCCACACGATCGTGGTTTTTTTCTGAACTAAAGCTGGTGTAACAGCTGGTTTGATAGTGCCACAGTGCGACGTTCGGAACGAAGGAAGTGGCCTTTACAGGCGAGCCTTGTAAAGGACCATCCAACGACCCGTCATCGACACCGAAAGTGTGAAGAATTTCGTTCTCCCCCACAACGGCTATCATCATCATCATCATCATCATCACCGCACCATTCCATCGCGTCGGTCAACGCTTTGTTCCACACGCACCCGGAGGCTTTCAATAGCCTGTCTACAGATCGACTCGAGTAGCAGCCGCATCATACCAAATTGTGTAACAATAGGTAAACATTTCTTTTGATTTTCACTTTGCTCCACTACTGACTGAAGATAGAGGATAATCCCCCTTGCAGGCAGAAGTACTTTTCCGGTAAAATTTATTGCATTTTTTTTTACATAATATTTTTTTTTTTTTTTCTTCGGTTTAAAATTTTGTTTGACGAAGAATATTGTTGATTAATCCTCCCGGATAACACGAAACCTTTCTTAGTATTATAGAAGAATTTTTTTTTTATTATTATTATTATTATTATTATTATTATTTTTGGTTTGTTATTTTCCTCCTTTTTCCTCAAATTATTGATTAATCCACCTATAAGTGGATTTAATCTCATTTTTAATTTTTTTCTCTGTGATAGGAGCTGTGTATGTGGATTTTTTTTGAGCATGTTCGAGGTAAATATAATCGTGGCAATAAAATAAATAATTAACCCACCTATCAGTTACGAAAATCTTTATTGTGTCCTACATTTTTATATTATATTTTGTTTTCTATTTTATTTTTTCTTATATTGAATTGAACACATTTGTTTTATTCTCCTCGTGGGCGTTCTAAGTCCCCACGATGGATGAAAATAATCCGAGCCGGGGCTCGGAGGAGTTTGATAGTTCGGATGATGATATTCCTCCTATTCTACAACCTTTTCCTGATATTTCTTTAATGGAGACAGAAAATGCGTCGAAGCCAAATTTAACTGAAGCAACTTCTGGTACATCCTCCTCCGAGCTCCCCCGCCGGAAAGCTTATCCAACCGGATCTAAAGGTCCTTTTCTGGTTTTTTTTCGGCCCAAGAGTAAACCGTTGAATAAATTCCAAATTGAAAAAGATCTGGCAAAGTCGTTTCGGAGCATCCAGGAAATAACCTCTCCCAGTCGCAGTAAGCTTCGCATCACTCTAAGTGATCGCGAAGAAGCTAACAGGATTGTTGCCTCAGAGCTCTTTTCTTTAGAATACCATGTGTATCTTCCCTCGCACGTAGTTGAAATAGCCGGAGTGATCACCGAACCGTTTTTGACGTGCGCTGACATCAAGGCCCATGGAACTGGTGGGTTTAAAAATCGTGCCGTTCCATCAGTTCAGGTTCTCGATGTCAGGCAAATGAACCATGTGTCCTCCGACGGCAAAAAAAGGCCTTCAAATTCGTATTGTGTGATCTTCTCTGGATCTGCCCTCCCGAATTTCCTCGTGTTGGGGAAGCTTTGGTTACCTGTTCGCCTCTATATACCGACGGTCATGCACTGTGATAAGTGCCAGCAGTTTGGTCATACTGCACCTTACTGCTGTAACAAAGCACGATGCGGCAAATGCGGTGAGCAACATGTGGAGGGTCCCTGCAGTACGGACCCCAAGTGTATACGCTGTGGGGAAGCTCCACATGATCTCTCTGCATGCCCGAAGTATGTAGAGCGGGAGAAACATGAAATTCGTTCGTTGCAGCAGCGGTCAAAGCGCTCTTACGCCGAAATACTTAAAAAGATCGCACCGGCCGCTGTTCCACCAGCCCAACCTGACAACAATATCTTTTCTTCCCTGCCCATTGATGATCATGGCTCAGACTTTGAGGATGCTGAGGAGTACTCTGTTGTTCAGACGGGAGCGAAGAGAAAGCGCGCTACCGCAAGACGTCAACGGCACCGTCAGCAAGCATCTCAAAACGCGCTGACTGTAGAACAGGCTCCCCACCCTCCTCTGAACAATTCAAGAAGTGGTGGCAATGCAAAAAAAGTTCCTCCTCCAGGTTTTAAACCACTGGCTGGTGACTTTCCACCACTTCTGGGAACATCTAAAACCCCAGTTGTTCCAGTTTTTTGCCCAGAACGCCAACTACCAAGACATCTGGAATCTCGACCGTGTCAAGTCGAAGAATCCGAAAAAATGTCTCTTTCTGGGATTGTGGAACTCATCTTCACCATTTTCGAGGTCTCACTAACAACGAGAAACCTCATCAACATGATCCTTACATTTGTAAAACCTCTTTTAAAGAAACTGTCTTTAAAATGGCCTCTTCTTGATTCGATCATATCTTTCGATGAATAATTTATCCAATGAGGTCGGGGATATAATCGAAGCACTACAATGGAATAGTAGAAGTATTCTAAAACATTTGGACGCTTTTAAGTTTTTAGTTCACAAATCGCATTGTGACGTATTTGCTCTCTGTGAAACATGGCTCTCTTCTGATAAAGATTTCTCTTTCCACGATTTTAACATTATTCGGCAGGATCGAGGGGACTCATATGGAGGGGTGCTGTTGGGGATTAATAAGCTCCACTCCTTTTATAGAATTGATCTCCCCTCGATGACAGGCCCTGAAGTAGTTGCATGCCAAGTGACTATTCGAGGCAAAAGTTTTAGTATAGCCAGCATATACCTGCCGCCGAATACGGCATCCCGCAGGGACCTTTCAACTATTTGCCTCGCAATGCCAGAGCCACGGTTGATCTTAGGAGATTTTAATTCTCACGGTACAGCCTGGGGGTCGCCGTACGACGACAACCGTTCTGCATTGATACTAGACCTCATGGACTACTTCAACTTGACTATTTTGAATACTGGGGAAGTAACACGCGTGGCTCCACCTCCAAACCCTGGAAACAAATAAGACCTCTCAATCTGTTCGAATTCATTATCATTGGATTGCACGTAGAAAGTGATTCAAGATCCCCATGGTAGTGATCACCTGCCTATCAAAATTTCAATCACCAATGGTTCGTGTCAATCTCGCTCGATCGACATTGCGTACGACCTCACGAAGTGCATCGACTGGGGTAAATACGCTGAAGCGATCATCGATGGCGAGCAATCGGTCGAAGTCCTTCCTCCGTTGGAAGAGTATCGGTTTTTATCCGGGTTAATCCTCAAGTGTGCGATCGACGCACAACGCAGACCGGTACCAGGATCAACAATTCGCCGACGTTCGCCCACTCCGTGGTGGGATGACGAATGTACAGAGGTCTACCGTGAAAAATCAGTCGCGTTTAAAGCATATCGGAAGCGCGGTTCGCGAGACAACTACGAGCGGTACATTGCTCTTGAGCGTAAGTTTAAGAGCCTCGCCAAGGCCAAGAAACGCGGATATTGGCGTCACTTCGTCGAAGGGCTATCGCGTGAAACGTCGATGAGGACTCTTTGGACCGTCGGGAGAAGAATGCAAAATGCGTCGTCGGTGAATGAAGACAAGGAAAGCTCTTCCCGGTGGGTCTACGCGTTCGCCAAGAAAGTGTGCCCAGATTCGGTTCCGGTGCAACGAATTGCTCGCGATACTCAAATCAATCGTAACGAAATGGATGCGCCCTTTTCGATGCTCGAATTCTCACTTGCTCTTCTTTCATGCAACAATTCTGCACCAGGAATGGATAAAATCAAGTTTAACTTGTTGAAAAACCTGCCAGACGTCGTAAAGAGGCGCTTGCTGAACTTATTTAATCAGTTCCTGGAAAGCAATATTGTCCCGGATGAATGGAGGCAGGTTAGAGTTATAGCAATACAAAAACCCGGGAAAGCCGCGTCGGATTACAACTCTTACCGTTCAATTGCGATATTGTCGTGTATACGGAAGCTGCTAGAGAAGATGATTCTCCATCGGCTCGACAAATGGATTGAATCTAATGGCTTTCTATCTCATACACAATTTGGTTTCCGCAGAGGCAAAGGAACGAGCGATTGTCTTGCGCTGCTATCAACAGAAATACAGCTGGCCTATGCTCAAAATGAGCAAATGGGCTCAGTTTTCATGGACATTAAAGAGGCTTTTGATTCAGTTTGTGTAGACGTCCTTTCAGACAAACTCCACGAGTGTGGCCTTTCACCATTATTAAACAACTATTTGTACAATTTGTTGTCTGAGAAACATATGAGCTTTTCTCATGGGTCTTCGACAACTTCACGAATTAGCTACAAGGGTCTCCCCCAGGGCTCTTGTTTAAGCCCCCTTTTTTATAATTTTTATGTCAGAGACATCGATAGCTGCCTCATGGAAAATTGCACGCTAAGACAGCTTGCGGATGACGCCGTTGTTTCAATTGTAGGACCAGAGGCGAACAACCTGCAGGGACCGTTGCAGGATACCCTAGACAATTTGTCTACCTGGGCTGTAAAGCTGGGTATCGAATTCTCCCCGGAGAAAACTGAGTTAGTTGTTTTTTCTAGGAAGCGTGATCCAGCACAGATACCGCTTCAACTCACGGGTAAAATAATAACTCAAAGTTTGTCTTATAAATACCTAGGGGTCTGGTTCGATTCTAAATGCACCTGGGGAAAGCACATTAAGTATCTGCATCAGAAATGCCAGCAGCGAATAAACTTCATGCGTACTATCACCGGAACATGGTGGGGAGCCCACCCGGAAGATCTGATAAAGCTGTATCGTACAACGATTCTGTCGGTTCTCGAGTACGGTAGCTTCTGTTTTCAATCCGCCGCGAAAACTCATATTCTGAAGCTGCAGCGAATCCAGTACCGTTGTCTTCGTATCGCGTTAGGCTGCATGAACTCAACTCATACTATGAGTTTGGAGGTATTAGCAGGAGTTCTTCCTTTATCAGATCGTTTTGTGGAGCTATCGTTCCGGTTCCTCATTCGCTGTGAGGTGCTAAATCCATTGGTAATTGAAAATTTTGAAAAGCTAATCGAACGAAATCCTCAAACTAAGTTCATGATACTGTACCATTGGTACATGACTCTGGAGGTGAGCCCTTCTTCGAATGTTCCTAATCGTGATTACTCCCAAGACTTCTCTAGAAGCTCGTGGAATACCAGATCCACTCCGTTCGGAGTACATTCCATCAATTTTTTCAAGCAAGTTTGGCCATATCAGAAGTGACAGAAAGTTTTACACCGACGGATCAAAAACAAATGATTCCACTGGATTTGGTGTTTTTAACGAAATTCATAGCGCCTCCTTCAAACTTCAAAATCCTTGCTCCGTATACGTCGCAGAATTGGCGGCTATACACTATGCCTTAGAGCGAATCGCCTCTCTTCCCTCTGATCAATTTTTCATTTTTACGAATAGTCTCAGCTCACTTCAGGCTATTCGTTCAATGAGGCCGGCTAAGCACTCACCGTATTTCGTTAGCGAAATACGGTCTCTTTTGAGTGCGCTATCAAACAATTCCTACACCATCACCTTGGTTTGGGTCCCTTCCCATTGCTCCATTCCGGGTAATGAGAAAGCGGACTCACTTGCCAAGGTGGGCGCTATGGCAGGCGATATTTATGATCGACAAATCGCCTTCAACGAATTTTTTGCTATTTTTCGTCAACAAGCCTTGATCAGCTGGCAACAAAAATGGGATGAAGGGGATCTGGGCAGATGGTTACATTCCATTCTCCCACAGGTATCGAAAAAATCGTGGTTCAGAGGGTTGTATATTAGCCGGGATTTTATCAAGGTAATGTGTCGTCTAATGTCCAATCACTACTCGTTAGGCTCTCATTTTTATCGAATAGGTCTCTCAGACACCAATCAATGCGGCTGTGGTGCAGGTTATCAGGACATCAACCACGTTGTCTGGCATTGCCTCGATTACGAAATTGCCAGATCTGATCTTTGCGCATCCCTACGGGCCCGAGGGAAACCAGAGAAGGAAGATATCAGAGATGTGCTGGGTAAGCTGGACTTGGACTATATGGGGCTAATTTACAAGTTCTTGAAACAAATAGATGTATTCGTTTGATCCTCTCTTAGCTGTCGCTAACATGTTCACCTCGTCCCCTCCCCCGTAATACCCCTTCTATTGTATCGTTACAGCTTAACGCAATGCAACATCTACGCCAGACCAACAGCAACAATATCGCATCGCCATCTGCTGTTGAAAGCCAACGTTAAGATTCCTACTTCCCCATTCCTACCCGAATCATTGTAATCCCTAACCTCGACCAAGCCGCGAGTTTTTCGGCTTTCCAAAACTAACCTAGTTAATAAGTTATTATCGTTGTAAAAATGAAAAAGAACTCGGCTCCGTTATGCCTATGGCACTTGAGCCTTATAAATAAACAACTAAGTTAAAAAAAAAATCCTTCACGCGCGAACAACCGTCTCATCGCAGTTTGCTTCAAATCACACTTGATACTCTGATTCCTACGTAAATTCAAATAATACACTGCATTGACCGATTCCGATTCCGAAACCTCACCCGTTTCCGGAAACGTAAACGCAACTCCACTCAGATACAGATTTTCTCCGAAAACATAAGGGTAGTTTTTCACAATCTCATCCTGTTCGCATCGACCCTGCTGGTTAATTAGCAAATTGCCACCAATAATCGATTTCGATCGATCAAATTTGTTCACCCCAAACGAAACACTAACTGAACTACACTGATCCAAAATGCCCTCGAACTTCTGGAACAATCCCAAATCGGCACACAAATCAACCACATGTATTCTGTCATACTTGCCGCCTGCTCCTTGAGCGGACGACACCTTGTCATCGCTCAACACGTGGGAAAAGTTCATCAGCAGCGAATTGTGAAACTGTTCAATTTCCCTATTGCTATCCGCGTTGGACACTTCGAACGACGTCACCGATGGCGGTGGTGGTGGTGGCGGCGCCTGAGCCATCGGAGAGAACAGATTCTCACTATCGACGTTTTGCCCCATAGGTGATTCAACAGTTTCCACCTCCTCAACTCTTTCCTCCCAATCTGGATTTCGTACACCCATTTCCAGCTGGATGTATTCCCGGGCTTCCTTAACCAGTAGCTTGGCCGCCTCTTGCACCGTCAGCCCAGCCCTTCCCGTTACGTACAAATTGCGCTGATTCAGTCTCCGTCGGGCATCGAATTCCGCTTCCCCATCCCTTCGTTGTTCCGTTTCGAAGCTCACGCAGTTGTACAGAATCCGTTCGACGTCCAGTGGATCACTGTTAGCCAGTTCCAGCAAACCGGTGATACCAGCGTTGAACAACAACCGAGCTCGTTGACTGTTCAGACTGGCTATCCGCATCAGATCCAATAAGTCGGGCTGTACTCCAAAGTAAAGCCGTTCTCGGAACTGCTTGATGATCATCGCTAATAAATTCCAATTTAGCGAAGCACAGAATGCAGTTACGATACCTGAAATTTCAACTTTTTGATGATTTATTCCGTTAACACACGTACCGATACGCACCTGCGAAAGTCGAGGCAACCTGCTGCAAACTTTGTAGCAATCCTCGAGTACAGTGGAATTTCTGCGCCACCACGCTCAGGGGTTCCTCATCGACCAACTGTTTCAAAGCCAGCGCCGTATAGAACCGCTTATGAGTCAACAACGCATCCCGGTCTGCCTCACCAATCTTACCGCGTAGCCCTTTAACCAAGAAAGCATCCCGTATCCCGATCAACTCACCAACCCGTCTCATCGCAGCGTCCATGTTCTCCCACCGTTCGAGGAAATCCACCCAGCTGATGTCCTGCCACTGGTAGCTAACGGAATACGGTGTCACCAGATAGATGGCGTGCAGTTCCGATTCCAGCACAAAACACTGGCGAGACTTTTGCAGCTCGCCAAACAACAGGAACCCATCGCGAGGTGCCATCGAAGCCGACAGGCAAGCATTCCCCAGCGGTGTGGACACCAGCAGCGATTCTCCACTATCCGCGCTGGTCTGCATCCGGATGAATTCGTACTCCAGCAGGAAGCGAACACAGCTGGCCACTGGATCGACCTGATCGAGCTGCTGCTGTTGGTTGGAGTCGGCTTTTTTGGGCCATGCCGTCCGTCGGTGACTTTGTTCCAGCGAGTCCATGCTGAAGGTGAAGCGGCACTTCTTTTCGCAGCTGAACAACGTACAGTTGACGAACGTTTCCAGATCGACGGTGCTGCACGCGACGCCCGAGGCGATGATCTCCAGAATGGCACGTTTCAGGTGGCTCTGGGAAAGGGGTAAAGGGGGGAAAAAAAGGTTAAAATTGCCATTGAACATGATAGGTGTAGTTCGATACGGCGGATTTAGAGCAACCTTACCAATTCGGTATTAAACTTATTTTAGCAGCGCAACACCATTACCTCACACCACACCGGGCGCTGCTAAATGCGCTATCAAAATAGTAGCGAGGCTCTCGGGAAGTATCGGGTGCTCAAGTATATCAGCGGGATAGAAGCCCGGGAGACGGTTGCTGTATGGTATCAGGTTTGTTATTGTTGTTTTTATTTGCGGTTTATTCGCAGGTGTTGGAGTAAATCGGTAACGCAGTGTGGAGGTAAGGTATCGGTAACGCAGTTCTGGAGGTCAGGCGGTGGCTTTCATGGCCGGAAGAGGCTCCCAAACAAAGGACGAGGGAGTGGTTTCCTTCAAGCTGGATTCCGGAGCCTCGGACCACCTTGTGAATGTGAAGCACTGTTTCGCCGACCTCACGAAGCTGAAGCAATCTATCGTTATCAACGTGGCGAAGGACGATCAATCCCTGGTGTGCTGGCACCGAGGAACAATCAAAGGCGTCAACAAGGAAGGTAATTATATCAGCCTGCATGATGTCCTCTTCGTACCAGATCTTCGAGCGAACCTGCTATCTGTGAAGAAGATGGCAAAAGCGAACCTGGATGTCACATTCACGAAAAAGGAAGCGATCATGAAGCAAGGTCGTGACCTGATTGCGAGATGTCCCATGCGGGGCGACTTTTACGAGCTCGATCTCCCGTCGATACGGTAGCGGCCAACATGTGTGGAGCTGTGACCGGTAACCTGTGGCATCGTCGACTGGCTCATTTGGGGAGCAAGAGTTTGCAGACACTCGTGAAGCATGACATGGTAACAGGTATTCTCGAGGAACCAGGTAAATTGGATTTTTTCGATTTTTGTGTTCTCGGAAAGCAGTGCCAAGAACCATTCACGGGTACTAGAGTCCGTGCTGCAAGACCTCTAGAACGAGTGCACTCCGATGTGTGCGATCCAATTATACCAGCGGCTTGGGATGGTTCTCGGTACTTCGTAACCTTTATTGATGATTATACGCACTTCGCAGTAGCATATCCCATCAAGAAGAAGTCCGCGGTTCTAGCGGCGGTATACCTGACGAACAGAAGTCCAACCACCGCGGTATCTGGCTGGAAGACTCCTGCGGAAATGTGGACTGGTCTCAAGCCGGATGTGAGCAAACTACGTGTGTTCGGCTGTAAAGCATTTGCTTGGGTGTCCACGGCCCAGAGGAAGAAACTGGATCCGAAAAGCAAGCCTGCTGTGTTGATCGGCTACGCGCCGATCGCCTACCGCCTGTGGGACAAAGAGAAGAAGCAGTTATTCCTGGTCAGAGATGTCAAGTTCGATGAGAGCAGTTTTCCGTTTGCCACCCAGATCCGTGACGAAACTCCTTTGGTTGTTGCTCCGTACGAGTTCGAGGATCAAGACGAGGAACACGTGCAACCCCCTGAACAGTCCGTTCAACCCGATGAGCCGCTGGTGGCTCAACATGACGACATCCTGACTGACGATGAAGAAGACGAGGTTGAAAACGACGGTGTTGACGAAACTAGAGCGCTCCCTTCGCAACTAGACCGTGGTTCAAACCTCGAAATGGAAACCCCGAGGCGCAGCGAACGGGAGCGCAGACTCCCCGGTAATTTGAAAGAATTTCTGGTTGGAAAAATGTTGACTGCCGCGCAATCCCATTCTGCAGATGCATCCCAAAACGTTTCTGATGTTCCATTCGACGGTTCCGTGGGACGAGATGAGGCCGAGCGTTCCATCTTCGATGTCCCGGTGGCGTACAAGGAGATCGCTGGACGAGCCGACGAAGCCCTTTGGCAGCAAGCGGTCTGTGAGGAACTGCAGTCGCTAGCGGACAACCATGTTTGGCGATTGGTGCGATGTCCTGCTGATGTGGTTCCGCTCAAGTCGAAATGGGTCTTCCGAATCAAGCCGGACGAGCATGGCGAACCGGTCCGTTACAAGGCGCGCTTGGTGGCGAAGGGATTCCAGCAGAAGCCCGGAGTAGACTACATCGAAACATATTCCCCCGTAGCTAAGTTGGCCACGATACGAACCGTTCTTGCTGTAGCAACCCACCGAAGGATGCACGTTCACCAACTCGATGTGAAACCGCATTCCTCTACGGGGAGCTTGAAGAAGACGTCTACATGGCCATACCTGAAGGAGTTGCAGCACCTCCGAACCTCGTTTGCAAACTGGAGCGATCGTTGTATGGACTCAAGCAAAGCCCTCGCTGTTGGAACAACAAGCTGAACGACCTTCTACTGGATTTCGGCTTCACCCGTTCCCGGCACGATTATTGTTTGTATACCAGGATCGATCATCGAGGGGGGGTATACATCATCATCTATGTGGACGATTTGCTCATTGCTGGCGATCGGCTGGACATGGTGAAGGAGATCAAGCGTGCTCTTTCCAAGAAGCTCCAGATGACGGATTGCGGCGTGGTTAATGATTTCCTCGGAATGAAGATCCGATACGACCGCGCCACCGGATGCATGTACCTGGCGCAAGAAGCTGCTGTGGACCGTGTGCTGACGAAGTTCGGCATGCAAGACTGCAACAATGTGAAGACCCCAATGGAGAAAGGCTGTTTCCTGCCACCACGAGTTGCGAATCCTGTGTCGCATCCGTACCGTCAATTGCTGGGCAGCCTGATGTATACGATGCTGTGTGTCCGACCGGACATATGCTACGCTGTTGGACACCTGGGGCGCTTCCAAGTTCAACATGGTGAGGCCCACTGGCAAGCCCTGAAGAGAGTGGTCCGTTACGTGAAGGGGACGAAGAACCTTAAGCTCCAGTACAAGCAAAACGACGACGCCGAGGCACTGCTCGGGTACGCAGACGCTGACTGGGCATCGGATGCTGAGGATAGGAAATCCGTTAGCGGCTACGTCTTCAAGGTCTTTGGGAACACCGTGTCCTGGGTCAGCCGCAAGCAACAAACCGTTGCACTGTCACCGTGTGAAGCAGAGTATGCAGCTTTAAGTGCCGCGGCCTCCGAAGGGCTGTGGCTGCACGGAATCCTTGAGGACCTGAAGGAAGTTCAACCCGGCACGGCATTCAAGGTGTTCGAAGACAACCATGGGTGCATTGCGATGGCGACAAACACCGAAACCAAACGTGTCAAGCACGTGGATGTGAAGCACCATTTCCTACGCGACCACGTGGCACAAGGACGACTTGAAATCGAAGCAATTGCTACTGCACACCAGATAGCGGACACGTTCACCAAGGCCCTGGAACCTGGACGTTTCCGTGAACTGAGGACCCTCCTAGGACTTACCGATTCGGGGGGGGGGGTGTTGAAGTAAATCGGTAACGCAGTGTGCTGATGACCTCCTTGGAGACCGACGGCCTCCCTAGCAACCTAAGTTTTCTTAAATAAACAACTGAGAAAATTTTGTTATTCCTGTTCAAGACTCCACTCAAGTTAGTTGTAAAATAAATCCTTTCTGCTGTTCAAACTTTGCTGTTTCTGTTATTTCCAACAATCAAGATAAAATCCAAAAATGTTTGTTCCAATACTAAATTTTATTTTATATTTTATCGTTGGAAGCATAGATGCTAGAAAGATTAGTTTATGCTCCTTTTGCCTGTGGGTAGACTTATGGCATTTGAACCAAAAGTCTAGCAATAATTTGCCAAGGTTAGAGCGCCTTATCTCGCTCACTGAAATTTAAAATTTACAGAATAATACATTCAGTTATGTATTGTATAATAGTTTAATAACACATCACAAAGAACAATCCACGTCAATCCATCCAAAACTACGACTGACAGAGCAGGTAAAGACAAGGTTCATGCACTGTTGGAAGGGTTTTGAGGGCATAAAGGAAATGATAAACGATCACTTTTATCTCTATTCGCATAATCATTCCACAAACAAGAGTGATTTGGCGTTTTTTTTTCCTTCCCCTTGTTAACATGTCCGAGGAAAGAGATGGTTTTTCTCAAACAAGAAACAACAGTCTTCCAGGAATTATGTCACGCTTTCAGCGCTCAAAAATCTGCTGGAGAGCGAAAGAGAACGAGAGAAAAAGTTATGAACTGGAGAAACTTACTTGTTTTAGAGCGAATTTACGATAATTGCAATCATTATTGCCTATTGAAAATTAATAATCGACCATAAAACGTGAGTTTGATTTTAAACTCACCACAAGAAACGCCTTCGCTGGACGATGAAGCAGCTTAGACGATCCTATAGGTATTGTTCATGACAAAGCAGTAACCTGGCAGAAAAAGAAGAAGTCGTGAAGTTTATGTACAGTCGTTGCGGTAGGTGCTGTTATAATGGGAAGTTCGATCAAACTACTCACTAATGAGGTCAGTTTTGGCACGGATAAGTTCAAAAGTGAATTTCTAGCTCACTGTTTGGCGTATATGCTATTTATTGGCATTATATTTTTTATGAGTTTTAAACGTACATTACTAATCCGGATTCATAGCAAGGTATAGAATTTCCTTTAATGTAGTAGTCTTGATAATTTTTCAAAATTCTTTTTAGAAAAGCAGAACAACAAAAGGATTAGAATGTATTGATGACCGATAATGCAATTTAGAATGGAAAACGTTTAGAAATCAGGCGTGTAATTTATGACAGGAACATAACCTACATTAAACTGATGCAAATTTTGCAATTTTTGCTCTCTGTTTCTTTAGAACGTGTAAAGTTAGATCCTCAGTTAGAAGTCACTCAAAATTTGAATCAATTTTGTTTGAAACTGATCGTGCAAATCTAGGTTGAAATTTGAATGGGAGATACTATGGAAGTCTCAAATGTTTTTGCCACCGCTCTGAATACTCACATGATAAGTTGTTAAAGTTATACAATGAAAATTATCCTTAATATCAAGTTTCCAGAATAACACTTTCCAAAGGAAATTTTAGGGGCTAAAGCGGCTTTTCATTCAAGTTGCTAGTGTATTAAAATGTATTAAAAGTGCAATATTATTATTTCTGACCCATGGGCTTCAAATGGTGAGTTGACAACTTCGATGGAGGGTGCGGCCGACCTCTCGTCCTCACAAGTTCCTACCTCACGCCTCCACGAGTCATATGATCACAAAAGACTGCCAGCTGAAACATGGAGACGCTGGTTGGTGTAGCCTGGGCAATGTTGTCAATCTGACAATAGCAAAGTAAGGGGATGCGACTGAAGATCGCGTGTGTGTGTGTGTGTGTGTGTGTGTGTGTGTGTGTGTGTGTGTGTGTGTGTGTGTGTGTGTGTGTGTGTGTGTGTGTGTGTGTGTGTGTGTGTGTGTGTGTATACAATCCAACTCCCACTGTCCGGCAGTGCTTTTATGGAAGAAAAATGTCTGCAGCTATCATGCTTTTATCCTAATCCCAAACTGTAAACATTTTTAGCCCGCATTTTCAGGCCAGATTCAGGCGTTATCTGGCTTAAATTTACATTAATTATCCCAATATTTTCTGCCAAATCTAGCAATCCCTTTATGTGCATTAGATAACACAGAAAATTCAATGTTTCTTTTTATCTGTGCGGGTGTTGAAAGGTGATAGCTCTGTTGAGATCCAGTGACCCATTTCAGAATGCCTGGTCACTCACGTCCATTCCGAGGTCACTTTCACTTACAACTAGCCACGCATAAACACAATACTTATATCAATTGGATATTTGTACTATATTTACACTTCCATTATCGCAACATTTTCTGTTACGATCATGGCACGTATTTAGTAGTATGTATTTTGTATTTGTTTATAATTGCTTAGATCTCACCAGTAATGTTTGATGTTTCCTTGCTGATCCTGCTCCTTTTGTTCCACTTTTCGTATTTTTTTTTCGTATTTTCCGCTGTAATGAGAATAATTGTATTTAGTTCGATCCTGCATCAACTTCTTAGTAGTTTTTTTCACTTCTTTTTTTATCAAGTATATCAAAACAGGATATAAGATATTGTCTTGAAAATTGGGTAGAAGTAAATTATTTGTTGCTTTGCAAGCCAGCTCTCCTCGATATCCTAGATCTCGGTCAAGTTCTGCTGGACCCGCAGCTGCTGCAGTCGGACTTCCACATCAAGCCGGTCGTCACCGACGTGTCGGATATCTGCGTCTAATACACTCTTCTTACACCGATTCATTAACAAACTAAGCCTGCACCAATGCACCATTCAGTTTGGCAAGGTTTTGGTATTTTGTTCTATTGGCACTTTATTTCTGCTCAGATTTTCCGTCGTCAATATTCTTCCTCAAACGTAGCAATTGCCAGCTCAGGTTCGATGCAAGCAGCAGCAGCTATCATGCCGTTCATTTTGAATCGACCAGACAGCAGACCCCATAAAAAATAAAGTATCATAGAAGACAAAAATGCTAGTAATACAAACTTCCAACTTGAATGCTGTATATGGCATTTTAAGAGACAATTAAATTACTTGACCATGTAAAAAGCAGCTACAGTAAGTCAATACGAGTACATAATAGCGTATGTACAAAACATACGTGGATTGTTACTGAAAAAAAATATAATTAGATATGTATTAATATCCCACTAGTCCTGGAAATGCTGAAAACAGAAAATATCATTCCAAATATCAAAACTATAATTTCAATGAGAGATATTATTTTATAATACATGTTGTTAAAACATGTCTTTATATTGTTCTAGTTACATTTCTATGATAGCAATTGGAGTGATCGTAGAGCCCAGTGTGATGCTTTCTGAAATAAATGGCTTATCTAATCCTAATACCACTAAACACAATATTAAAATATAATCCTATACTGCCCATAAGCGCATGCCAGTAATATAGTAGTTAATGTTCAGAAGTGAAAATTCAATGTAAATGTTATGCTGAAATGCTGAAAAACCAATTCAGCTTTTTATCCATGTCATGTTGCTCCAGGCTCCTGAGATAAATGGTTTTGGAATGCACGATGATTCCAAAGCCTGCTGAAATCATTAATTGATATGAGAATGGAAAATTAAATGATATGATTTACAGGTCGCACCCCCTCACTTCGCTATTGTCAGATTGACAACATTGCCCAGGCTACGCCAACCAGCGTCTCCATGTTTCAGCTGTCAGTCTTTTGTGATCATATGACTCGTGGAGGCGTGAGGTAGGAACTTGTGAGGACGAGAGGTTGGTTGCACCCCCCTTCGAAGTTGTCAACTCACCATTTGAAGCCCCCCCATTTATGTGCATGATATTGAACAGAAATTCACTCTACTTTTTCGAGCTGTGTATAACATAAGCACACTGAAAAAAATAATTTTAATAAGCGCGTAAAATTTCCCCTCATTTAATTCCATGCGAAAGGAGGCGTAATCAACGAAATTGTTTGCAATATTTCATGCGCCATACAACATGCAATCTTTCATACAACAAGCTAGTTTCAGGCGTTATCTGGCTTAAATTTACATGAAATATCCTATTATTTTGTGCCAAATCTTGCATTCCCTTTCTGTGCATTAGATAACGCAGAAAATTCAATGTTTCTTTTTATCTGTGCACATTATCAATAAATTATTGAAAATATTCCATTAATTAATCGCAAATGTTCCATAAAAGGTTTGAAAAATGAACTACAAACTTCTAACTATGGTCCATAGCAAATCAACTTTGTGCATTTAAAATAATATATGATCCATAAATCATGCCTGAATTATTCCAATTTTGGGTTGAATTTTTTTCAGATTTCGGCTACAGGGAAATCGGTTCTTGACTGCGCTCTATTCTACTCAGATCTATTAACATGTCCTTTCCTTTAGCTATGGGGATTAAATATTGCTGTAAAAGAAGGACCGCTTTGGAGCAGATTTTTCAATTTTTCAGAAAACTCAGTTACTTTTGCGATCTCACGTTCATTTATGACCGCAACTGCGACACATGTTTCCCAATCAATCTGGTAAAGAGCAAACGTTTGCCTACAATAAATCACAATCCTACAAGTGACCATTGGAAGCAGCTTAAATCCGGGAGTTAGAAGGTGATAGCTCTACTGCAGATCCAGCAACCTATTTCAGTATGTCTGAAGTATCACGCCCATTCCGAGGATACTTTCACATATAATAAGCCCCGCATGTAAACATTACCGATATCATTTGGATAAGGGCACTGCAACACACTTCCAAATTTGAAAATGTAAAATTTTCAAACCAGGCACGTATTTAGTATTATTTGAAAATAGGATTATTGTTGTATAGTTATAATCAGATAAATCTCGCCCATGGCTGCCTGCCTAATGACACTAGCTTGTTCATTCGCAACATTATATTGTTATGAACACTGAACAATAAATGTGCCAGTAAAATAAATATTTTTGGAGGATAGTTCATAAACAACTATCTCCAATTGAGTGAAGCAAACGATTTTTATGTCTGCATCAAAGTTATTTGCATAGACTTTTTCTACAACTTTGTTGAAGACATCAAATCTCTATCTGGAATTCATAAAAAAAAATGAATTTTGACCTCACTTATACGGGGATTGATCACAAAATGCATAGCTTTAAAGCACGAAACTTGCCATATCCACCAATTCTGCCGAGCACGCCATCGCTCTAGCTCCTCTATTCAAGAAGCTAACAGTTGAGAGCGCTAAAATTAACTTTTGGACCGCTGTGCACTGGGTATCACCATTCTTATACGTAAGTACCTTCGATCTTATTTTACAAACCACCTATTACACTACAACTTCAAACTTGCGGACCCTCAATAAGTTCGAAAGAATGCGGTTATTATCCAAGATTTTAAGACTCTTACAGTTCCATGTTCCTATAGGCTGTTCCAGAGATTATAAGTACACCTTATGTTAACGGCCATTTTGAATTGAATGGAATTTTTCAAAATATTTTGGCTGTGTCTTCTTCTTTTCACATTTATGTACGTCAAAGCATAAAAAAAATTGTTTCTTGTTGACTTTAAAACTGCGAGGTCTTACTCCGGAGCAGAGAAAAAGTATCGTGCAAAAATAGTTGACTGTGAGTGAAATTTACGTGAACGTCGGAGCGGTACGATCTGCAGTTAGAAAATATGGAGAACAATGTACTTTTGAAGATGCGCCGAGGAGTGGTCGGAAATCCGGTTCTGTGAGTCTTGCTATAAATAAAACGATCGGGGGTGTCTATAGGCAGAAACCATCGTGATGAAACAAAGTGTAGAAACCATCGGCTTCCGTTCGAAATCTGACGAAAAAGATAGGGACCTCGACCTCTAACGTGATGCGTGCAAAAGAGCAACTTGGACTCAAGACATAACGGAAGCAGAAAAAACTCAAAAGGAACTCAAATCAGGCCGCGTCTGTGAAAACGAGAGCGCGGAAACTATATGATGCAATTTTGTGTCGAAATTCTGGGTGTATAATCATGGACGATGAAAAGTATGTGAAATTGGATTATAATCCCTTCAAGGACCACAATATTTCACTGTATGCAAGGACAGAGATATCCCCGAAGGCCTTTTTCTCCGGAAAATTTGTCAAGAAGGTGTCATTACGCCAGACTAGGGTGGTAAAAAAGTCAAAATGTCTGTTTCGTGCCAAAAGACAAGAATCCGCCAAATTGCCCGGAGGCAATCGAGACTTTCTGGGTTTTGAACAAAGCAAAGCTATGGAATGCTATGGATGCTTCGTAAAACCAATGGATGACATCGAACAATTTAAAGAGGATTGGACAAAAGTGGTGAAAATGGTGGGAAGTGCTACTGTGCAGAAGCTCATGGGTCATGTTCGAGGAAAAGTGAGATGTCTCGGTTATAATTAAAGATTTTTATTGAAGAAGAGTAAAACGTTATGTAAAACACCAGTGCTGAAATAATTTGCCAAATACATAAAATTATTGAAATTAAAAAAAAAACATTTTTAATATTTTCAAATTGAGGATATAATTTCTGAAACAGTCTATAGCCTCCATTCGTAAGTCCATTTTCGTTGCCTATTTTTATGTCTACATTTTAACAACAGCATCGCAACATACTATCAATTTGCTCTTAATTAGTAGGCATGGTAATCTTTATCTCGTGCTTTATAATTCGTTGATAAATTTTCAAATCGTACACCCAGAAAATTTGAAACCTTCAATTATTCTGAACGGCTCTAAACTTATTTTTCCCATTTAATCCAGAATCTGCTATTGTACCTGAAAGGAAAATGCGGTTCATTTTATTCAGCTCCAACCTTCACTGTACTAATAAACAGAAACCCCTTGATTAATGGTTGTAATTTTGTCTTCAATCCTACGCTACAACGAACTCGCAAACAATATTTCACCGAACAATAATGCACGGCTGGCAATACTACTGCTTGCTTGGAATCGGTAGCAGCATCCGGGGCAGCTTATTGTTCCCAGCGTAAGCAACAGTAAAAAGCTATTAATTTCCCAGGGGTAACCAGTTCCGGCGTCCAGCGTATTTTAGATTACCGCTGTAAATCAGTGGGGATGGTGGTTGTCTTGTTGGACAGTAGAAGAACACATTTACAGCTATTCAAAATCTTTTAAACCGACCAACGACAAACTTCGGGTTAATTACATCCCCACCGAATCAGAAGGAGGGATTTTTCGTTCACCAAATCTTTGCACAGCTTTCTTCAAAAACTTGTTGGCAGCGGCACAGGATGGCTATTTAATTCTTACGCGGAATGTAAAGTGTTCAATAATGGAGATCTATAGAGTGTGTTGATTCAAAGAATTTCTACCAAGAAGAGGAAATTTGTTCCAATACCGAACTTTGTTGAATAGCGCCTTGGATGGTGTCCCCCAACAAATGGTGTTCTTTTTTCCGTTTCAACAAATGCTAGACTAAGCGAATTGTAACAAGTTCCATACATTTCTAAGGATTCCTGTAAGTACCGACTAAATACGCTTGAAAGAAGACGAAATAAAAATCAAATTAACGACGAAAGCTGACGGAAATTGGCAGAACTTCCGCGCTCAATCGATGCCGATCGGTGGTGATAATGTTGCTGGCACATTCTAAGAAATTTAAACGCAAAAGGACTCCCACCATGCTCAATGAATATTAATGAAAATGGTCCAGTTTCACCGTTCTTTGGGTTCCTTTTGTCGATGGCCGACAAAAGGAACCGGCACAATTGATGGCACTTTTTTTCCGGCCGCAAAAAATTGAAATTAGGACGCTTAGCAATTCATAAGCATAGGGTACGTCTAAGGGATACTGTGGAATGAAATATTGAAATTTTCGGGAGCTTTTCAATGAAGCACGAATGAGTTCGTTCACTGCTCAGATTCGACATCTTTAGTAAGGCTCTGAAAGTCGAGGAACGCAATTAACTCTGATTGGTTGCAATCTCGTCCCAACTATCTTCACCGCTTGTGGCACGTTCTCTGTGTCCTGACCTACCCGAAAGGCAAGGAGAAAGACTTTCGGTAAATTTAATTTTCCGCACCCTAACTAAGAGCTGGGATCAACACTGAAGCAAACTGAGGATACTAAGATGGCTGGTTAGTATGCTATGCGTCAGAAGATGTCCAGTCCAATAATTATGTCACGGACAGTCGTTAGTTGGTAATGCTTCAATTATCAGAATTCTCGCTTTTATCTGAAGCTCGTTGGCTGAGGACTGTTTGGAGTTGGAATGGAAATCAGAGTGTGTTTTATTTGGTTTGTTGTTTTCACTTATCTGTGATAAAAAGTTTCGTTTTCAAGAAAAATAAAGACATAAATGGAACAATGGTTGAGCTCATATAAGACACATTAGCGTTAACCAGCTTCCTCGTGAATCAGAACACTACCCGCTTTTCATTGGTGCAAATAATTCAACTCCCCTCCTCACCCGCGACTCGGAATCAATCAACAGAAGCCACACAGAACGGGGTTCCGTTTCCGAAAGCCTCCAAGGCACTAAACACCCACTCCCACAAACAGGCCAAGGACGACTGGCAGGCACCTAACACCATTTGCCATAAAGACCACCGAACCCAAAGCCGATAACGATTCAATTGGTTCGATCAACAGCGTTCGTTGGCTTTTCGGCTTCCCGGAAAATATTGTCGACATTTGAATTTTTACCCGTCTTCGACTTTCTTTCCCGTGCAGTCTCTTACCAAGAAAATTGTGGAAAAAGTTTCAATTCAGCCTATCGGGTTTCCAGCTTCTTGTTTGCCTGAGAGGTTTGTCGTTGTGCGATACGGCTTTGATTTCATGCTGAAGAATATGATACATCAACGGCTAAAGAAAAAAAAATGTGGTGCTTCTTTTGAACCGACGTACCGCCCTCAGGACAAAGTAAACACATCTTCGAAACCGAGAGCCTGCTTGCGAGCTTGATAGTATCGTTGACAGTGTGATTGCAGCGCAACCAAGCTGTGGCCGCTTGTGGATATTTTCGCTTGAACGATTCCTTCCGGTTTATTTTTCGCCAGAATGTAAACGAAAAAATGCCATGGGAAATGAGATCCTGATTGAAAAATTTCAATGCCTCCTTGCGGTTCTGTCAGCTGTTGAAGCGAGAAATGTATGTGTTGATTTCCTGTGTCGCAATATCCCTTTATCGTAGGATGCTTTGAACAGATTTGAATGAAACACGGCGAAGACTATGCAAAGTTGAAGATGAGAAGTGTCAACAGTTTGAAATTAATATATTTTCACTTTTTTGTGTTCTTTTGGAGTTTTGCCGGATGCCAGATTCTCAACACGGGTTCACAAGAAACGTCCATCAACAAAAGAGGTTCCCGGAAGCGTGATAAAAATGAAACATTTGAATAACAATGTTTTTTTTCCATCTGTTCTGTTTTTCTTTTTCTGCCATCATTCCAGTACTGCTTGACAGACAGACAGCTCAACTCGATAGAGCAGCCACGGAGAGAGCGATTTTTCGGCTGCTGGTCCGGACGGAATGCACATCAGTCTTTTTTGGGAGTGTGCGTCGGTCGAAGGGCACCGTCCGATGAGAATCTCACAGACTATGCACCCATGCAGCGGTATCCCAGGTGAGTGTGAATTTAATGACTTGAAGATAAAATTCCATATATTTAAGCCCAAAGGCTGTTTGCAAGTGTTAGGCACATAAGGTAGATAAGGGTTAAAAAATTTTGCCAGTAATTTGATCTATTGTAGTATATCCCGTATCCTTTGTTTAGTGCATGTCGAGTTACTTCATCACTATTGAAAAGTGATGAAGTATTCGGTGTTGTTACAGTTGTCATTGTTTGTTTTGTTGGCAATGAATCGAGTTTTATTGATAGTTTCCGCTATTTAAACCCTTTGAGGAGTGAGAGCACGCTTCAAAGGCGCGCCCCTTTATCAGTCAAAACCGGATTCATTGCAAACAAAACAAACAATGACTCCGATACTGACCATGCATCAGAACCCTAGTCATAACCAATTCAAACTATAGAACATCAAATAGGAAATGAGAATTCACATAAATGAAGACTAACCATATTTTCCTTATTCCAAGCTCATCCTCGGTGGCTCAATCCGAGTATTGTCACTTTTCCCAAGACATAAAATGTAATCAGGGATTTTTTTTCAATAGGGCGAATCTAACAATGAGAGATTCTCTCCTCTCTCGCTGTCTTTCATTTATTACAGCGCCGTTATAAAACTTTCGAGGGATTCTTTAGTACAGGTCGAAACTAAACAGTGCTGGCTAGCATACTCTTCAAATAGTAGAATGAAAAACCTAAAGCGGAATGGAATATGAAGGAAAGAGAAAGTAATCAAAGAGAGTTTCTGAATGTCAGATTCGCCCTAATGAAAAAAAAAACCCTAGTAATATATGTTCCTTTGACAACAAAAATAAATATGCTCCCTAGTTTGAATGAATTCAGACTAGGGTTCGGTGGTAGATCTGATACCCCGTAACGCACCACGAAAAGTGATCTACCAGCGTTACGGGTCATAAGCTTAGGCCTTGGTATTTTTCAAATCGATCAACAATACGCAGGGATTTCCTAAACAATCAGACATTTCAGACGTCAGGGGATATTGCCGAAGACGAAACCATAGTTTCATTCAATTTAGCGCTCTCCTAATTATTTCTGTAAAAAAAAAAAAAATAAGCCGTGTGGGGGGGAATTGGGTGTGTGTAAGGGGGAATTTTTTGTTTTGGGGGGGGGTTTTGGGGGGGCTTCGGCAAAGGGGGGACACCCATGTTCGGTGTAATTTGGGGTGGGTGGTAATTTTTTGAAAAAAAGGTCATTTTTTGGGGTGGGGGGGGGGGGGGGGGAGAAAAAATGGATAAGGAACAAATGGGGGGAGGGAAGGGTGTTTGGTGTTGTGTGGAATGTTTTAAATTTATAATAAATAAAATTTTTTTTTTTTTTTCAGCCTTGGTGAAAACACCAAACCGTTCTGCACGAGAGCCGAACTTGACTGCAAACACACCACCATGTGGCTGTAATTTACCACTTTAGTTTCGTGCTTATAGATGAACCCGCAACGCAATGGACGCGACACGAGTGTACAAGCTCGTGTTTTGCTTTTGACACCGTGTTTGATTTTTGGTAAAATACCCGAGCCGAGTGGTTACGATCACAAGAAAGCTCTCAACATACACCCAGTATGACACTGGTTACCACGGATAGAGCATTGCTCGTCGGATGATTCTAAAAATTTGATAATTTGACTTATAGGTTTGTTTTCTTGGCTGTTGGGTGACGGGTGCATAAGTTGATTGAGTTTAACAAGCACGGCATGGGTAGAAATAAAATAAATTAACCACGCGTGTATTCCGCAATCGGACACAATCGGAAACACTCGGCTGTGGTGTTTGCCGAAACATCATACACGATGTCCGAAGCCAAAACACGAGCACTGACATTGGTGTTGTACCCACCGCGTTGCGTGTAAGTCTGGAAGCACGAAGTCAAAGTGGTGAATTTAATACACGCGCTAGCGTGGTAAAAATAGTTCGGCGTGCAGTGTAGTGTTTGGACATGGCTGTTTTTGACAGTCGAAGAATCAGAAATTGCATTTCTTACTCTTGTTTTGTGAATTTAATATATGTTTTTGTTATTCAGAAAACCAAATGGGGGGGGGTTGGAAAGTATAAATGGGGAAAAATTTTTAAGGAAATGTAGAAGTTTAAAAATAATTTTTAATAATAAATAAGAAAAAAGTTTATAATTTGGAGAATAATAATGTAAAGGATAAATAATAAATAAAAATGGGACTGGGATTGGGAGGTACAAATATAAGTAGTTTGGTGGTTTTTTTTTTGTTTTTTTTTAAGTTGGGGGGTTTTTTTTATGATTTTTTGGGATGGGTTTGGTTGATTTTTTTTTTTAATATTGTTGTATAATTGATATATTGATAAACTTCTTGAAATTTTTTTATGCTTCTCTGCTAAACTTCAGGGAAGTTTTCTTACCAATCAAATCTCTCAAACGAGGTGAGATGGAAACCAAGGAAATATGATTCCTACATGAGTTTGTGTCCTAGTTCAAAGTACGAGTGAACGGGTGGGAAGATGGCGTTTACTATATTTTAATATTTAGTCATGAGCAACGAATACCATTATGGTCATATGAATGATTTGTATACACACTTAGATTTTTTTACAGAAATATGTAAAAGTTTATCGAATTTTCAACAGCTGAACGTTTGGTAATCCGATTTAACGGATTTCGGTGAAATTTTACAGTTATCTGTAAAAAAATTACCGGATTTCGGTAAAATTTTGGATTACCAAACGTTCAGCTGTTGAGAAATCGGTAAACTTTTAAAGATTTCTGTAAAAAAATCTAAGTGTGTAGACTCCTTCTGCTGCTTGTCAATGATTATCTCTTGAATTTCAAAGAAGCTCTTTTCTGATCTTTGACAAAACTCTTTGCTTAAATTCTGGGAAGTTTTCTCCTGAACTTTTAGCAAGTTTCCTTACGAATTTCTTGGCAGTCACTCCTGATTGTCTTGTAAATTCACATCTAACAACCCAACCTCACCATGAACTCCAAGAAAAGTTCACTGAAACTTTGGGAAAGTTTTCTCTATAATTTCCTTAGATCCCTCTCGCGGGTCAAATTTGTCACCTTGTCGACGGTGAGAGGGCTTATCTCATGCTATAAACATGCAAACGAGAGCAAGAATTTGACCAGTAGTGAAAGAATCACATATTCTGCACATTTATTTCACTGCCACGTCGTAGAACGTTTATATAAAGGCACTAACATCAGGTGTGATACTGGCCGCAATTCACTCTTAGACTTTTTACTTTCAATCAATGGGAAACGACTAAAAGTACACTTTTCATTTTCGTGGCAACTTATGTTGTTGTTTATCCATTTGTTTCATGGAATGAAAAACCAAAATACCTGGTTTACCCATGGTGTAATAAGTAAAAGTAATTGCAAAATATTCAAAAAGGGTGAATTTTTTGATCATGGTATATATCTGACTGTTCGAAATATAGCACTTCTCAAAGCCACAGAAAAGTGTTACTTTGTACTGACGATGGTCATGCATGTTTATTAGAGATAGGACGCGGAGGGCCCGCTTTAGAAGCACGAGTAGTAGATTTAACCTTTCCAAGTATCTAGCATCTATGCTCCCAACGATAAATACAAATTTTGACATTGTTTAACTCTATATGGAAGCGTTTGGTACGGGAGGTCCACGCATTCTTCCTTCCCTTGATTTGAAGCAGTAGAGCGATTTCAGACACTCTTTCTGAAATCACTCTTTTTCGTGGAATCCACTCTGCGGTACATGCTACGCAGTTGGCCTGGCCGGTGATAAGAAAAATGATGCATTCAAGAAGTCGTCATTTTCCAGGATGCTTTCGAGAATTGGCTGCGTTTGTGTGAGATTAGATTAGATTAGATAAAATGGACGGAGATTGGGACCAGGCAATCACTGCTCCACTTGCATCAATTCGGGTCACCAGTTGTGACTTCATCTTCTCTAATTACGCAATTTCTCAGTTCTCACCATGTATACCTAATGAGATCCACTAGCTTTGTGTGAGATTCGAAATAATCTAATCTTATATCGCCGACAGAAATATGAGCAAGAAAACTTGGGTCATGTCACCTGCCTAGCTCTTTTATTTCCTCGGATGTCGACGAGGTTGAGCAACAAAAAAGCAGCGCAAACTTTTTCACTCAGTTCTATTCAGTCAAGTGCATACCTACTGTTTGCTAGTCGCTGTTCACCGCACCTACCGACCGGCTCTAAATTTAGCCGGAAGTCGTAGCTACATGCAAACTTTTTAATCCAACCGGCACGTTTTTTTTTTTTTTTGAGGTGGCTTCAGAAACCATACCTTTCCGCCAAAAAAACGGGGGGAAAAAGTATTCATTTTATTTTCCTTCTCGCCACAGGAATATCATCGCCGTTGTCACCAGTGCCGTCTATTATTCAAATCCTTACTTTGCCATTGTGGTGGCGGTTGGTGTTATCTCCGTTCGTTCTGACGGAAACGTTAACAGAAGAGAGGTGGTACCGGGACAATCAGGGATTTGACTATTTTTTGTATTCCGGGAAATTTTTCGGGTTTTTTGGGATTCTCAAGAAATCATTTTTATCGATAACAGAACTATAGACATGTGTCAAACTGAATTACTAATATACGATCGTTAAAAATATTATAGGAAACTGATCGTTTGTTTCAAAAATCATATTTTTTTCCTAGCATTCGTGTAAACGAAACAAAATATTTTCCGTGAAGTCCAATTCATGGTTCAAAATGCAGTATTTGAAGTAATTTGCATGAAGCAAACTGTAATGTTTTCTGATTCGCAAAACCATATCTCAAACCCTGTCTGGAATCCCGGAATGCTAAAATTGTCTGGAAAATGAACTCCCTGGCTTGAAGCAAGTGGTATTTTTTCACTTTTCCTGCTTTCAGCTTTCTCGGAGGGTCGTGTTGTTGGCTGTTTGGGGTTGCGCGGGTTTGTATGAGTAGAAGAAGAGATACCACTAATCTGCATGTATTATTCCTCCAAATTAATTCAATTTCAAGAGTGGGGAAGATTATTCGTTTTTGCTTTGCTTTTACGTGTTTCTTTCTGTTTTTTTTTTTGGGGGGAAATGACAACAGTTTGCTACTTAGGAAACCAGGTGATGATGCCAATTCAACATTGTTTTTTTTTAACTCAATTGTAATCAGTGGGAACGGTTTTCACGATCTTTAAGAAAGTTGGGAACTTCGATTCATGATAAGTGGAATATTTTGCTCTATGATACTTGCAAACAGAGCTACAATACTTTCCAAATGCCTAGGATCTAATTGATTATATCCCAGGTAATCAATAAGCATTAGCATATGCAGTAAATCAACCCTAAATCTGCATTTCAGATGCTTCAAGCGCTATATTAGTATTATATCAGCATATTGAATTCTATCTGTTTTTAAGTTATATTTCAAATGCTACTTAAATAGCCTGTAATAAGCATTTTTAATGCAAAATCGTATTTATGAGGCATTATCATAGCATTGCAGTAATGCAGCCGTACATTGGACCGAAAGCGGCATTTACGTTATTAATTGCTAGATTGGCTGCCGTAAAGACGTTTTGGAACTGCTTATTGATTACCTGGGATGTTAAGAAAACTGTTTACAATCGTCCTTGATAAAACCGAGAGAACATCGACCAGAAAATCAAATAAAACAATCAACTTATTGGCAAACATTATTTCTAACCTTGCGACGAAGTACGAACAACAGCCACTGCCACTGGTGAACCAGAATGACCCTGCTGGTGCAGTTCCAATGACATGCATTTTCTCCGCAAACGTGCTATTTGCGACACGAAGATGAAACCGACCAACCGTGCCACCAAACCTCGCTCTCGGAGACCCCTCAGCATCCCGCAACTGTTTGCTCAATGATCAACTCGTACATTCTTATCGCACTTCCGGCAACCGCACTGGGGATGCATTCTCACTCACTACCACTTTCGTTCGATGCGTCCCCCGTGCCCGGTGCTTTGATTCGGATCGAATCTGATGCGGCCATCATCGAACACTACCAATGCGACACACACGATAAGGCATGCGGTATGTCCATAGGGATATCAGCGGATCGGGGCCATACGAGCCTTTCTGTGTGATTGTCGTACGATTAAAGGGTGTATTCGATAAAAATGGCACACACATATATACTCATCAAAATTAAACTGATTATCGGATTTTCTTGAAATTTTCAGGGAATGAAGAACTACTAATGAGTTTTGATTTACAACATTTGTTTTATTCAATTTCGTCTCCCATCCCGAATGCCCGCACCTTCCTTTTCACTCCACCCATCAAATTTTGTACAACCGATTTTCCCAGTGTTTTTGTTGTTTTTACCCAAATTTTCTTCAATTCTAGCTCTGTTTTTATAGTTTTGGGATGTTTGCGAAGTTCCGTTTTCATAATTGCCCAGAATTTTTCAATTGGACGAAGTTCCGGTGAATTTGGTGGGTTCATATCCTTTGGCACAAAAATTGACTCCGTTGGCTCGGTACCACTCCAATACGTTTCGAGCGTAGTGGCAGGATGCTAGATCAGGCCAAAACAGAGTTGATCCTTTGTGCTTCTTAATGAATGGCAAGAGACGCTTCTTAAGGCACTCTTCCGTGTAAATCGCACCGTTTATTGTTCCGGAAGTGATGAAGGGAGCACTTATTTCACCACATCCGCAAATCGCCTGCCAGATTAGAAACTTCTTTGCAAATTTCGATAGTTTCTTCTTTTCGAACATCCTCCGGAACATCGAACTTCGACTTGGCAACGAAATATTCTTGCCCAGGAAGTTGACGGAAGTCGGCCTTGACGTATGTTTCGTCATCCATCACGATGCAACCGGATTTGGTGAGCAGCTTCGTGTAAAGTTTCCGGGCGCGGGTTTTCGCAGTGATGTTTTGTTTTTCATTCCGGTTTGGGGCTTTTTGCACTTTGTAAACATGTAACCCAGCACGCTTCATGGTTTTCTGCACAAAACCGACTGACACCTTAGACTTTTTAGCGACATCTCGAATTGACATGTTTGGACGGTTCTTGAATTGTTGTACGACTTTCCTGGCCATTTTACTGTCCATTGGACCACTTTTACGACCACTCCCTTCCTTCCTTTGGACACTCAGACGCTCCTTGAAGGTTCTTATTACACGAGACACAGTTGTATTTGCAATTCCAAGCCTTTTAGCAATCCACCGGTGGGACGCCCCTGGATTTTGATTGTGAGTGCACAAAATTTTCTCACGGACAATTTCTTTTTTCGACGACATGACTGGAACTAATGAATGTATAACTATGAAACTTGGCAGATGTAAATAATACACTATGGATAAGATCTACTCAAATTTCTAGGTTTTTTACTCATACGATTCAAAAGTTACAGAAGATTTTCTGTGTGCCATTTTTATCGAATACACCCTTTAGTTGTTGTCTATGGGAATTGGAAGTGTTGGGATGTGGAATCATTACAAAGTTCCATATGTGGATTCTCACGACCTTAACAGCTACAGTAAGGTGATTATTTTTCTTTAATGTGGAAACCAAATTTTGGTTTTATTATTATTTTTCTAATTGTTTAAGCGCTTGAGCGAAATATTTTGCACTGATGCACTGATTTTACAGATGTGATCCAACGGACATCCTGTCTGGGTGTCTTGAATGCTGGTGCAGTCTAGTGGGGCTCTTTCCTCAGTGATATTGATGTGGGATCTCCTCTTGGCTGCAGCACCTTTCTTATGCGTTCCCTTACAGCATGAGCCGTAGACTCGCTTAAATTTAAATCTAGCTAGACAAGGTAGAGGGGGGGAGTGTAGCAAATGTCTCGTGATAGACAATGTGACTTCAAGGGAAAAGGAGGGGGGGAGAAGTTGAAGAGAAGATGCAAATTGGAGAGGGGGGAGGAGGGGGGGGGATACGGCAGATTTATCGAAAGGAATGTTGCAGAACTTTGCTGATATACGTGTTTGGGGATCTAGGTACGTGCTGGCTTTTTATTTTCAAGTTTTGGACGAGAATGAAGAGATGTTAGAGGGATTCAACTGAGTAAAAGTTGTATTAAAACTGGGAACGTGAAATTGTGTATTTGTTATGTCTCACTTCAAAGAGCCATAACAACGATTCCAAACATTATAACAATGGTATACAAACAATCTTATAACGGCTTTATTCTCGATAATCACGCCTCTTCTTTATCTATTAAGTTTATAATAATAGATGAAGAAGAGGCGTGATGGAGCTTTACTTTGCCACCGAAAAGTGAATCTTATAGCTGACCACGGCTCAAACATTTTATTGTTAGGCTGCACATGCATGTAAGATTTTGAAGCGAATATACGACTTAGAGATAAGTATCAGACAAATGAACTGACAAGTAAACGTAAACTTTTCTACAAAAGAACTATCTAATTTAACTGAATTACGCAGAAGACAAGAACTGACTAAGGCGTACAAAGTGCTAGGTGAATCAAACGTGGTAAGACGAGGTATGCATCGATGACTTTCAGAGCACATAAGAACTAGACATTTATTAACTAAATTATAAACGACTGAAGAAGTTACGAAATGCTCTCTTGAACTTATAAACGTAACACCTCCCAAACTCTTTTAAAGGAAACTTCTCTCTCACGAGTCCCATCAGTAAACCATAAAGATTATATTGTTGGGACTGCTGAAACTTGTAACATCAAACTGATTCAAAAGACTCTCAGAGACCATAAAGGACACACCAACGAAATAAACAACAACAGACTGAAAAAATTACAAAAAAAAATGCGTAGATAAAAAGAACCCGTTACTCATCTAGTTCGAATCTCACCTCCGAACAAGTTACGAAAATACCCAAAAAGGGAATTTGAGTAACTACGACGGGAGATGAACCAATCCAAGGCTGAAAATATCGATAATCAAGAAAAAAAAAAAACATTTTTATTGCGGATTTTTAAAACTCAACGTTGCGTCATATCTTTATCATCTACCTAGACATCTTCAAATATATCAATATCAACACCATATACATCTTTATCATCTACATATATTTCTATACATACATATGTACATCATCTATCACGGCCATATAACGGGCTACGAACTGTTTCATACATGTTTCCCTCCAAATTTGCCACAAGCTTGGCATATCACACGACTGCATCAAAATTGGCTGTCTAGCCAGCCACTTGCCAGCGACAAATGGTGTCATTACTTAAATTTGAAGTCTGTGATAGGAAATTACTGTGCATTTAGTAAATTGAGCCTGCAAAACAAAATTGTACGACATCACCTCTTGTTTTGATTATTTTCAATAGTTTAAATAGTTAACGGATAATTTTTGATTGTTTCCAACCGATTGATGTGAACATCTTGAAAATCTATCGAGCATTTATTAAGTTATTAGCGTTTAATTTGCAACGATATTTCGTGACGGTCGCTTATTTTTAGATTTTCAATTGGCACCCTGAATTTTTGCCGTAAGACGTAGTCTACGTCAGAAAATAGTGGTTAATTAAACATAATTAAAAATGATTTTTTGTCTGTCTGTCTGTCTGTCTGAACCTTATAGACTCGAAAACTACTGAGCCGATAAGCGTGAAGTTTTGTATGGAGGCGTTTTTGGGGCCAGGAAGGTTATTAGAATAGTAAAAGACCCCTCCCTTCTCTAGAAATGGGGGCTCCCATACAACTGAAACACAAATTTCTGCATATCTCGAGAACTAATCAAGTAAAGGATACTAAATTTAGCATGTAGGAGTTTTTGGAGGCAAAAAATGTTTATATGGTAGTTTGAGACCCCTCTCCTCTCTAAAATGGGGGCTCTCATACAAATGAAACTTACATTTCTGCATAACTCGAGAATTCAAAAAGCAAATGAAACCAAATTCGGCATATGAGATTTTCTGAAGAAAAAACTGTTTCAAAAGTGGTTCGAGACCCCTCTCTCTCTCTGATGAGGGGGTGGGGTTGGTCAAATAGTAACCGTGTGAATCAGATCAAAGTTTTTATTGGACAAGTCAAGTTCTCTTTCTTTTTCAAAAGGTTAACATCTCTTTTAACGGAATGCGAATTGCTGTGTCTTTTGGTTTAACACCTGCCATAAGATTTTAGGCTTCTTTTGGTTCGATTTGAATTCGGCGCAGAAAGCCAGTTTTGCTTTAAACCGTTTCTCGCCTACAACAGCATTTTGAGTCTTATCCAGTTCTGTTGCTTGACGATGGCCCAATATTGTTCGATTGGTGGGAGCTCTTGTGGGTTGAGGGTTCTTGTCCTTTGGCACCACTTGGAATTTTTGGCAGCATACCACTCAATGGCTTTTTCCGTAATGACAAAATGCTAAATCAGGAGAAAATAGAATTGAACAATTGTATGGCCTGTGCGAAAAGCAGTAGAAATTTTGTAGGCACTTGCTTGCATAAATTTCCTGATGGGGGGTTCCGGTCGCAATGTCAACGTTGCTCTTCTGCCACAGGTACAGATGGTTGGCCATACCAGATATTTCTTCGCGAACTTTACTGTTTAATGTGCTTGAAAATATCTGCCGCTTTTCTCTCGTCCAGATGTCGTATAAATTTGAGGTTAAAGAAGCTGTTTAAAGTCTGCCTTGGACGTAAGTTTCACTGTCCTGTACCACGCAATCAAACTTCGTCACCACCGTCGTGTACAACTTCGCGATCGTGCTTTGGCTGACGTGTTTTGTTTATCGTCGCGATTTGGAGTCACCACTTTCTGGTAAGTCGAGCCGTTCAGCTCGTTGTTTAGCTCTATTCACTGCTGAAGGCGCCACTCCCAGCTTCTACAATGTCACTTTACCGGCATATGCCATTTGCCAAAACTTCGATGAACTGAACATGCTTCATGCCGAAGAAAATTCTGCGTTCTACCTTGAATCAGTGAAGAACTCATTAACCATTGGATACGATGACGAAAATACAGATGATGATGAGAATTCTGCTGACATGGTCGGAAATTCTCAAACGGATGATGAGTTTTCACTCAATCCGAATTCCGCTACTCGCGTTCAGAAACAACTAGTTGGAAAACTAAAGTGTGAACAATGTTTGCCACAGGTCATTCGGGATCTAGGGTCCTTCCTTAGCTCAGTCGGTAAAGGCGCAGCTACAAAGCAACACCATGCTGAAGGTGGCTGGGTTCGATTCTAGGTCTGGTCTAGGAATTTTTCGTAAAGGAAAATTCTCGACTCCCTGGGCATCGGGTATAATCATAGACTAACTCTAAAACCAGTAGGTCCCGAACAAATACGATATTTTTCTTGGCTCAGTCAGTACTAGCACATCAGTCCCAAGCTCAATGATTCGCCCTTAACAACGTAGCTCACACCAACACATTCTCAAATGTTGAGCCAAAATAACATAGTGAATCAAAACAACAACGACGAAATTGGTTCGGATCGGAACGGAAAGCGGAAAGAATTATTTAATGCGAAGAACGGAATGCAAAATTTACCTAACGGAGGTACTACAGCAAAGTAATTTAATATAATTACTTGCTAATTCTTCATTGATGGTATGGTTCTTGCTACTCTACTATACTATTATACTAATGATAATATTATACATAGCATTCAATCTATTTATATCAGAGCAAATGTAGTACAATAAATTAATTGTAGGCAACAAGACAAGTTTTAAAGTAAAAAGCAAAATGCTGAAGAAAAAAAAAGGTCATTCAGGATGCCGAATACTTGATAAATTCAACATTGCCAAGTAGGGTAAGGGGATGTTATGTTAGCCTAGCTCCTTCATTCAGCCTATGTACCAAATATGTCATTAAATCAGCGATAATCAACAAAATTATGTTACCATCATGATAACCGATTTAATTCGAAGCATTTCGGACATTATTAATCAAATTACTGTTGTTCACTTCCGTGTAATTTAAGATTTACGTAACTTTTTAGACATCATGATTTCACTGGTTAAGCTGAACAAATTTACTCCTGATCTTCGAATGACCTAAATTTGGCTAAATTGAGGCAACAAACCAAATAATGCAACCAAGATGTACAGAAAATAATCACACGTTACAAACTAACTGTCCACATAGATAAAATAACAATGATTTTACAAGAAAATCGTAGACCCAATGTTGAGGACATATTTTTTTCTTTGTTCTTAACTATGGCCTGTTGTCTGGATAACTTAGTAAAAATGTTGTTATTGATAAAATTTTCAGTAATAATGTATATGTTTCGGTTGAATATTTTCCAAATGGCTCATATAAAGAAAAACTAAAGGAACAAAACCTGTGCAGAGTGAATTATTATGTTTTCACTATAGAACCGACAATAAATCATACATGAAAATCTTTTAAGTGTTTCAAAGCAGTTTAGGTTAAGTTGGTTTTGTGAAATTTTATGTTGGATAAAGCGAATACAGCTGGCAATGCCTTAAATCATAAAATATTGAAGAAAAACCATACAAAGACTGCATTTAATAAAAAATCGATTGAATGGGACGAAGTTGCATCCATAAATAGGCCCAATTTGATGCTTATAGACCGATATTACATCCATATCCCTCGAAAGTTTCTGACTTTATAAAAAGAGTTGTGTAACTTTTCGTGATACATATGTACCAAACATCTTATTTAACGTATCTAAGCAAGTGTATAGCAAGCTAAATATCGCTTATAGCTTAAATGTTGTATGAGTAATAATAAAAAATGTAATCGATCGTTGCATATTAGGCTGAGTCAAGGGACACATACCCTATTATGCGAAGCTGGAAAACAGGATCGTCATGACAATTTACAACGCCCAGCAGCTTGTTTTCTTGCAACTATCAAGGCACATTTTGAATCAAGATTTAGTGAATAACCATCGCAACATCTTGATATATTTGTGCATTGATTTTTATCTAAAGCTGCGACTGGAACAATATGCTAAAAAATGTGGTAAAGCAAAGCACACACTCCGCAAAAAGCTTATTAATTTGATTCTTTTCCAGGGTGAAAGCGATTTACCTTAACAGTCAGAAATGTTGTTTACCGTAGAGAAATATATAATAAGATAAAATAAATGCAATAATGTGAAATCTATTAAAAAGAATGAAATTATTACCTATGCTTAAAAAAATACATGAAGGAACTCGATTCTGTCGAAATCCGGAAAACTTACTAGAGAAAATCGATCATTCTGATGCATGACAACGGGCATCAGAGATATTAAGATGAATGGCGCATCACTTTGTAAATCCAGTGAAATACCTCTTACTTAAGGTATCTCATATAGTTCTCGATACAAATCGGTTTTCGAAAGTAGATTTTCCAGATTTTGATTGGTACGAGTATATCTTGTTTATAAATACCTAGTTCGAAAAAGAACGAATAGTGACATTTAATGAAAAACCGTTGACATGACTTAATTTGTTACATGGAGTATCTATGATGACGTTACATTTTACAAAAAATATAATCGGCTCTACACAAAGAACTTTAAATTAATGGTTTGGCAAACAATCTAATAATCGCTTTTACCTTCCAAACGTTATTTTACTTACAGAAATATTCAAACGGCTAACAAACAAATGTTCAAAAATAATGGACTTCATGTTTGAACGATCCCTTGAAACTCTTGCGCAATTGATTATTGACCGCTCTCCTTAGGAAACGCTAATCGGCTCCCTCTTCCCCTTTGAAACACGTTTTATATGAAGCAATTCCAAATTTTGCACCGATTGTCACATTTAATCTTCAGTGCGTGATGTAATTTATGTACAACACACTTTTATGTTTCCACTGGTTCCATGTTCACTGAAGCGTAAAATGTAACAAAATTTGCATTAATATTTTTATCGCACACAATATCTGCATTCCGACCTTTTTAAAAGATACGCTAGATTTTTTTTCGGTTTGACACGTTTGACAGTACCACCGGACCAATTTTTTGAGTTTCAGTGACAATGTACTAGAAGTGTCAAGATGTTCCCGGGTTGGGTCAAAGCAGGTTAGTACGGAAAACCTTAACCCACCCAACTGCCCCCAGTTCCGCCCTGGGGAAGGGGAGGAAGGAAGGGAAGGGGAAAGGTGGTAAAAGGGAGGGGGGAAAAGAAAGGGGAAGGGAGGGTGGGAAAGGAGGAAGAGAATTTTGGTTTTGGAGAAGATATAAATTGAATAAATAAATAAGAGGGTTGTTGTGAATAGGAAGAGACCGTCGTCCCCCGCGGCTTTGAAAGGTTCGAAGGAATTGATTGCCCAGTCCACCTTCGTTGCTGAGAAAATTTTACGGGCCTTTTCGAGTGCTTCACACCTGTTCATAGTTCGTCCAGGATTTACCCTCAGCTTTCCCATTTCATTTCCATTAGAAGCAACTGAGCCTGGGAAGTGACTTTCCATCATTACTTCCAAAGTTTCTGAAGGACCTGTTGTAAAAGTACCATCGTCCCTCTTTAGATTTCAAGGCCACTTGAATGTTCCTTGGAAAGGACTTTTTGCAGCCTGGCAGCTTCTGGAGTGCATTGAATGTTTTCACACATGAATCTCCAATGTTTCCGTTTGCTTTTCCTAATTTCGTTATTATATTCGGTTAGAGTCTTCCTATAATGGCTCCAATCCGACGCTGCTTTTGCTCGATTAAAGAGTTTCCTAACGTTCCTCCTCATCTTTTGCAAAGCGTTGTTCCACCAAGGAACTTTCCTGTTTGAAATTCTTTCCCTTTGAAGACAACTTTCATAATATGATTGAAGAATTTTGTTTGTGACCATTCTCAAAGCTTCTTCTAGTTGTTCTGCTGTTGTTGGGGCAAGTAAAAAGTCCTTCAGCAGCGTTTGTAATAGCAGCTCAAAGCTAAAAAGTTTAGTAATTTTTTTTTTATTTGGGGGAAAAAAGTGTAGGGGGAAAATTTGGTTTTTCGGGGGGGCCCCTTAAAAATGAGGGGGTATTGGATTTTTTTTGGGGGGGGGGGTGTTTGTTGGTTGGTGGGGTTGTTTTCGCGGGGGGGGGGGGTGGTTTTGTTGGTTGTTGTTTGTTGGTGGGGGGGGAGGAGGGGGCGTGTAGGTGTTGGGGGGGGGGTGGATGGGGTCAAGCGGAACTTTGTCTACACGACCATCAGGCGATACCGGGAGACGTCCTCGACCAATGACCGTGCGAGATCCGGTCGGCTGCGTTCAGCGAGGACGCCACGGGTCATCAAGATCGTGAGGGAGCGAATTCGGCGCAAAAAGAACCGCTCAATCCGGAAAACGGCTGCAGATCTCAACGTTTCCATTGGAACCGCTCACACCATACTCACCAAGGACCTTGGTTTCAGGCCTTACAAAAAACGTAAGGTCCATGGCGTTTCGGAGGCTACCAGCAAAAAGCGGTTGGATCGAGCTAAGAGGATCCTCTCTCGGCACGCTGGTCAGGAGTTTGTTTTTTCGGACGAGAAACTGTTCGTGCTGCAGCAGCCGCACAATGTGCAAAATGACCGGGTGTGGGCGCCATCGAGGGACAGCATTCCTGAATCCAATATAAACATCCCTCGGTTCCAAAGTGCCGCGTCGGTGATGGTTTGGGGGGCAGTATGCAAACGTGGTAAGCTACCCTTGGTGTTTATTGAAAAAAACGTCAAAATCAACGCGGCGTACTACAAAACTGAGGTTTTGGAAAAGGTTGTTGCCCCCAGTCTCCGAAGCCTCTACGGCGATGAGCACTACGTGTTCCAGCAGGACGGTGCACCAGCCCATACGGCAAATGTGGTTCAAGCCTGGTGTCGGGACAATTTAACCGACTTTCTGGACAAAACTTTGTGGCCTCCCAGCTCCCCGGACTTGAATCCTCTCGACTTTTTTGTTTGGTCCTATATGATGGCGAAGCTGAACGAATACAAGGTCAGCACTTTGGATCATTTCAAGACGGTAATTCTCAAAATCTGGGACGAAATGCCCATGCAGTCCGTGCGTGCCGCCTGCGACGCGTTCGAGAAACGTTTGAAGCTCGTTAAGGAGTACAAAGGGGGGGGGGTCATTCCAAGAGAAATGTTGTAAACGTTCCTTGTAAACATAGCTTTCAATAACATAAATCCAAAAAATAAAAAAACATGTTTTCATTTTTTTAACAAATTTTGAAAGTGTATCCGAACTTATTGAACACCGTGTATACCTGGCTATACCTAACCACACTTCGCTATACAATTAAATTCACTTATGAGCGCACGTTGTAGTCCAACACTAGCAAAAAATTCTATTGTGTGAAAATATAATAATGAACCTATAAATTAAAGTAAATACTACGAACTCTGAGATATCTTTACCTAACCGAACCAACCGAAGATTTCAATATATATATATTCCATAAACTAGTGGAAATAATAGTATAACTATCGCTAATTTGCGTGTCATACACGCACTTTATCCGTCTGTACTACACAATGGTTATTGTACCGATGGCTGTCAACGTATCGCTTAGCTGGATTCTGCATTGCGCACAGTTGGCTGTCATCGTCCGTGCTGCCAGAACAGCTGTTCTTATATTTTCGCCCAGCAAGGGTTGTTTGGTCGCAAGAATTTGTTTATAGAGATCCCAGTTGGTGTTCCTGGGGTCTCTATAGAATTCCTATAGATTCCTATGGTCTGAGAGTGATTCCTCGTCGGATACTTTCCAAGAGGAAATCCCATCCGTTAGTATTTTACTACACATTGTCAGATCAAATACTTCTTGTCGCCTCGAGCTAACAAAAGTTGGTTTGTTCCCCATATTGCATATATCAATGTTATTAGCAGAAATATATTCTAAAAGGGACTCACCTCGTTTGTTGACGTCACTTCTTTCCCACACAGTGTGGTGAGCGTTGGCGTCACAGCCGATGATGGACTGTTCATTTTGCTGCCTGCAGCCATTGACGAACTCGATGATCAAGGACGGTGGAGTTTCTTCTTCATCACCAGGAAAGTAAGCTGATACTACGTTCACTATAGACCTACCCCTGACGGCTGGAACCTCCATCCTGATGGCTACGATGTCTCTCTTGATGAATTCTGTAATGGGAGTAAAATTAATCCTTCCATTTACTAGGACAGCCGCCGTCGGGGAGGTATGGCTATCATCATAGAGTTGATAACAGTTGATTAAGATGTTGATCTCTCTTTCTGTAAAATTCACGAACTCTCTGTGGTATCCCCACCATCAGGTTCCGTACGGTTCCTAAGATACTCCATCTTCTTTTGAAATCATTTGCTTTCTTCTTAGTTTCGAAAAGTTTCCGCTTAACTAGAGCCCAGTACTTCTCTAGTTGGGCGAAGTTGTGGACAGTTTGGTGGATTGGCTGTTTTTGGCGCGTTTTTGACCTCTTGTACCTTATACCATTCCAGCACGGTTTCGCATAGTGACAAGAGGCCAAATCAGGCAAAAACAGAGCTGGAGAGTCTTTGTTTCTGATAAACGAGCAACCGTATTGGGCAAAGTTCTGGACAGTTTGGTCGATTGCCTGTTTTTGGCAGGCATTTGAACTCTTATACCTTATACCATTCTAGAACGGATTTCGCATAGTGACAAGAGACCAAATCAAGCCAAAACAGAGCTGGAGAGTCGTTGCTTGTGGTTAACGGTAGCAACCACTTCTGCAGACATTCTTTCTTGTACTCATCCTTATTGATAGTGCCGGTAGAGACGAAACATTTAGATTTTCGACCACAACTACATATGAACTGCCAAATCAAATACTTCTTCGGGAATTTGGACACCTTCTTTGTCCGGAATTGCTCGGCAACGGCGTTCCTTTGCATTACGGTGTAAAAAACCAGACCCGGAAGCTGTTTAAAGTCTTCGAGTACGTATGTTTCGTCGTCCATTATGATACAAGAAAATGTTTGCAAAAAAAATGGTGTAAAGCTCCTTAGCACGTCTTTATGCAGTTAAATTTTGCTAGTCATCATGGTTGGGCACCCTTTTCACTTTGTACGCCTTCGGTCCTTGCCTCTGCTTCACTTTTTGTACGTAGGATTTTGACTTCTCAACTTTGCCAGCCACATTTTGCACAGAAAGATTAGGATTTTTCTCAATAATGGCTACCACCTTCTTGTCCATTTGTCGGGATACTTTTCGATTTGTTCTACCTCTTACCTTCCGATCCACAGTCAAGCGTTGGTCGAATGATTTGCAAACAGAAAACACACTACTGTTCAGTAGTTTTAGTTTCTTGGCAAGATCGCTTACCGGTCAATTCGGATTTTGCTGCCATTATTATTATTTATTTGTTCGTCAACAGATAAAATTTGTTATTCCAATGACAACTAGATAACACTAAATTACAAACAATAACTAACACATACATCTTCGGAAACAACGCTTATTAACATCACGGGATGCATTAAAATTAAACACGTTATAGCAGCTGTTGAAAACGCGACACATGCTTAGCACAGGTTCGTGTTTGCCGTAGTTGGTCCTTGAGTGCCGGTTTATAAGGAAAGATTGTAAACGGAGGTTTCGTCGTCGAGTGTTGATGTTCAAGAGACCAAGACCAGTGGAACAGTCGATGTTTCCCTGAAGGAGGTCACAAACAAAACACGCTTTGGCCACCATACGCCTCCCTTCCAACAATTCCAGGCTGATGAGCTTACACCGACTTTCATAACTTGGCAATCTACGGGGGTCTTGCCAACGAAGATGTCGCAAAGCAAAGCGTATAAACCTTCACTGAACGGCTTCGGTCCTTTGGACTTCATTTTGGTAGAAAAAAGACCAAACGACAGCACAGTACTCCGAAAAAGGACGAACCAAAGGGCAGTATAGTGCCTTCAGCGAATAACGGTCTTTGACGTTTTTTGCGAAGCGGAAGATGAATCCTAACGGTGACGAGGCTTTAGAGACAATATACGCAATGTGGTTCTAGAATGACAGTTTGGAATCGAGCATTACTCCCAGATCCTTGACTGTTGTTTCACGTTTCAAGCCTGTTCCTCAAAGGATGTATTCGTGGAGATACATCGCACGTTTTCGGCCAAAGGAGATAGCCGAGCATTTGGATACATTTAAGGACATTCTGTTGATCCGGCACCAGTCGTCGAACACTTGTAATTCCTGCTGAAGAAAATGGGCGTCTTCTGGACATTTTATGACGTAGTACAGCTTTAAGTCGTCCGCGTAGGATAATTTCAGGCATCTGAGGACCAATTTCACGTCGTTCATATATAACAGGAAAAGGAATGGACCAAAGTGGCTGCCTTGCGGAACGCCGGATGTTACTGAAAAGCTGGACGATGCATAATGTGAAATCTTCACAGACATAGTTCTACCAGTCAGGCATAAGAGGAGCCAGTTTAACAATTGATCGTGAACCCCCATTTTGTCGTATTTGGAAGTTGCAATCTGATGGTTCATTTTTTCGAAGGCGGCAGAGATATCTGTGTATATGGCGTCAACTTGATCACCGCGTTCTATTTCGCGGATGACGAACGATGTAAATAAGGCGAGGTTAGTCGCCGTCGAGCGCTTGGGCATAAAACCGTGTTTTACATGAGAAATAGTATGTGAATAATCATGGACCAGCCTTTGGAGAACAATTAGTTCGAATAGTTTGGATACAGCACTTAGTGCAGCAATCCCACGATAGTTGGTGACGGATCGTTAGCATCCCTTTTGGTGTATTGGGAAAACAAACGACTCTTTCCAGCATTCAGGTCGTTCGTACAAAACTTGATTCGACGCCATTTTAGTCAATGTTACAATGATGTAAACCTGTTGCATCACGAAATAAAGTGGAGAGTTTCAGCTGTCATATACGATACGTTTCATTAATCAGTGGTCCGTGAAATATTTCAAGACCTACACTGAAAGAAAAGTGTCCGAAATTTTACGTGCACAGGCCTTAAGCCGTCTGAAGATCTCACACGGTTTGAATTTCTTCAAATATAAATCTAATCCCAGCTCTCGTTATCTTCCAAAACACGTACAATGAAAAGTATACACACATCGGTAAAAAAAATTAAAAAAGGTACAGTGAGATAAAAAAAAAACACTGACAGATAACCTCTGCCACCCTGTAAATAAAAGTCACAAGCAAATTATCCTTAAACTAATAGAGTTAAATAGTTTTTAACATGTTATGGCCAACAACGTTAGTAGACAAATAAAACAAACAAACAAATTTGAAACAAATTTACTCATCCCTGAACTGTAAAATAGCTTATATATCCATTGACAAACCATTGTTCGGATTTCATCAGCCAATTTCCACACTCTCTTCCAGCTACCGCGGTCGGCGAGACTCGTGCGCCCAGATCATCGACGGCACCGTCAGTACCATGACAGTGGAAACCACTAGTACGTTTTTTGATTCTAGTACTCAAACAGGTATGATTAGTGCTATAAGCTTTCATCAACAAAACTGCATACATACGGCAAATCAATTCTCCCCCCACCTTACTCCATAGAAAAGATTTACTCAATTCGAATACCGTACGTGTGTGTGTCGTTCTGTGTGTTTCCATCCCCCAAATCCCACCCCCAGCAACTGTGGTGTCTCGCCAAATCCGAAATCGGTTATGAATATTCGTTTTGCAATCTGATGACAAAGGAAAACCCGCTTTGCCGACGCTCTGTATCGAACTCATCGATGAATTACCCCCAATTTTCCTCCATTCAACCATCAACTAGTATATTAACGACTACGAACGGTGCGCAATCGAAAATGACAAAAAGGTTCCAGGAATCGGAACCAAATGAAGATTCCACTGAATCAATGGCGACGCAGACACTGAGACAGGGAGGGTTTTGGGTGCATCTAATCAGCTCACCACCGACCAATCGACCGTCAACCAACGCCATCTACTGGGGGGGATTCGCACATTAGAACCGAAGCGTGACGGTTTTTTGCTTTGGCTGGCTCGGATCAAAGCCGGTCCAAAAACAGGATCTATCTGATATGGAGACGTTTGCTGACTTTGATTAGCATTAGGTTTTGGTACATTTTTGGAAAACAGGCTACAATGCGGGATGGTTGATTTTTTAAGAATTTACTGATTGGAATATCGAAAGACACGTTGGAATAGATTCTAATCCGATTTACCTGGTTGAATCAATCCAATTTGCTGGACCATATCCTACCGTTTCAGTAGAGACGATTTTTTTTTTTAATATTCGTTGGATGTGTGTGTGTGTGTGTATGTATGTACAGTCCAACGCCCACCGTCTAGCAGTGTTTTTATGGAAGAAAAATGTTTGCAGTTAAATGAACTGTTGTAGGATGCATTTTAAGCCCGGAAGTTGAAAGGTGACAGCTCCGTTGGTTTTGAGGTGCCCCCTTTCAGAATGCCTGGTTATTCACGTCCATTCCGAGGTCACTTTCACTTACAACAAGCCCCGCATAAACACAGTACAAACATCAAATGGATATTTGTGTTGTGCTTACACTTCCATCATCAGAGCATATCGACAAAGATTTTTCATTAGGGCCTAGCTGGCAAACGTAAACAATGGCTTTTTCCGCGAATTTCTCGTTATTGAAAACTCGCCTAATCAATCCACCAGGGTCATTTCGAAGAGGAAGAGTTTACTTATTCGATAGAATTGGATGCTTACTTGGGTAGCCTTTGTGCCACGACAAATTTACGGAAGAAGCCATTGTTTACGTTTGTCAGTTAGGCCCTAATGAGAAATCTTTGTCGATATAATGTTTTGAGGATGGCACGTATTTAGCACTCTCTTTCAAATTTAGTTGTAATCAAATAGAACCCTCCGGAAATGGTTGCTGATGTTCAGTCCTGATTTGGTATGGCAAGTTGACCCTCGTGATGATAAGAAATGCATTTTGTCTTTACAGGAGTAGCGCTCCACTAACCAGCAAATATTTTTACCTTGTCTTTTTAGAAAGAAACAGCACAAATACAAATAAGCACTTCAAACAATCGCGCGCATATGTACTACAATGAAAATAACAGGTAGAAACCAGCCTTGGTGAAAACACCTAACCGTTCTGCACGAGAGCCGAACTTGGCGGCAAACACACCACCATGTGGCTATAATTAACCACTTCAGTTTCGTGCTTATAGATGAACCCGCAACCAGCGTTGCCAATAGTTTTTTTTTAAACTGGAAGAATGCAAATAAAACACGAAAAAAACTGGATCCTAAAAAAATCAAGCCTACGTGATAAAAACCATTTGTCGTATATTACAATTTATATGTTGTATGTTAGATATATTGTTACAATATGTTGAATTGGTCTGTAATGGTTTCAACTAAAAATTCTTTACACTACCACAGATGGTTACTGTATGCTATATTGTCATTGTAAGATTTCTTAAATTCTGGATTATATCCCATTATCTATCTATATAAAAATCGATTTCTGTCTGTCTGTCTGTCTGAACCTCATAGGCTCGAAAACTACTGAACCGATCAGCGTGAAATTTTGTATGGAGAAGTTTTTGGGGCCGGGGAAGGTTCTTATGATGGTTTGAGACCCATCCCTTCTCTGGAAAGGGGAGCTCCCACACAAATGAAGCACACATTTCTGCATCTGCATAACTGATCAAAAAAAATAGGGGTTGGAGGCAAGCAGTGTTTTTATGGTAGTCAGAGACCCCTCCCCTCTCTAGAAAGGGAGGCTCCCATACAAATGAAACAGAAGTTTCTGCATATCTCAAGAACTAATCTAGCAAATGGAACCAAATTTGGCATGTGGGGTTTTCTGGAGGCGAAAAATGTTTCTATGGTGGCTTGAGACCCCTTCCTTCTCCTAGAAGGGGTGCTGTCATACAAATGAAACTGTAATTTCTTCATAACTCTAGATCTAATAAAGCAAATGGAACCAAATTTGGCATGCGGGGATTTTAAAGGCAATCAATGCTTCTAAGATAGTTTGAGATCCCTCCTCTCTCTCTGGTAGAGGGGGCGGGTTTCCCATACAAATGAAACAAAAGTTTCTACACATCTCGAGAACTAATCAAGTAAATGGAACCAAATTTGGCAGGTAGAGGGTTTTGAAGGCAAGAAATGTTTCTAAGATAACTCGAGACCCCTCCGCCCTCTGTAAGAGGGGGGCTCTCATTCAAATGAAACACAAATTTGTGCATAACTCGAGAACTAATGAAGCATATTGATCCCAATTTGGCATGAGGAGGTTTTTTGAGGAGATAAATGTTTCTATGGAAGTTTGAGACTCCTCCACCATCTGGAAGGGGCGGGAGGGGGTTTTCCATACAAATGAAACACAAATTTCTGAATAACTCGAGAACTTATCAAGTTAATGGAACAAAATTTGGCATGTGGAGGTTGTCGAAGGCATGAAATGTTTCTATTGTTGTTTGAGACTCCTCCACTCACTGAAAGAGGGGTCTCTCATACAGATGAAACACGAATTTCTGCATAACTCGAGAACAAATCAAGCAAATGGAACCAAATTTGGCATGTTGAGGTTTTTGGAGGCAAGAAATGTTTCTATGGCAGTTCAATACCCCTCCCCATTTTAAAGGGGGGGGGGGGTTCCCATACAAATTAAAAAAAATCTGCATAACTCGAGAACTAATCAAGTAAATGAAACCACTTTTAGCATATGGGGGTTTTTGGAGGCTAGATCTATATGCTTAAAAATGAATTTCTGTCTGTCTGTCAGACCCTCATAGACTCGGAAAGTTCTGAACCAACCAACGTGAAAATTTATACGAAGGGGTTTTTGGGGCTGGGGAAGGTTCTTATGATTGTTTGAGACCCTTTCTTTCACAGGAAGGGGGGCTCTCATACAAATGAGACACAAATTTCTACCAAACATGAGAACTATCCAGGTTACTTAAACACAAAACGTGTATTTCTCGGGTAAGAAGCATGTTTTGATAGAAGTTTATTCAAGAAAAAAAAAACCATTCCGAAAAAAGACGATAAACGTGCCAGTTATATTAAATTTTCCTTCATTTAGTTGCAAGCGTAGCAGCGCACGCACCGGGTTCAGCTAGTTTTGACATAAAATAGAACGAAAATTAAGCGAATACAACCGCCTATTCAGCATAATGTTATTTGGCCTCTGCTATATGGTTAAAACTGTATAGGATACTGTTAACTTTTACTTATCAACTTTAGGGTTGTTGTCACAACAAATAGCTATCAATAATATGGGGAATTGTCAATGAATGGTTTTTAATTATGCGTGGAACCACGAAGGACATTTTATTTATTATATAACGCTTGACCTAAATGACGTTTCGATCTTTGAATCTGCTGTGGTATAAACATGAACCACATTCAACCAACGGCCATTTTTGTGAAGGAATTACACACAGCTTTCCAAGCTGGAAAAAAGATAATATTTAAAGTAATTTGTTTCCAATAGATTTTAAAAACTGTTTAAAACATTTTTAGTGCTATTTTGAAATCAGATTTAATCATTTATGTGTAAACAAATAGAACCTAAACCAAGACTATAATAACTAAATTTAAAATACAATATATATTTATTTGTTTACCTGGTCAATATTTAAACTTTACAAATATAACTTAACCCAAACAACAATAACACATAATCACTGTTCTTTGGTCTCTCTTCTAACCGACTCGTACATTAAATATTTATATTTGGCTTTTATGTGTTGATTTATTTTAAGTTTTCCTGATTTTTCTTGATTGAAAGTAACCAAATTTTTGGTTGCCAAAATTCCCTTCATCATGTTTGTCCCTAACCTGTTTCAAATTTTAGTTTTGTTTAAATTGTAAACGAAAAAAAAAACTGTTTTCGCCGTCGCAGATGAATGAGGAAGAATTAATAAATTTGGTATCAAATTCCGTAGATTGGGAAAAGCAAATGAAATGTCAAATCTTTTCAATGCTAAAACCTTTCCCCAAAACAACGTAGCATCATTTTCATGCTTCAAATCATCAAAGTCGATGTTTCTAAGCTCCCAGAGTTCATTATCAGTATCTTGATACTTATCATCTTTGTTTTCCCAACTAATCTGTCCCCCTCTTGTTCAAACTTCTTTAATTCAAATGATTCACTAGTGTGCGTCGATAAAACTTCAAAAAGCTGCAGTTGGCAGATAGAGAAAGTTGATTTATAAACGTTAAAAACACAGCAGCCTTTTTAAGAGGATAGAAATCTTTCCACATTAAATTTTTTTTAAGAATTAAAGTGTGTGTAGTAGGAAAGAAGTGTGTCCTACAATTAATGAGTAAAGCAAACAGGGTTGTGAAAAAAAAACTGGAAAAAACTGGACAAAAGTCTGAAAAGCTGGACGATTTGAAGATTTAACTTTTTGACTGGATCCCGTAAAAAAAAACTGGAAGAATCCAGTTTAAACTGGAACATTGGCATCCCTGCCCGCAACGCAACGGACGCGATACGAGTGTAAACGCTCTTGTTTTGCTTTAGACACCGTGTCTTGATTTTTGGGCTAGATCCACTCCAGAAGATCGTAGGACCCTCGTGTTGCTTCAAAAGAGGAAGCAGACGCTTTTGAAGATACTCCTTGAGGAAGATCTCCCCGTTTACAGTCCCGGTAGTCACGAACGGTGCCCTCCATTTCCCACATAAGTAGATCGCGCTTTGTTCACCTTAAATTACTTTGTTTAGTTATGGATGTTCGGCTGAGCCGACCATCCCTCCATCGCTATGACAGCGTTATGGTCTGCGATACTGGAACGCTGGTCATGGGACAAATCAACGGCGGCGGAGGGCCAGGGACGAGCTCGGTAAAGGGTGTATTCGATAAAAATGGCACACACATATATACTCATCAAAATTAAACTGATTATCGGATTTTCTTGAAATTTTCAGGGAATGAAGAACTACTAATGAGTTTTGATTTACAACATTTGTTTTATTCAATTTCGTCTCCCATCCCGAATGCCCGCACCTTCCTTTTCACTCCACCCATCAAATTTTGTACAACCGATTTTCCCAGTGTTTTGTTGTTTTTACCCAAATTTTCTTCAATTCTAGCTCTGTTTTTATAGTTTTGGGATGTTTGCGAAGTTCCGTTTTCATAATTGCCCAGAATTTTTCAATTGGACGAAGTTCCGGTGAATTTGGTGGGTTCATATCCTTTGGCACAAAATTGACTCCGTTGGCTCGGTACCACTCCAATACGTTTCGAGCGTAGTGGCAGGATGCTAGATCAGGCCAAAACAGAGTTGATCCTTTGTGCTTCTTAATGAATGGCAAGAGACGCTTCTTAAGGCACTCTTCCGTGTAAATCGCACCGTTTATTGTTCCGGAAGTGATGAAGGGAGCACTTATTTCACCACATCCGCAAATCGCCTGCCAGATTAGAAACTTCTTTGCAAATTTCGATAGTTTCTTCTTTCGAACATCCTCCGGAACATCGAACTTCGACTTGGCAACGAAATATTCTTGCCCAGGAAGTTGACGGAAGTCGGCCTTGACGTATGTTTCGTCATCCATCACGATGCAACCGGATTTGGTGAGCAGCTTCGTGTAAAGTTTCCGGGCGCGGGTTTTCGCAGTGATGTTTTGTTTTTCATTCCGGTTTGGGGCTTTTTGCACTTTGTAAACATGTAACCCAGCACGCTTCATGGTTTTCTGCACAAAACCGACTGACACCTTAGACTTTTTAGCGACATCTCGAATTGACATGTTTGGACGGTTCTTGAATTGTTGTACGACTTTCCTGGCCATTTTACTGTCATTGGACCACTTTTACGACCACTCCCTTCCTTCCTTTGGACACTCAGACGCTCCTTGAAGGTTCTTATTACACGAGACACAGTTGTATTTGCAATTCCAAGCCTTTTAGCAATCCACCGGTGGGACGCCCCTGGATTTTGATTGTGAGTGCACAAAATTTTCTCACGGACAATTTCTTGTTTCGACGACATGACTGGAACTACTGAATGTATAACTATGAAACTTGGCAGATGTAAATAATACACTATGGATAAGATCTACTCAAATTTCTAGGTTTTTTACTCATACGATTCAAAAGTTACAGAAGATTTTCTGTGTGCCATTTTTATCGAATACACCCTTTATCTCGTTCTTTCAGAGTTAGACCGCGCCCTCTGCATCCTCCTTCTTGTGCGGATGCAAATTCTACACAGAAAAAAAATCTGAATTTTCATTATGATGTAAATATAAGAGCCGTAAAATTTTATTTCATTTCACACGAAGCAGCAACTTGCATGGAATAGTTCTATCAAAGACGAGCTTTTGCATACAATATTATCGGCAATGCATGGAATGTCCCAGAACATTACACGATGAATAATGCATTTTTTTATGTTTTGTGACGGTCCATTTATGTGCATGATATTGAACAAAAATTCACGCTACTTTTTCGAGCTGTGTATGGAGTTCAGCGATCGATTCTGTCCACGAATACACCGGCGCCCAAGTAACAAATTCAATTTTAAGGTACCCTTGAAGAAGTTTTCAAGAGTAATTTGATAAAACCACGCATAAAACTAGATATTCTACATAACATCGATAGAACAGCCATAAAACCATCATAAGTTCGAGAAGGCCCATACTACAGAAGGTTCTCAAGACTATTTCCCAAGGTTCGCTTAAAACTTGATAGTTTTATCGGTACATAATTGTAATGACATTCAAGACATGCCTAAAACTATGATAAAACTACCACAAGTTTTGATAATTTTACGATTTTCCTCTTTAAGAACACTTCCAGTCCGTCACATATATGTTTCAGAGATTCCATTTTAGGATTCGTTTTGCTGAATGGGGACTTTTTTTGTTTATAGGGTACGGGACGGGCTTTAAGCAGTTTAGTCAGCACCTGAGACATTTGATGAAGCTGTATGTAACCTATAATTAGAACTGCCAATATTCGGACATTAATCCCTCTGCTAACGTCTGGTCTATCGGAACATACCTTCAGCAACGAGCATAAGGCTCAGAAAATTTCATAGCCATGGAATAAAGTTCCCAATTGCAGGGACTTCTTAAACGCAAAAATGTTTTCTTCAGCTCCTCAATCTGTACATAAACTAACAATATTGTATGAGTGCGATTCTGTGTATGTGTCCGAAGGCGAAATTAAATAGGCCAGTTCACGATTTGCTGCAAAACGTCAATTTCCTCAACCCACTCCGTCGTTTTTCCCATCCGCTCTCGAAAACAATCAACCAAAACATGTCGATTGCTACGATCACAAACTCGTCTACTGGCAGGTTATAAGACAGACGTACACGACCAAATTTTTAGTTTGTCATTGATCTTTAGATTGGCAATGTGTATTTCTTATTTCATTCACTCTCACGCAAATGTTAGCCAAAGCGACTGTGACGACAAACGGGATGCTTCGTTTAAAAACAAACAAATGCAAGAGACAGCAGACTTCACGTTACAATACCGTTGCGCTATATCCATGGTTAACAAAGAAGAGAGGAAACATGGGCTCTCTCAAAAGCAACAGTGATGCCATAGCTGCAGCTCAACAGCGCAGCATTATATCCATCGTTGAGTACTATTGGACAGCTCCAAAACATATTTTTTTATTGCAAATGATAGTGCCAGATGATGGACAATATAATCATAAGCATAGATCAACCTCCAATGACTAGAAGAAATAGGAAATGAATAGTGATTTCAGACTATCTAAATATGGAATAAATTTAACTCAATGTTCAACATCACACTCTAGCAACAAGCCTAGTTGTGGGAGAGAGCTGATGAAGACATGCTCTCCGGTACACGCGATGTAAATGCAAAATACACAAAGGCAACATTTGAGCGAACTTCTTCAGCTGGTCAGAAACTGATGGTTTCTAGATGATGTATTTTAAATCTTCAAAATGACAGTAATAAATTGGTAATCAATCATGATTCATACATCGAATCATTGACCCAATAGATAAAGCTTATGATCGTATCATTATTGAAATCATTTGGAAAATGTAGGAGTTGTAGACTTATTTCCTAACAACTGATTAAAATAGGAAGTTTAGCGGAAGCTATAAAGGGAAAAAAATATCGAAATTCCTATGATGTTTCTTTTCCAAAGTGGATACGTATGTAAATTAATTGTAAAATTGACCATAAATGCATGAGTTTTTTTTTGCCTGCAATTGATAATTGTTTCATGCGGCGTTCAGTTTATTGTATAACATAAAAAGTTCGAAAATTTCAATGCGCCACGGAATTATTGCTAGAACATTGATTTATTCAAATAATAAAAAATACTTGAAAATTCAACAATTAGGTGACAAGGCTGATAAATTGTTAGATCTTGAATAAATTGTGTCTACAATGCATTTTAAGTTTCAAAATGTATTTTAAACAGCATTTTTTGTCCCTAGCATTGGAAAAACGAGAGTTTTGTTGCATACATATGTGAATGGCTAACATTCGGAGGGAATTGTGAATAGCCACGCTTGCCTTTTTTCAATGGTTTTATCTGAGACTACCATAAAGTGCAAATAAAACTAATCTTTCTTGCACAAGACTAACAAGATTTTTTGAGGAGCGCGATGAGTGCACCTTTATTATATTTGTTCTTTTCTTGAAAAAGATTAGTTACGCTTGAATAAAACTTGTTTGAATTGCTCAAGGTATTAAGTCTTTCGCAAGATAGCCATAAAATCAGTGTGGAGAAGGCACATCTTAAACAAAAAAAATGTGAACGTTTAAATCAAAAGTGCCTATGCATAATTGCTGTTCTTAGTCATAATTCCAGCTTATAATTTATTGTTTTTACTCACCGGCGTAACTCGATAAAGACAAAAAAAACAATACTCTGACTTGAATATGCTACCAATGGTTTTGGGAAGAAGAACAGTTAATATATTGAGTGATGGTGAAAAGTAGATAGTAGTTGAGTTTGAAACTCGTGGATGGAGTAAGATGAGGAATATTGTAGAAGAATTGCAGTCAAATGAAAGGAAAGATAGATAGTTTTTCAGAAAATCTCCACGAAGAGACTCGATGCACCTGGCAGTCCAGCAACGTTGCGATAGGGAGGATTTGGTATCAAAGGAAAGGTGAAATGAATAATGGAGAGAAAGTTAAAAGAAGCCCTGTTAGATGTAAGAAAAAAAATATTAAAAAGGTGTTGGGAGATATTGTCTAAGAAGGTTAAGGAGCATTTTCTTCAAATGGTTGGGATTAAGATTAACTAGCCAATAGGTTATGGTTATAGGATTTCTCGTATGAAAAGAGAAGAATGTGAATATTGCGTCGATGGCTGAAACATCAGTTGAGCTTTTAGTGGTTGACCGGGGGAAGGAGGATTCGTAGAAGATTTTGTGTCTGACGGACCGTACTGTAGTTTCTTCAGTAATCTCCACGAGAGACTCGTGCTACCTGGGTCTGCGTTGGTGAGGGGGTTGGTATAGGGGTGGTATGGGGAGTTAACGGCCCGTTAAGTAAGAATATTAACGGTGTTGGGGATTGTCTAAGGGTTAGTGGCTCCTTCTTTCATGGTTGGGATTAAGTTAACTAGCCCTACGGTTATGGTTATAGCGCCTTTCTCGCTATGAAGGGTGTTGGTTTGGTGGGGGAAAAATTATTTTTCTCTTGATCTATACGCTTTACCTAACGTCGGAAAAAGTGCACTGTGTAGTGGATCACTCAGCGATTCCAGCGCACGACTTTCGACTTAGTGATTCGTCTTGTGGCAATGAGTATCGCTTGTTCGGACACCTTCGTCTTGTTGCGGTTTCGTTGGTGGCTGAGATGAAGGAGTATTCAATACATTGGATAGGCTTTTATTGAATTTCAGCTTGAACGATCCACTAGTTTTTAATTTCTTCCACCTATGGGCGTCCATTGTGACAGTTTGTTTATTTTCCACAAAATGTTCTTGCTCAAGAGTATGTGCTCTTATTTAAAATCGAATGGTTCTAAGAGCGTTTTATGGCAGCATTTCCAAGAAACATTCATCTTAAAAGGAGAAGAATGTCATAAAACTTTTTCAAAACTTTTTAATCAGGTTTTATGAAAGTTGCGAAACGATGTCTTGAGAGGGGGATCAAGTATCTAATAAGATTACTTATAAAGTGAACAACACTTGTAAATGATGTAGTTTTATGGAGGTTTCTTCAATTGTTCTTTTAATCACTCCAAGAACTGTTAATCAATTAAAACTACCTTGAATTGGTTTAACCTTTGATAAAACCGCTGAAAAAGTCTATAATGCTTTGATAAAACTAACATAAAACATGAATAAAAACTACTTGCATTTGAATTGTTACTTGGACGATCTCCCATCTCTAGGTTTGACCTTCTTAGGCATGGTTGCATTGCACACGCGTGTAAGTAGCGCTACGAGTTGTTTCGCTCCTGTTTTGTTCCCCCTCAAGTGCCTCTTTAAATATTTCTTCTTCGAAGTATGATGTCCTCGATCTGCGGGTCTGCTGTTTCATAAAGTTCTTCGAAAAATTCATGATTACACATTTTCCTGAAAGAAGTAGCAGACGAGTGAGCAGTATCAATTTAACGATCAACGAAGCAATAGCTCAAAGCTTCAACAATTACATCTAACAGAAGGGAAGTGAAATTTAGTTTGATTGATTGACCTTAACTGAGAAGTTTGAAAGGAAAAACTTATTTTCGATTTTGACTTCAAATCAAGAGCATGTGAGATTAATAACTTTCTTTTAAAATTCCACTGAAAGACGCTTGATTCAAACAATCCAAGCTCTAATCACTTTCCAATGGTGAATTCAACAAGTAGTTATATGCTTTCCGCTTAAGAAAATATGAACTATACTTTCTTTACATCAATTTATCAATGTCATTCTGCACAACCTGCTGAAAAGTTTTTCCTTGTAAACGGAAATAAGTTACTTGGATTCATTTTGAGTTTTTCTTGTATACTTTCGGCAGCCAAAACTCTTTCAAATCGAATGGTGCAAAAATGAAATCAGGTACATTTTGAGCTCGTAATTCCTTGGACTGCTTCCGGGGTGTGGTGTTTCTACAGGTTTCTATCAATTAAACGGCAACGTTTTTTATAACGCTTTCATTTCATTTGATACCGTCACCAGTTGGTTAGGACCCGGGACACGCGCTGGGTGTTTGAGCAGTGCAGCGCAGTGCTCGTTTAATTTAACGCACTCGTTAAAACTGGCGAACATAAATCATAACGTAAACAACAGGTCAGAAGCGTGTTTGCTCCGGCTTGATGGCTGCCGTCGTAGAGGGCAGTAACCCTAACGCCCCATTTACTTCCTTCTCGAACGAATGGCAGACGGCTCACCATCATTACCATCGCCTCTTGCCTGCCAGCCCGATGGAGACGCGTGTCTTCCATCTCCGGTGCAGGTGTTGCTGTGTATGAATGGCGCTTTCGTTGACTTACGGGCATTGAACGCAAAAGCAAAGCTTCATTTAATGAGATTTTTTTGGGGCTTTCGGTTAATGTCAAAGGTGAAGCAATGAACGAAGTCAGCCGTCAAGGGTTTGACCTTTTAGCTGATCATCACTGTTTCCACCCTAATTATACTAGAAACAGTGGCCTAGGCTATTGACGATGATGTTGATGATCATTATGATAATGTTGATCCCGCCACCTGCCCCCTTATAAAAGTCTTGAGCTGGAATTAACATTCCACAAGTGATTTAGTCTTTATAACTCCCTGATAATGCATCTCAAAGCACTGGAATGGTTATCTGCTCAAAATGCAAGAACAGTTGTCCAAGGTAGTTGAGTACTTTCTTTCACTTCACCTTATACTGATGTTAACGAAACCTTGCATTCAAGGTTCCTCAAGTTTTAACACTCCATTGTTATCCTGTTAAAATGTACTTAATGTTGCTTTTATGACATTTCTAGAACCTTTGAAAATCTTGATGATTATTGCTGTCTCGTCACAATAATATTCCTGATATATGTATGTAATTTAATTTATATGAATAATAATTTGTATGAAGTTGGGCCTTAGTCATTTTCAATTTCTTCACATTCAAACAGCGCCTCAATCCATGTTCTGCATTTCTGCAAATTCTTTTCACTAAATCCATCATCATCATTCCAGAAAGCATCCATTATTAGACTTACAACCTTCGCAACGTTTATGTCCAAGACACGAACTGGGATTTCTTCGGTAAAATTGAAATGCATCCTACGCCGGCTAAGTCCTCGTTTACGATGAAGAAGGCGATGAGTGCCAAAATCAAAGATAATGTCAGGGGGCATATGGTTGAGGATACTTCTTCTACTTCTCCGGTAAGTCACGAACATGCACGTGTGGGCGCGAAATCGTCCACCCACATTGCTCCCGCCATATTGGCTGTTCACAAAAACCAGCTTCCAGCCCACAGTAGTAGGCAGTATTTATTTCTCATCCACCGGAGTCACGTAACAAAGCCCCCACGTTGCAGTACACTTAAATAGTGAACGTCTATGTTAGCTTATCTAATTGCCACCGAACTGCACACATACCAGAGTTCGAAATCATTTTCGAACCGTTCAGTGTCAACAACCACCGCATTTTCGGGGAGACAAGAGAGTGTACGAGATATACGTTTTCTGAGCTTCCTTTCTGGTCCGCTCAACATTCTTTGTGTGTGTTTATTTTAAATATTTTGATTCTCTTGGTTTCGAGCCATCCATCTGTGGAAGTGTGATAGCGGCAACAGAAGCAACTGGCGTCGAGTCTACATAAAATGAAAATAATTCGCGAAATTGTTAGGCGACATCTATTTATTGTGTAACGCTAAAATTGAGAATTTTCGAGCTTTCAAACGATATATTACAATTATGGAGAGTGTGAGCTGTTTAGTGGAATACCTGTCACTAGAAATTAAAAAGAATGATTAGTAATTTCCATCTAATTCCAACTGCCTTTATTGCTTATCTTTACATCTTGTCAAGCTAAGCAATAAAGGTAGTTGGACTTAAATGGAAAGTACTAATCATTCTTCTTACCTTTTCTAGATATATTACAAGTTAGTTACATCTCACCGTTTCGAACAAACTGTTGCACTTTACCTGTGATTGATGCCTCCATGATCTGCACAGTCTATGGTGACACTGTTCCGGCGAACTTATTCCACTTTAAACGCATTTGGTGTGCAATTTGCCACTTCTTCACCGCATCCTCGAAGTTTTCGCTTGACAATTGCCCAATATTTTTCGATTGGTCTGAACTCAGGGCAATTCGGAGGATTAATCTCTTTGGTGACAAAATTGGCATTGTTTGCAACATACCGTTCTAGTACCTCCTTAGAGTAGTGGCAGCTCGCTAGATCCGGCCAAAGCATAGCGTTGGTCTTGTGTTGCCAAATGAAGGGTGAAATCTGCTTTTCCAGACACTCTTTAACGTAAACCTTCGACGTGATGTGATGAAAACCTTGGTTTTAAGGCCACAACTGCAGATTGCTTGCCAAATCATTAGATTCCGAGCAAACTTATCAGTAAAAACAAATTTATACCTGGTAGGGACATCTCCACAATCAGTTTCCAGGTAAAATTTTCGTCCGGGGATTTGTTTTTATAATTCATTTTGGCATATGTTTCACCATCCATTAAGATACAGCCATCTAATTTCGTCAAAACTCGTTCGTAATCGTGCTCGCTTTTTGGCCACTAAATTTTGTTTCAGGGAGCGATTCGGATGTTTACTGGCACAAAAATGACTTATTTGTATCCTTCTCTTGAAAGGATGTTACGCACGGTGGAAAAGTTTGGATCGCATTTCTTTGCCAAATCAAGTATGGAGACATCTGGGATGCCTTTCACGTACCTCAACACCTCAGCTCTTTGTCCCTAGTGCCACTTTTATGATAGATGCGCTGTGCTCTATCCACATTTCGAGTATCCTTGTACGTTTGATTACAAGACACACCGTTGACTTTGGGAACATAAACACTTTTGCTATTTTTGAGGCAGACCGCTGAAGGATTCTCTAGATGTTTGTGCACAATTAATTTTCTTTTCTCAAGTTCCATGATCCGTAATTTCGAGATGCGTCGATCAATCGAGGAAAACTTGTAATTTTTTTGTTCCAACCACCAGGGACGCGGTGGTGAAATAAACACAAACTCATGCATTTCCACTTAAAAGTTTACCAATAATAACCTTTTACTACGTTATTGATACAACAGGCCATAGTTGAGAACATACAAAAACAAATGTCCCCTACATTGGGTCTACGATTTTTTTTGTAAAATAATTGTTATTTTAGCTATGTGAACAGTAAGTTTGTAACGTGGAACTATTTTCTGTACACCCAGACTGCAGTACCCGCTTTATCGATTCAATTAAGCTAAATTTAGTCCACTTTTTTGTATAGAGATTGTATAGATCATCTGTTCAGCTTAATCAGTGAAATCATTATGCCACGCAAATTCAAGAAATCGGTAATTATGCGGAAGTGAAAAACTATATTAATTTTGTTTCCAATTGCTTCGGATTACCTCGGTCATCCTAATAGCAACATTATTTTGTTGATTATCGCTAAATTAATGTCATAAAGGGTGTTCGATCAAAATTTAGTCGACTTAAACACAAAACATTTCCTTTCATCAACGCATTTTCAAAATCGTGCATTAAAAATTTGACACACCTCATTTTGAAGATGTGGCGTGCAGCAACGCAACGAAAAGAGAAGCAACGCATCAAAATTTTGCACGTGCATGGCGAAAAAATCCAAACTACTCTCTCGCCAAGTTTGCGAAATTGTTGAATGTGGCTAAATCAACTGTTACCAACGTATTAAAAGTATTCAGTGAACGTTTTTTTGACAGCCAGGAAAGCTGGATCCGGGGAAATCGAAAACCGGAGGCCACAGCGACCACATAAAGAGTTGCCCCGCTAGTTCGAGCGGAACTCCAACCTCTTCGTCCGAGATGTCGCAAAAAAAGCTGGGAGTGGCACCTTCAACCGTGGATAGAGCTTTAAAACGAGCTGGACTGTCGACTTGCAAAAGAGTGGTGACTTCAAATCGTGACGATAAACAAAACACGTCGGCACAAATCACGATCGCGAACGTTGAACACTACGATGATGACAAAGTTTTATTACGTTGTACAGGACGATGAAACCTACGTCAAGGCAGACTTTAAACAGCTTCCTGGACAGAAATTTTACACGGCAACCGGACAGGGAAAGGTGGCAGATATTTTCAAGCACATTAAACTGTCAAAGTTCACTAAGAAATATCTGGTGTGGCAGGCCATCTGTACCAGTGGCTTGAAGAGCAACGTTTACATTGCGACCGGAACCGTCAACAAGGAAATTTATCTGAGCGAGTGCCTACAAAAACGTCTACTGCCTTTCCTGATGCGACAAAATTGTTCCGTTTTATTTTGGCCGGATTTGGCATTTTGCCATTACGGAAAAAAGGCCATGGAGTGGTATGCTGCCAACAACGTTCGAAAGGATAAGAGCCCTCCCAACACGCCAGAGCTCCGGCCAATCGAACAATATTGGGCCATCGTCAAGCGGAACCTTAAGAAGACTCAAAAAGCTGTTGTGAGCGAGAAACAGTTCATGGCAAACTGGCGTTCTGCCGCGAATAAAGTGGACAAGGAGACTGTACAAAATCTTTTGGCAGGTGTTAAACAAAAGAGTCGGCAATTCGGATTCGGTAAAAAGGAAACTTAGCTGAATATTTCTCCTTTATTCTGTATTAACTAAACATATAAATCAAAGAGAAATACTTCCGATCGATTGGTTTTAATATTTTGAAAATCTTTTGAGAAATTACTGAGATACACTGATAGGCAAAATAAAGTGCCCACCTCATCGTTTTTTTTCAATTTTTCTCTCATTTACTTGGTTCAAATTAAAGTAAACACACTGTATTTTTTTAATTATCTTATTTTTTATAATTCTTTTTAAGTTTCACTTATGGAATACTGAAAAAAAGGAGTTTTACTTAAAGAAAAAAAAATTAATTTGTGTTGAAAAAAAAAAACAGTGACAAAATAAAGTGCCCACTTCATTTAGGCTACAGAAAACATAAATTAAAGTAAAATAAAAGCAATTCAATAATTGATGTGTCCTCCTTTGGCCTTCAGGACCTCCTGCAGGCGCTTCGACATGTTCTCGACCAGGTTCTTTAGGTGCTGTGGATCTAGCTCTTCCCAGGCGCGCTCCAGGGCTTCAAAATAGTTATTTTTATTGGTAACACCAGTTTCGTCAACCCTGGCATCGAGAATCGCCCACAAATTCTAGATGGGATTGAGGTCCGGGCTTTGTGGAGGCCATTCCAGCGGTTTGATCCGACAAGACCGGAAGAAAGACTTGGTCTTCTTGGCAGTATGCTTCGGGTTGTTGTCCTGCTGGAATACGAATCTTGTGTTCAAGGCCCGTCTGGATCAGCGAAACCTCCAGATTTTCTCGCAGGATGTTGATGTAAGAATCTGCCGTCATTATCCCCCGTCGATTTTCACAATGCTTCCCACTCCACCCCACGAAAAACACCCCCAGACCATCACATTTCCTCCTCCATGCTTCATCGTGCCTTGGATGTGAGCGCCCCTGAAGCTCCTCTCCCGATCTGCACCAAACACGAACCCACCGCTTTCGGTTAAACAGCTCGAATTTTGATTCGTCCGTCCAGAGAATCGTTTTCCAGAACTCTAGGGACTTATCAGCATGCTCCTTAGCAAACTTAAGCCGTTTGGCTTTGTTTGCCTTGCTGATAAATGGGCGCTTCCGAGCAAGTTTGCTATTCAACCCCTGTGCTACGAGACGGCGACGAACAGTTCGACCGGAAACTGATAACTGAAAGGTTTCCTGGATCTCGCGGACAGTTACCTTCGGGTTCTTCTTGACTTCGCGCATGATTTTGGTGTCCGTTCTCGCATCCGTTTTCCGCTTCCTGCCTCTGCCCGAGGCGATCCACCACTGATCCAAACGTTTTAAGCTTCAGAAGAATTTTGCCAACCGCTGCCTTACTGATACTGTACTTCTTAGCGACAGCCCGGTGCGATTCACCGTTTTGCACATCACGAACGACCAATTTTTGGATACACAAGGGAATTGCTTTTGAAAGCACTGCGTTCTCCATTTTTTTCAGTTGAATCAAATGTGATCACGTATACAAATGCACCAGGTTGAGCCGTTTGCTTCAAAACATTTCAAAATATCAAAGCATATAACAATCGAGGGGTCTTCCAATGGAAACTTATCGAAAACATATCGATTTTTGAAGTGGGCACTTTATTTTGTCACTGTTTTGTTTTTCAACACAAATTGATTTTCCCTTGTTTCGGTTCTACCGGACGCCCATTGCCCTTGACTATAGTTTTGTCGGGCTACTTTCATCGGCTTTTTGATTGTTTTTCTGTTTAAGCATACATTTGGCTTTTTTTTCTCGCCCTTTGGTTGGGTTTGTCGGGTGTTTTATGGCTTTTTGATTTGTTTTTTAGTCTTTGTTACCGGAGCTGTTTAAGGGAGGACAAATACATATTTTCACCGAAACCTGCTTTCGATGGCTCAAACTTCATGATTTTTCATAAGTGGTGTACTACTAGCCTTGAAATGGACCAATGATCATATTGGTCTATCCGGAACAATCTGGAGGAGGACGGGACAAAAATAGGTTTCGCCGAAACATGCCTTTTGACGATTCACACATCATGATTGTTATGTGAATAGTCCACTTCTAACCTTGAAATGGTCCCAACAGGCATATAAACTATTGCTGGACAATCCGGATACCCCAGGGTGATTGTTTAGAAGGAGACAAATACCGATTTTCCCTGAAACATGTTTTTCGGCGGCTCAAAGTTCATGATTTTTCGTAAGCAATCTATCTCTATAATTGTTATGTTTGTAGTCTCCGTGCGTGGAGTAACGATTTTGATGTAGAAGGAGATGTTCACTCATCACCGTGAGGCCTCAAGAGTGAACAGTAATGTTTGCTAAAAATAGAAGATCTAAAAAGAAAATGTCGATAGTTCCGTCAGTGTACGGCAGGTTGTGAAAGTTGAATAGAAGTATTGAAAACTGAGCGAAGGGCTTAGATATAGCATTACTTTGCCTTACATTCCCAATGCGGGGTAGGTCAAGGCGAGGAATGAATCCACCGCCGCACCTTGACAGGCCATTAGCCAAGCCTTAGTTCTCGCCAGAGCTGGGCGTTAATGATTGGGCGCCCAGGGCACCCCATTTAGCCGCCTTTTGTAGGAGCATCTAGTAGAAGAAACTTCTCGAACCACTTGAAAAGCAAGACATAAGAAGCTGGAAACACAAACTGCCAGTTTATACACTGATACTAGTCAGCGGAGAGACACTTAAAGCAACCTTTAGTAAGAAATGGACTCTTTTTAGTATTAAAACAAGTATCTTAGAAGAGACCTACTTCTAGTGCTGCTGATTTACCAAATTATCCCTAATTTAGCATATACCTTTTATCTAAAGAAGACACCAATTTGAGTTTTTAAGCACTATTTTAACCGAAATGACTATTGGCTGTCTCTATTAAAGAATGGTCCAACTGTGCGTGTTGACTTTATTACAGATGCCTTGAAGGAAGAGCTTAAATTTTCGCAGAATAGAGTATCTATCGACTGACGTACGGTTGTTCTCAGAAGGTTTCAGACATATGTTGTCATCGAGATAGGTACAGAAAGTCTTGAAATCAAGTGATTTAAATATTCCCAGCTACAAAAACCAACATTAATGCTATACCACGGAACAGAAGGAGGCTTGAAAGCTTAGAACGATTCAATGACGCTGAAAAGTGAATAATTTGTTGTGTAAAAAGTATCTCGATATTGTTTGTTTCCACTCATTTTATTTTTTACAGTGTTGAAAAAACGTCAAATCAACTGCTAAAACTGGTATATTTGTTGCCACATGATCATCACAGTATGCTCACAAAGTTTTGTGCTAAAAAATGCAAAAACACTTCATTTGTGTTTTTTCCTTTTTATTCTGTGATACTCATCAAAAAATACTATTACTTCTTCCACCTATGAATTGTTGGATTCATTTACAATCTGATTGAATAAAATGTTCAGAGCACACGAATATATGGTGCCACCTTTAATGACACTCGAGCCAGTAAACGACAACCAGATTCTGCCTACAATTTTCAAATTCCCTAGAGCTACGAATTCTGTAGTGAATTATTTCTAATACATTTATAATTCACGTACCTCTTAGCCATTGCATAAAAGGAAACCTTGTTGGATGCTGATGTGCTGAACCAATTCATATATAATAGCATATGTTTCTTCCGCATTATTCTCTATTCTTTCGTGCTTCGTCTCGAAAAAATACATAGATAAATGTCATAACAACAAAAATCAAGGGCTCTAAATTACACACACATAAGGTATATCTAAAACGCTAGATGACGTCACTAAAATAGCCATTTGGGAAAACAATTCGTGAACAATATATAGAACAGTGAATTAATTAATTCTACAATGATTTTTGATTAGGGCCTATCTGACAAACGTAAACGACTTCTTGCGTACATTTCTCGTGGCACAAAGGCTACCCATATAAGCCTCCAAATTTTATCGGATAATTAAACTCTTCCTCTTCGAAATGACCGTGGTGGATTGATTAGGTGAGTGTTCAATGATGAGAAATTCGCGAAAAAAGCAATTGTTTACGTTTGTCAGTTAGGCCTTAGTAAAAATCTTTTGTCGAATTGCTGTACAGAACCGCAATTTGCAGTATAGTAAAAACTGCTAGTGTTTTTATGTATCTTCATTTCAATCTTATATTTTGATATATTTCGTTCTAGCTGAAATGTTTGTCTGCGTTTTTGAATAAACTTCTAGGCAAAATTCCCTAAAGCGTTACATGAAACATTTCTAGATCATGTAAGCTACGACCATGCCAATATATAGAAACCTACACAAGTTCAATACACCCGTTGCTGATGAAGAAAAATAGACCCTAATAAGATTAAGTGACAGTTAACACCCATACAAAGTCCCGTAGAGAGGTGTATGAATACTGTTTTTTTTTTCAAATGCATTCGCACTTGCACACAATATTTCCTGTACATTAAAATTCATAACATTTTGGCAATAATCAAGTTCCTTATTCAAATGCATGTTGAGAATTTCATTCAAATAAAAAAGTCGATTAAAATGTCACACAATATGAGGCCATTCTGACTGGAAATGCTTCTAATTGACTCTACACCGCAAGTTGTAACTTTTTGAAACGTGGCAGGCTATACGTGTTATATCAAATTGCTTGTTATTTTCAACCGTGGAATCAGCTATGAAAGTAGTTGAATAAAACAGCGGTTTGTTAATTTAAAACAAGTATTAAAGTCTAAATATAGACTTCTACAAATGTTAGGCATGTGTGATGTGATGGGGTGTGATTTGTATCATTTCACGGAATGTATTAACCTTTGACCTTTTCCGATAGTTCAGGGGACAGTTTACAAGATGATGGAATTCAAACCGGTTCAAAAAGTTTTCATTAGTTTTGACGTAAAAAATAAGCACTGGTGCCTATTTTCTGCCTATTTTACTTCAATCGTTAATAAATTAAGAGAACAAAATCTCAAACCGATGTTACCGAATAAAAGTTTAGTTCATTTAAACAAGCTCCATGAACTGTGAGAACTGCATCGATGACGCCATCGTGCAATGATCTATATATTGTCTGAAGAAATCGATGTACATACACATCCAATTTATTATTCACACAAAAGAAAATTCAGAGAAGTCTATTTTTGATCAAATCCTTAATAATATGTGTCTATTTATGTTTGTATAGTCATTCTACGAGGAACAAACCTTCATGCAAGTACCTTGCTACTTTTTCATAGCAGGTCTAAAAATGTTGTCTAAGCTTGGAGCATTAAATTATTTTCTATGTAAAATGTGTGTTCTCAACCGCAAGATGTCGCGACTAAGAGCACCCAAAATTCATCGATATTTGTCGTTCAAGATATACTTCCGTTCTGTGGCTATACCTAACAGAGCGATCCGTTCTTTTGATTGCTTTAGTTGCAGGCTATCCTTTGAAAAAATGTACCCACATTTCTGTCAGATAATTAGGTTTATCAAAATATTATAGCAAGCCTACTATTGTCAACACTCCGTTACTGTTTCAAAAAGTCCATCTAATGATGAGCCAAAAATAAAGCATATTTCACTATCGAAAATTTTCCGATTGATACCCTATGAAGCAATCATCGTGCGCCGGAGTCATTATATCCTCCATTAACTCATCATTATAAAAATAACGCACCCTTACACCAAGTCAGACAGATTTAACTTCCAATCCAGCCACAACCGCCAGCGACGCGCTTCCAGTGTAGTGCACAAACTGTCAACCAGTGGGCAAAGTTGTGATTCTGTAGTTTACGTGAAGTCAACTTCACTCCTCTCCTCCTGCAGCGTCTGATATCGCGGTTCTGCTGATTTTCTACTATTTCCAGCGAGCGAAAATAATGTTTACGTGCTCGTTCAAGAGTTCAAACGAAGACGCATATCTACCTTTTTTGTCTCAAAGCAACCCGAGTGGTTGGAAGCTACGTTATATTTATTGTGGTAATTTTGGTCCCCTGCGTATGTGGTTTCTAATTATCATACTAAATGCGTACGATTCTACGAAGTGCAATTTGAATCAGCGAATACGGATCTCTCTCCAACCAACCACCACCGCCTTCAGATGCGAGGAGTAAGCCAAAAATCACAAACTGGGTCACGAGAAAGCGAGTGGTGCAAATTGGGGAAAATTATAGCTCGGGTTAGCCAAATTGCTCACTGCTATTGAGCAAATTATCCGTGTCGCTCCACTTTTGGGGTACGATCCAGGCTTACCTACCCGGCGATGCTGATAGTAGCTGAACTAGGAAAGGCGGTAGCAAGATTACATGAATGAACCCGCGCTGTCGCCGGACCGCTACAGTGGGAAACTCCTCGCACAAAGCGAATGTCGATGTAGCAACACCCAACGAGAGAAATTTTCTCGAAGCTTATTCAACAGGGACCTAAACGGAGAGTTTCAATGAGGGAGATGAGATTTCAAGTTTTTTTCTATGGATGGGTTGGTTTTGGCTGGTATGCATCATTCGAAGTACTCGAACGAGAACCTTAGGAATTCCCGGTGGAGTAACGTTTTAACAGCTATGATGCCAATTTTTCTTCATTTGCGGACTTGGAAAAGGGAAGGAGGGAAAGGAGCAACGGTAGGAGAGCGAAATACACCAGAGCAATGAAAACATAGCAGCAACAGCTAGTTGAAAAATTGCCACCTGTAGTTAAGGTTTGGCATGTTCCTGTACGCTCTCCGGGTACCGAATCTTTCCAGTGAGAGGAAGTCATTTGTCAGTGCTCGTGATGAATACAAGGCAGGGATGCTGGTTTGTGGGATTTTTTGATGGAAATGTTTTGAGCTATGGTTGATTTGGAGTCTTTTTTATAAAGCAATGAATACCCAAGTAACAAATTCAATTTTAAGGTACACTTGAAGAAGTTCTCAAGACTCATTTGATAAAACCACGCATAAAACTACATATTCTACATAACATCGATAAAACAGCCATAAAACCCTCATAAGTTCAAAAAGGCCCATACTACAGGAGGTTCTCAAGACTATTTCCCAAGATTCGCTTAAAACTTGATAGTTTTATCGGTACATACTTGTAATGACATGCAGGACATGCTTAAAACTATGATAAAACTACCACAAGTTTTGGTAGTTTTATGATTTTCCTCTATAAGAACACTTCCAGTCCGTCACAAATATGTTTCAAAGATTCCATTTTTGGATTCGTTCTGCTGAATGGGGACTTTTTTAAGAGAAAAAAAACATCGTTATACATATGATGTTTCTTTTCCAAAGTGGATACGTATGCAAATTAATTGTAAAATTGACCATAAATGCATGAGTTTTTTGCCTGCAATTGATAAATTTTTCATGCGACGTTCAGTTTATTGGTGTTTTATAACATAAAAGTTCGAAAATTTTAATGCGCCACGGAATCATTGCTAGAACATTGATTTATTTGAAAAATAAAAAATACTTGACAAATCAACAATTAGGTGACAAGGCTGATAAATTGTTAGATCTTGAATAAATTGTGTCTACAATCCATTTTAAGTTTCAAAATGTATTTTAAACAGCAGAAATTGTTCGTAGCATTGGAAAAACGAGAGTTTTGTTGCATATATATGAAAATGGCTACCATTCGGAGGGAATCCAGAATAGCCACGCTCGCCATTTTTTCAGTGGTTTTATCTAAAACTACCATAAAACGCATATAAAACTAATATTTCTTGCACAAGACTAACAAGATTTTTTTTAGGAGTGCGATAAGTTCATCTTTACTTGTTCTATTCTTGAATAAGAGGAGTAACGCTTGAATAAAACTTGTTTGAATTACTCAAGGCAAACAATTATTTCGTAAGATAGCCATAAAATCATTGTGGAGAAGGCACATCATAAACAAAGAAAATGTGAACGTTCAAATCAAAAGTGCCTATGCATAGTTGTTGTTCATAATTACAGCTTATAATTTGTTGTTTTTAATCACCAGCGTAAGGCGATTAAAACATTAAAATAAACTCTAACTTGAATATGCTAACAATGGATTTGGGAAGAAGAACAGATAATAATATTGCGTCGATGGCTGAAACATCAGTTGAGCGAAAGATGATTTTTCTCTTGATCTGTACACTGAACCTAGCTTTGGAAGAAGTGCACTGTGTAGTGGATCACTAAGCGATTCCAGCGCAGTACTTCCGACTTTGGTTTAAACGTGCGGATCATGAGAAAAATCGATTTTCGCTCAGATGATATATACTAATTTTTACTTGCAACGAGTATAAATATTGTGTAGCCTATTGGGAACGGAAATGCACGACTCGGGAGAATTCAACATTAACATAACATTTGACAATCGTAGTGCACATTAAACCTTACGTCAACAGTACTGCGCTGTATTTCCACGGTGGTGCGCCATATAACGCACTACCTGAGACGTTAGGTTTAACTAGCACAATTGGCATAAAATCAAATATCATGAGTTGCATTTCGGTTTTCAACTGGCAACACATTGCACCATTTTATTTTATTCGTTTTACGCATAACGCATAGACCCTTTTGATAAGTTAGTCTCAGTAAGCTGCGAATCCAATGGAATGGTAAAAAAAAATTGTCGTTGGTGGCTGAGATGAAGGAGTGTTCAATATATTGAATAGGTTTTTATTGAATTTCCGCTTGAACGATCCGCTGGTTTTTAATTTCTTCCACCTGTGGGCGTCCATTGTGACAGTTTGTTTATTTTTCACATAATGTTCTTTCTCAAGAATATGTGCTCTTATTTAAAATCAAATGGTTCTAAGAGAGTTTTATGGCAGCATTTCCAAGATACATTCATCTTAAAGAAGAATGTCATAAAACTTTTACAAAACTTTCATCAGGTTTTATGCAAGTTGCGAAACGATGTCTTGAGAGGGGGATCAAGTATCTTATAAAACTACTGATAAGGTGAATTACACTTATAAATGATGTAGTTTTATGGAGGTTTCTTCAAGTGTTCTTTAATCACTCTTGAGAACTGTTAATGAATTAAAACCACCTTAACTTGGAAAATGCCCTGATAAAACCGGATGAACTCCATAATGCTCTGATAAAACTACCATAAAACATGAATAAAACCAATTTGCATTTGAATTGCTACTTGGGGGTCAGTTCGTTACCAGCTTGCATAGTGTAGAATGCATTGTCGATACCTGATAAGCCAACATACGACCCAGCTTCTCCGTAGATAGCTACCTCTACCTTCTCACCCGTCCTAGCCTTAAGATTATTAATAAACACTGTAAAGTTAACTAGAAAATAAGAAGAATGATTAGTAATTTCCATTTAATTCCAACTACCTTCATTGCTTATCTTGACAGATACGCGATATTTCGACTACAATGAGCAGACTTCTTCAGTGTCGTGTACTAATACTCGACAGTTGAGTATTAGTACACGACACTGAATAGTCTTCACCCCCTACGGCGAAATACGCAAATCTGTCAAGATAAGCTAACTCAAAAAAATTGTGCTATTAAGTAGAAATTACAAACCATTCTTCTTATTTTCTAGTTACAGGTATTCCACTAAACAGCTCACACTCTCCATAATTCACTGTAAAGTTATTCCTGGATATTCCATTCACTGGGAAGCTCAAACTATCCGCGATCACCTTTCCGTACCTTCCGATGTGCCATACCACAATCGTAGCCGTTGAGGCCATTTTCGCGCTTAAAGTGATCGACATGGTCCGCACACCACCGGACATTATTTCCTGTCCGGTCACCAGTACATTCCTTGGACATGACAATGTAGTGGAAATTCTTTGTATAGATTGATCTGTACGTGGAAAATCATATAAAGGATGATACGGTCAAAATTTGGTCAAGGGAAAACGCGTGTAAATCGGTGAAATCGTTTATTTTAAAAATCAAATTAAATTTCTTTTTCTAGTTCAATTAGTATAAAAATTCAGAGAAAAATATTCAGTTAGGCTTCCGCTTTTCCAAATCCGAATTGCCGGGCCTTACGCGTTTACCGATACCATCAGATTTTGTTCAACCACCTTGTCCACCCTTCTTCGCCGCAGAAAGCCAGTTTGCCTTGAACTGCTGCTCGTCCTTAGCAGTTTTTTTTGTCTTCTTCAGGTTCCGCTTGACAATAGCCCAGTATTTCTCAATTGGGCGGAGCTCTGGCGTGTTGGGAGCGTTCTTGTCCTTGGGAACCACCTGCACGTTGTTGGCGGCGTACCACTCCATGGCCTTTTTACCGTAATGGCAAGTTTTATCCGGCCAAAACAGTACGGAACAACCGTGTTTCTTCAGGAAAGGCAGCAGACGTTTATTCAAACACTCTTTCCCGTAAATTTCTTGGTTGACAGTCCCGGAAGCTATGAAAATGCTGCTTTTCAAGCCACAGGTACAGATGGCTTGCCAAACCAGATATTTCTTTGCGAACTTTGACAGTTTCGTGTGCTTGAAAATATCTGCTACCTTTCCCCTTCCTTTTGCCGTATAAAACTCCTGTCCCGGAAGCTGCTTGTAGTCGGCTTTGACGTAGATTTCGTCGTCCATTACCACGCAGTCAAAGTTCGTCAGCATCGTCGTGTACAGCCTCCGGGATCGCGCTTTGGCCGTCGTATTTTGTTTATCATCGCGATTTGGAGTCACTACCTTCTTGTAAGTCGATAGTCCGGCTCTTTTTTGGCTCGATGCACGGTTGTAGACGATACACCCAGCTTATTTGCGGCATCTCGGAGAGATAGGTTAGGGTTTCGCTTGAAACTACCGGCAACTCTCTTTGTCGTCTCAGCGGCTTCCGGTTTTCGATTTCCTCCCGATCCAGACTTCCTGGCTGTCGACAAACGTTCCCCAAACACTTTAATTACATTTGTAACGGTTGATTTGGCAACTTTTAGCGATTTTGCCAACTTTGCGTGCGAGTAGCTCGGATTTTCGCGATGCGCGAGCAAAATTTTGATACGCTACAATTCTTGCTTGGACGGCATTTTGACAACTGAAGAGTGAATTCCAAAATCAAAATAGGAGCAACATTCTACACACACACACCTTCAAAATGAGGGGTGTTCAGGTTTTTTAAATGCAAAATTGAAAGAAATACGTCAAGTTGATATTGACCAAATTTTGACCGTATCGCCCTTTAAAGACTGTATTCGATGAAATTTGGACACACAAAATAGGTCACCAATAATTTTTCTTGAGCCCGATTCTGTTCAAACTTGCTGGAAATAAAGTACTACTAAATGGTTAGGTTTTGACATCATTGGTTTATTAAACGTCTTCTCCCAACCCAAATGCCCGCACCTTTGCCTTGACCCCTTTCATCACATTTTGGGCAATAATAGGACCGACTTGCTTACTTACTTTTAACCACACTTTCTTTAGTTCAAGTTCATTTTCTATCAGTTTTGGAGTTTTAACGAGCTTTGCCTTCATGATTGCCCAAAAATTTTCAATTGGGCGAAGTTCCGGAGTGTTTGGAGGGTTGACGTCTTTTGGTACAAAAACTACATTATTATCTTTGTACCAATCTAAGACGGGCCGGGCATAGTGGCAAGATGCCAAATCCGGCCAAAACAGTGTCGGGCCATCGTGAGATCTCAAGAAGGGCAGAAGTCGTTTTTGGAGGCATTCGTCCTTGTAGATTTGTCCGTTGACGGTCCCAGAGGTGATGAAGGGCTGACTCATTTTGCCACATCCACAGATCGCTTGCCAGACAAGGAATTTTTTGGCGAATTTCGACAGTTTTTTCTTCCGTACACTCTCCGGAACGGCCAACTTAGAGGTGGCAACGTAGTGTTCCTGTCCTGGCATTTGTTTGGTGTCAGCTTTAATGTAGGTCTCATCGTCCATCACAATGCAGAACGGTTTTGTGAGCCACTCCCTGTACAGTTTTCTTGCACGAGTTTTGGCCACCGAGTTCTGTTTATCGCTCCGGTTCGGTGCCTTCTGGACCTTGTACAAATGTAATCCAGAACGTTTCATTGTTTTCTGCACAAAACAAACTGAAACTTTCGCTTTTTTCGCAACATCCGTGATCGAAATGTTGGAATAACGCTTAAATTGGTTCAATAAAATCCTGGCCTTCTCCGGATTTGATGTGCCACGTTTTTTGCCACTACCATTTTTCCGCTTGGTTGTCTTACGGTCCTTGAACGTTTTGATCACATGAGATACGGTTGAATGTGCGATTCCGAGCTGTTTTCCGATCCATCGATGAGAAGCGTTTGGGTTTTCGAAGTGAGTGCCCAAAATTTGTTGGCGCACTATTTCTTCATTCGAAACCATCACAGAAATCACTCGACCGATTTTCACGAAACTCATTACACAATTGACACAACACAATGAAATGCATAATTTTTACCCACACGCTAGAAAGTTACGAACAATTGCGTGTGTCCAAATTTCATCGAATTCAGTCTTTACTCTCCCACTTTGGCGTCCTTGGTGCTGGTCGCCACTTTGATGTTATGATTGTTCGGTGAAAAATGGGACAACGGTGGTATTGCGGGGGGGGTGGTCGCGGGGGGGGGTGTGGTGGGGCTCCCTGTATGCCTCGCAGATGTTTGTTATCATCAGCGCAGGTTTTTGTATGAAAATAAAATAGTGTTGATTGCTTTGGTGATTTTATTTTTTTTTAAAGACAGACGTGGGTGGTCAAAGCAACGATGGATTGGGGGATGTGTGTCGTTCGAGTCTCAGGGTCACTATCGAGTCCCTTCGAATCTCGGAAAGGATTACGGCAAGGGGTTAATTTGTCGTGTTTGCATTTTAACATTACATTGGAGGGTATGATTGGAAAAGCGGGGATAGACACGAGTGGTATGATCTTCAGGGAGTCTGTCCAACTTGTTGGCTTCACCGACAACGGTGATATCGTAGCACGCAACTTTCAGACGATGGTGGAATCGTACATCAGACTTATGAAGCACGTAGGATTGGGCTTGTCATTAGTACAATAAAGGCAAAAAATGTTGGGGAAAAGTCGTTCGGGATAATGACACATTGCAGTTCATTTTTGACAAAATTACCACTTTGGGTCTTAACCAAATCAATAACATAAAAAATGACTAGAAACTGATAAGAAAGATTAGTAATTTCCAATTAATTCCAACTACCTTTATTGCGTATCTTGACAGATACGCGTATTTCGTCTACAATGTACAGACTACTTTGTGGTAGACATAGCGTTACCACACGTACTCTTTTTTGAGTACATGTACTCTTTTTCAGGAAAAAAATGAGCGTACTATTATTTTTGGTTAAACTGAAACTGATTGTACTCTTTTTTAAGTCATCACATTATTTTACTATTAACAAAATCAAATTTCATTATAAAAAAATAAAATTACATCTCATCAGAAAAGATGCATGTAACAAAAACGTAGTCCCACGTCAAGTATTTCTCTTTCCATTCAGAATGTTGTAATTTTCACTGTTGTGACACCCCTCGTCTGACAAATTTGGACAATCTGTCAGCTTGCAAGTTTGTTGTTGTTTCGTTACTACCTTCAACTCGATCGTACGAAGAAGTTTTGTTGTTGCAGGATAAGTGTAAAGAGTTTGTTTAAATTTGTCCGAATAATTCATTTTAGTTGTGTCTGTTTAAAAAAAACAGGTATGTTTTAGCATCATGAAAGTAATTAGCACGCTCTTATTGTAATTTCTACAAACTTAGGGTAAAAATGCTTTCGATATGTTGCGTCGGAAGAACAAGTTTTCGGACATCCTCCAAAAAAAATTTCCGCAATTCAAGCGCACTTCAAACGTTCAGATTCTTCTGCAGAAGTGTGCCAGAAGAAAATTTCCATTGCCAATAAGGGACGAACGGATTTAACCCAACATCTAGCGTCACAGAAGCATAGTTCGAACGTCAGATCAGCGGAATCGTCACAAAAATTGACGACGGGATCGTCACAAAGAGCGCTGCAGAAATCTTCCCTTGATTTAAAAGTACTTGCTTTTGAGGCTGCAATTGCTTTTCATGCAGTGCAACTCAATTACAGCTTCCTTAGCTGTGACTGTGGAAACAAGCTGTACAAAAAGGTTTTCCCGGATTCGGAGGTTGCAGCTAAGTTTAGATGTGCAAGAACAAAGACCGAGGCTATCGTGAACGAAGTCTTAGTGCCTCACTCCGTCAAAACGTGCCTGGATGAGATACGTGAATTGGATATTCCATACATCGGGGCTAGCACGGATGGCAGCAACCATGGATCAATGAAGATGTTTCCTGTGCTCGTTCAGTATTTCTATGCAGCAAAGGGGATACAGCAAGTGGTTCTATCTTTTGAATCCTTGGAAAACGAAACGGCGGTACGTATTTCTGAACTGTTGACCGAAAGTCTTAAGAAACATGAGTTGCTTGACAAATGCATTGCATTCAGCGGTGATAACTGTTCCACAAATTTCGGTGGTATTAACCGTGCAGGACAGAATAACGTTTATTATCTCATGAAACAAGCAACCCAACGTAATCTAGTGGGGGTGGGTTGTCCTGCCCATTTGTTGGAGGATTTTTTCAAGGAAGAAATCAATGAAGCATACTTGTGGTTTGTGCATTCCCTAATGTCTATGTTTCAAAGCAACATTCAAAGCATTGAAGCAGCAGACTTCAGCTTGATCGAAGCTATTTCTGTGATTGACAACGTACGCAAGCAATTATCGGAAAGACTTGCTCAAAAATTTTTCCTCTGCAAGTTAAGAAGATTCTGCGAGGCAGCCTCAATTCGAATGTTGCAGAGATGATGAAAAATGCGTTTGTGGAAGTTTACAAAAATTGCCTCGTATATCTTGATAAATGGACTGGACCCTACGATGAACTGAAAGTTTTCCAATGGATGACGCTGGATAAATTGCCGAAATGGGATGACGTCGCCGGATGTTTGGAGTATTTGGATGAGAAAGGAGTCAAGGTTAACGAAAGCTTGCTATTAGACCAAGTGTCCAATCTCTCTTCGTTCTTGGAATCCAACGGTGATGGCAAGGATTTTCGAAGCTGCATGCAGTTCATAAATGGACCGAGTATTTCCAAAGTGTTGTTCCTAGTGCTTGCTCGGAACTTCTCAAGATTGCTCAGTACTTTTTCGCGATTCCCAGTCAAAACGCCAACGTTGAGCGTTTATTCAGCTTCATGAACAACTTTTGGTCAGATGATCGAAACCGTTTGCTGCCCAAGTCGGTTGAATCTTTGATTCTGGTGAAATTCAACTATCGACTAGATTACGTTCAGTTTTATGAGATGATTGAAAACGACAAACAATTGTTGGATATTGTCCGAAGCAGTGATAAGTACAAGAAGTGAAAGCTTTTGTGCTATTTTTTATGTATTTTTTTATGAACGAAACTTGATCCAAATAAAAAAAGAGTGTTTGACTAAGCAAAATTTTGTTTTATTATTATCCAAAGAAATTGTGTACTCTTTTGCACTCTTTTACGTAAATTCATAAATATACTCTTTTCAGTCCGGTACAATATGGTAACCCTAGGTAGACATAGTAGTTGAATGACAATATTGATAATAATAGTAACAGTAAAAGTATTTGAATATTGGTAAATATAGTATAATTATGATACATACTTTATTTTGAGTGTATTTTCATAAACGTTCTTATAACTCGCAAGAAGGATATTCATGTGGAAGCGTGTGAAAAATAAATCAAAGTAAAGTTTGATACGGTCAAAATTTGGTCAAGGGAAAACGCGTGTAAATCGGTGAAATCGTTTATTTAAAAAAGCAAATTAAATTTCTTTTTCAAGTTCAATTAGTATAAAATTCAGGAAAAATATTCAGTTAGGCTTCCGCTTTTTCCAAATCCGAATTGCCGGGCCTTACGCTTGACCCCTGCCATCAGATTTTGTACAGCCACCTTGTCCACCTTCTTCGCCGCAGAAAGCCAGTTTGCCTTGAACTGCTGCTCGTCCTTAGCAGTTTTTTTGGTCTTCTTTAGGTTCCGCTTGACAATGGGCCAGTATTTCTCAATTGGGCGAACTCTGTGGCGTGTTGGGAGGGTTCTTGTCCTTGGAAACCACCTGCACGTTGTTGGCGGCGTACCACTCCATGGCCTTTTTACCGTAATGGCAAGATGCCAAATCCGGCCAAAACAGTACGGAACAACCGTTTTTCTTCAGGAAAGGCAGCAGACGTTTATTCAAACACTCTTTCACGTAAATTTCTTGGTTGACAGTCCCGGAAGCTATGAAAATGCTGCTTTTCAAGCCACAGGTATAGATGGCTTGCCAAACCAGATATTTCTTTGCGAACTTTGACAGTTTCGTGTGCTTGAAAATATCTGCTACCTTTCCCTTCCTTTTGCCGTATAAAACTCCTGTCCCGGAAGCTGCTTGTAGTCGGCTTTGACGTAGGTTTCGTCGTCCATTACCACGCAGTCAAAGTTCGTCAGCATCGTCGTGTACAGCCTCCGGGATCGCGCTTTGGCCGTCGTATTTTGTTTATCATCGCGATTTGGAGTCACTACCTTCTTGTAAGTCGATAGTCCGGCTCGTTTTTTGGCTCGATGCACGGTTGTAGACGATACACCCAGCTTATTTGCGGCATCTGGGAGAGATAGGTTAGGGTTTCGCTTGAAACTACCGGCAACTCTCTTTGTCGTCTCAGCGGCTTCCGGTTTTCGATTTCCCCCCGATCCAGACTTCCTGGCTGTCGACAAACGTTCCCCAAACACTTTAATTACATTTGTAACGGTTGATTTGGCAACTTTTAGCGATTTTGCCAACTTTGCGTGCGAGTAGCTCGGATTTTCGCGATGCGCGAGCAAAATTTTGATACGCTGCTCTTCTTGCTTGGACGGCATTTTGACAACTGAAGAGTGAATTCCAAAATCAAAATAGAAGCAACATTCTACACACACACACCTTCAAAATGAGGGGTGTTCAGGTTTTTTTAAATGCAAAATTGAAAGAAATACGTCAAGTTGATATTGACCAAATTTTGACCGTATCGCCTTTTTAACGAATATTTATGAAGATTCCTGAGCAACAGAATCATTGACTCGTTTGTGGAAAAATGAAGCGTTTCACACAGCAATGGAATATTCTCTATTCATACATGAACATCATAGACCCAACGACTGTGAATACGAGGAAGTCTTTGAATACAAATCCGAAACTATTAAACTAAGGTTGAACAGTGTCCACTGGCAAACAATTCTTAAGAATGAAGGAAACATCTAAACTGCTGTAGATATTTTCTACAAAAATTTTATAGGAAATTATGTCCCAAAAAATAACTATGAAGAAAAAACAACGTCTGAGAAACACAAATCATCCAGTCTGGTACAAAAGACATATGAAAAATCTTAAAAATCGAAAACAAACAGCTCAAAAAATTTACAAAAAATATAACAGGTTGAAGATTTAGTAAACTATTTGAACATATGTTATCAGCATGTTCAAAGAACTTCTTCAGTTACGTAAAAACTAAATTAAAATCAGAAAATTTTCCTCCTCCCTTAGCTCAGTCGGCAAAGGCGCAGCTACACAGCAACACCAGGCGGGAGGTGGCTGGGTTCGATTCCCGGTCTGGTCTAGGAATTTTTCGTTTAGGAAAATTTCTCGATTCCCTGGGCATAGGGTATGATTGTACTTGCCACACAATCCGTACTAATGCAAAAATGGTACCTGGCATCGCAAGCTCTCAATTAATAACTGTGGAAGTGCATTTAGACCACTAAGTTGAGAGGAAGCAAGAAGCTAATCGTGAAACCAATAAAGTTTGAAATGCTTCTGCGAAGAATAAGAAATCAAACCAAGGTATAAATAATTCGACTTTTCGAGACATTCATATAACAGAACGAGAAAACGAAAAAAAATAGTGCGAAATAAAAATAACAACAGCTTTTAATTAAAATCAGACTTTATTTCTAAGGAAACAACATGAAGATGTAAACTTTAGTAATGTGTGTAGGAACCGTTGTTACGAATAGCTTCAATCAAACGCGATTTGATGGACAAAACCAATTTTTCAAGAGTATCATGCTTAATCTGCTCCCAGCATTCTCGAACTCGGGTTTGCAGCATATTTACGTTGTTGAATTGCATCCCATTTTTGTAAACTTGGCGGGCAAGTATTCGATGGGGTTTAGATCTAGAGAGCATGCTGGCCACTCGAGAACCTCGATATTTTTATCGAAAAACCACGCTCTAGTCTGTTTTGAGTTGTGAATTGCAGCATTATCTTGGTGGAAAACAAAATCTGGACCCATCAATGACTCGCCGCGTTCAATAAAAATTATCTCCAGCATTTCTATGTAATCCCTTGATTTCATTTTTGTTAAAATCCACGCCAATGGAAGCTTGCCTCGGAAGTAAAATGCTCCCCAAACCATCAGGGTACCACCACCAAGGTTCATACTCATTTGAACATCCGGGTCCTTGCGCACGTCGTGCCAGTAGTACTGCCATCCGTCTGGTCCGTCCAAATTGAACTTTTTTTTCGTCCGGAAGCGGGAACGTTTTTCCATTCATCGGTCCAGGAAATGTACTGCTTAGCGAAATTGAACCAATTCAACTTGTGCCGTTGTGTAAAGGTTAAGTTTTCCGAGTCTCTTACGCCACTCCAAGTTCTCGCTGCTGGACAAAATCTATTGTACACGATGTGTAGTCACCAAAAGCTTCAATTCTGCACGGATTTGTGACGCTGTTCTTTTTCTGGTTCTGTTGCAATTCCTACATATTCTCCGTTTATCCTTAGCTGAAAGCTTACTTTTCTTCCCGCGTTTCTCGATGCGGCCACTCTTATCGCCATTTTTCAAGAAGCTTCCGATAACCGTGTGTGATCGAAAGAGTTTTCGACCGATTTTACTATTCGAGAGGCCTGCATCGTGGTAGGCCCTGATTTTACCTCTTTCTCGCACGTCATATGTATGGATCCATTGCCGTAAAATTACAGGGAACTACAATTTGAAGAAAACTTAACCTCCAATCGGGTTGAATGCAAATCAAAACAAATACCTGTCAAATAAGAGCCAAAGTGATTTTTAACCAGGGTGGTGCTATTTATGTTTCGCATGGTTTTTTTTTATGAATTTCTCAGCTTAAATGTGAATAGTCCCCAAAATTTCCAGAACAACTAATCAGACAGACGTGTAGTAGAATACCGATACACGGTAAGGTTAAATTAGCGTTAAACGAATGAACGTTTTAAAAATATTACGAAAAAACATGGTGGTGCTATTTTTGTTTCGCTGAGTGTACAGACTTTAGCAAAGTTTTTGATCGCATTGATATACCAATGTTGCTCTTTAAACTGCTAAAAATAGGAATGTTGCTCTTTAAACTGCAAAAAATCCTATTCAAGTCACTTCAGGTGTCTGCGAAGGCTCTCATTTGGGACCACTGCTTTTTATTCTATGTGTGAACGATATTTTCTGCATTTTGAAACTAACAAAAGTGCTTATTTATGCTGACGACATGAAACTATTCTGGAAAATCATGAGGACATCAACATATTCCAGAACTGTTTCTGGAAATATTCCACACATGGTGCTCGAAAAACCCTTTGCAACTAAACATAAAAAATGGTATAATTTAGTATCATTCAGCAGAAAACGAAATACACCAAATATATTAATCTCATAAGGAAATCAAGTGGTTGGAAAATGTGAAAAAGTTAAGGATTTAGGTGTTATCTTAAATTCTAAACTAAATTTCAATGACCACTATAACACCATTATACATAAGCAAATAATATGTTAGGCTTATAAAACGCTTTAGCGTCAATTTCGTTAACCCCTACGCAATTAAAACATTATATGTTGCTTAGGTTAAGTCTATTCTGTAATATTGCTGCATGGTCTGGTCCCCATTTCATAATACACATATTGGCCGAATAGAATCCGTACATAAGCAATATCTATTATATGCTCTTAGGAAATTTGGGTGGGCAACATTTCCTCTTCCATATTGTGAAGCGTGCTGTATGCTTATCAATATACAAACATCAAGGCAGCGTCGATATTTTGCAATGGTTTCATTTGTTAAAACGATATCCCGCAGCGAATTTGTTCAACTAAAATTTTATCCAAAACTTATCTTCTATATACCTTCGCGGCAACTTAGAAACAGGAACTTATTCATATGGAATCATTATCGGATGAGCTATGCCATTAATGGGCCATTGAATCAAGTTAAGACCACATCTAATCAACATTGCAAAACTATTGACTTAACTATGTCGAGGAACCTGAAGAAATATTTTTACACCATACGAAACAACACAAACTAATAAAATTTTATGAAAGCACCCTCTATTTAAGCATACATTTTTTTTCTTAAATCTGAATGTAATATATCAAGAGGAAAAAAAAAGAAAACTACATGCAAATGTAATTTGACGGAATTAATAAATAAATTAAAATACATGAGGGGAAGAGGCTTTCGAGAAAACAATGATAGTCTCTCACTACGAGCTCAGTTCAACGGTGTTGCAATCGAGGCGGTAGACAAATTCGTGTATCTGAGCTCATTGGTGACCGCCAATAATGGCACCAGCAGAGAGATACAAAAGCGCATTATATCTGGTTGTGCCTACTGTGGACTCCAAAGGACGCTTAAATCCAACAAAATTCGCTGATCAACAAAGTTGTCTATCTACATGATATGGAAGGTGTTGCATACAATCTACGGTGAAGTGCAGATGCAAGACGAAAGCTGGCTGAAGACTTTTCTTCAATTCCTCAAGCGTCCCACACTTCCAAGATCTTGCTCCACTTAGTCAAATCTACATTTCGTAGTGCACCTCTGCGTTTTGTTTCGGCCAAATTCGAGGCATATATAACTTTTGTGAGAATGTCCCACCTTTTGTTGCAGTGTTATCCCAAATTATCAATGATCTCACTTAGTAACAGTCGGACCGAGGCATGGCTGTCCTCATCTGTACACAGAATTCGTCATCAAATCACACGATCCAACGCAGCCCAGTGCCCAGCCTCGCAGTTTGCAGAGGGTCCTCAAGTTGCTTTCCACCGGATCGATCCATCTTATCTGTTGCGTGACACTTCTTCTTGTACAAATCTATTTTTTTTTAGCGAACCATTTTTCACCAGACTGTCGACTGGCATCCTTACAACGAGCCCAGCCCATCGAGGCTATCGGTTTTTTGACGATACGAGGTTCTCCCAGAAAGTCATGCAATTCTTAGTTCATCCTTCTCCACGTTCTTTCTTCCATCTGCACTTCACCCAAACACAGTACGCAGTACTTTAAGCTCAAAGACACCGTCCTCCATGAGCATAGGCACATGTTTCGTGGCCGCAGAGGACTACCGGACGAATCAATGTCTTGTAAAAGGTCAACTTTGTAATGCGGCGAACTCAGTTAAATAGAAGTGTCCTTAATAATTCTTGGTAGCCGATTTGGACCGATTTATACCGAAAGCAATGATGCCAGTAAGACATCTTTCAAAGTGTGATGGTGCAAATTTATTGAGCAAAAAAGATAGTTATTTACTAGTTTATTTCCGACCAAACATAATCTTGAGAACGACAAATCACGAAGATTGTGCCGTCGAAAGCATGGCTTTCGATAACATAGTAGTCGATATAACGGGTCTCTCCCAGGGACATTCCGGTGGCCATTGAAAACCAGATGATTGATTTCCGATGATCAATTTCCGATTAATTTCCAAGTCTGGGTACAAATAACACCTGCACAAAAATCAAGGAATACTGAGCTGTCGATCACTTGGTTTTGGTAAAAAAAATAGAGGGGAGTTAATCGCCGTTACCAAATTGACCTCCTTTTAGGGTACCCTGGAATCGGTGCCATGCGTACCAGACTTGATCAGTGGTCATTGAAAACGAGTGCTGGAGGTGTTTTGTATACTTCAGAAAAATTCGATGTAAAAATCTGCTGCAGAATAAATACTGTAAATACCTTTTCAACGGTACTTAGAGCGTCCCGATTACTTGACTGGTTGCAGAATTACAGGTCGCCAAAGTTAGGGTCTCCTAAAGGACTTTTTCCTGTTGGAGCAAGCTCTCAATCAAGGGGGTTTCCAACAGCATTGATTACATGTCACTTTGCCCAAAGTTACTCTGATTACTCAGTGAGTACAAGGATTATTGTGATTACTGATGATTACTTATGATAAGTCATGATAACTCATGATTATTTGATGATTACTTAAGACTACTTGAGGTGATAATTTGATACAGTGATTACAAAGGTTATTGTGATTACAGATGATTACCTATGATAACCATGGGTACCGGTTCCGACCCACCTGTAAGGGAAGTAATCAAGAATCACGCAGGCAATCATAAGTAATCATGAAGAAATCATGAGTAACCATGAGTAATGATGAGTAACAAAACGCACCGTTTAAGCAACATTGTGAATTACTAGTGAATGGAAGCTGAAATTTAGGACGTAGTTATTGGATATGATGCATTACTATGTTTTCGTTGTCGATCAAATGTAATTTAAATTCAAAACGATGATTTTTCATGATTTTTTAAACCTTTTCCAATTTGATTCCAAGACGACACCGGAGTAAAACGCCTGTTTTATTGCTCAATATGCACCCCAAAATTGGGGTAAGATGCACCACAACACTGGGATATGAGGTACCACAATATTGAGATAGCATGCACCTCTTGTTAAAGGTAAAAACACGGCTATAATAAGTTACTCATTATAATTGTAAAGTGAGAAGATTGCAACATATCGCCACATATTTTTAGCTCAGTTTGTAGTCAAGCAGGGTATAGAATAAAGATAGCAAAACGTTGCAATATGTTGCCAACTTCATTATATACACGCTTAGAAAAAAGTAATCAACGAAGCATTTAAGTGTGGGAAGCCAACGTTGGGTATAGTTATAGATTACCTACCATTGGGTTCAAATTACAAACTTTTAGGTAGAATTTTACCAGAAGTAAATTATTTATACTCAGCGGTATGTTACCATGATTATACTCAACGTTGGCTTCGTACACTTAACCGCTCCACTGAGTACTTTTTTCTAAGCGTGTGGACGTATATAACGCCACGGTGCGTTCTGCCTCAGTTTTAGTTTTGTATAGTTTTGTCTAAATATTCTGAAATACGTAGAATTATAGTGAAGCTTTGATACCATCTTGAAGTTTTGTTGTCAGCGATTCATGTGAAGTGAATTTATTATAAACCATGGATGTTAGCGCATGGTAGAAGCTTATTTTAATAATACTATTTTTTACATGTGAGGTACAGTCATGAACATTTATTCAATTTTGATCATATTTTGGTGGATTTAGTGCCTTATTGTACTATTAAATTATAAGCTATGCTGTTCTATGTAAACATTGATAAAGTATCATTCCATTAAAGCTATAGTTTGAAGATTTGAGCACATGTATTGAGTGGGTCATTCTATCCCACCAGTGCATTTTGTACTGTTCTCCCCTACACTTTTGGGTAAAATTCTACCTTATAGTAAGTAATTTGTACCCAACGGTAGGTTAACATAACTATACCCAATTTGGCCTCCCACACTTAACTGCTCCGTTAAGTAATCAAAAGTAATAATCTGTAATCACAATTTTAATTACAGTTTAATAAAATAATCACGCAAGTAGTCATGAGTAATCATCAAGTAATCATGAGTTATCGGAAGTAATCATACGCAATCGTCAATAATCACAATAATGTTTGTAATCACTGAGTAATCAAATAATCACGCAAGAAATCGCATAAGTAATCATCAAGTAATCATGAGTAATCACGAATAATCAACAGTACTTGTAAGAAATCATCAGTAATCACAATAATCTCTGTAATCACCGAGTAATCAAAGTAATTTAGGGGATGTGACAAGTAATCAATACTATTGGAAACCCAATAGTTGAAACAAAAAAGCGCTTAATTTATGAATTTGCAATGTATAAGTGGAAATTAAAATTAAAATGTTTTTTTTATTATGTTTTGCTTAAGGATTACTCCTGATTATTGTGATTACTTTTGATTACTTAGGATTGCTCCTGGATGAACTTATGATTACTTAGGAGTACTTCTGATTATTGTGATTATTTCTTTCTTTTTTAAAATGATGCATGAAATCTATTTTTGGTATGATTTCATAAAAAAAAATATCATTTTCAACATTTTTAAAAAAACTTCATAAATGTTTATAAACAAAATTTTAAAAATTAAAGAACTGACTGTCTTAAAGTTTTTCACCAGCTTTAAAGACATAGCTTCAGCTTTTTGAAAAAAAAATAAATAAAAACAAGGACCGAAGCGGGGTCCTTTGGGAAAATCAACGTTTCATGTTTTTGTATGGCCACGAATTTACGATTTTTTTAGTAACAGTATATTGTTTTTCTTAAAGAACACTTTATTACCTACAACTTTTTTAAAGACAACATTTTCATCAGATGAGTCGTTTGCGAAAAAATATTTGATTCTGATTTTAATCCACATTTTAAATACGCCTTTCCAGAAAATTAGTCCAGGATAGTTTTAAATTTTTGTATGGGAAACGTAATTTTGGTTAGAAACCAACATATGGACAAAATTTTCATTAAGATCAGATAGACTGGGTTCCAACCGGTTTGCTGTTCTGGCTGAAAATGCTCTATGACAGTTTGAGACCCTTCTCTCCTCCGGATGGGGGGGGGGGGACTTCCATACACATGAAACACAAATTTCTGCATAACTCGAGAACTATTCAAGCAAATGAAATCAACTCGGAAACTACTGAGCCGATCGGCGTGGAAATTTTTCTTCTTTCTTAGCGTTTCAAGCTTATTGCTAAATAGCTTATTGCTTGCTCTCAACTTAGTGTTCTAAATGCACTTCTTCAGTTATTAACTAAGAGTTTTCGATGCCAGGTACCATTCTTGCATTAGTATGATTGGGTGGTAAATACAATCACACCCTATGCCCAGGGAGCTTGAGAAATTTTCCCCAACGGAAAAATTCCGAGACTCGATCGGGAATCGAACCCAGCCACCTCCAGCATGCTGTTGCTTCAGAGCCGCGCCTTTACCGACTGAGCTAAGGGAGGACCCCATTGCGATTACTTATGATTACTTATGATTCTTCAAATTATTGTGATAACCTACTGACTCTTGAGTCCAAACATTTCTTGCATCAGTGGAAAAAACTAACTTTCGTGGGTAAAACTGGTGTACAAATTTTCAATTAAATTTAAGCGACACTAGAAGTTGGTCGGTAGGTCATCTCGGCTGGAAACGCTCTGATAACTTTCCATGAAGGCAGTGTTTCTCGCTGCTAACGGTATTTCAAATCGAAAAATTGCATGCAACTATAATTGTATCGATATATTTTCATATAAGTTTGCGATAAAATCGTAAGGATTTTTTATATATATATAGCTTGCCGATGGAACAAGCGTGATATATCTTTATTTATTTGAAACTAGTTTCGCAAAAATGCAAACCATCGGATCGCGTTTACGGAACTATGTAAGTATTTTTTATGAACTCATTATTTAGCGCTTCGTGATTTTTTGTTCACGAATTTCGAAACGATTTTTCCCGTATACTGTTACAAAAATGATTCTCTTTATTTGTCTTCACAAAACGTAAAATATCTCTAAAATCACGCAAAGGGAATCTTATGTCTCTAAGCAAAAGCAATCCAATTCCTTTTTAGTTCATTTGAAGACTTTATCTATCAAATTATCTCTGAATCATAACAAATCAAGCCCAATCAAAATTTGGCAACCCCGTTCAATCCCGTTGAGCATCCGCCGTTTTCCAACCGACAGGAAAACCATTCATTTGCTCACCCTGAATCCTTCTCAGTTATGTGCCACTGCCCAATTGGATCGTTCTCCCGCAAAATAACTGGCTCACTCACTCTCTCTCGCTCGCATTCGCTCTTACTCGCCCCATCATCGGCGGTCATCGTGTCTAGCAGAGGAAACTTCTCCGGCCAAGCTACTGTAATCACTTCCTTTCCACGCAGCAACTAGGACCTTCCAGCCCGAAAAGCCCGTTCAGTTCCATTTGAGACGCTAAACGGTACGGTCAGCTTTCGGAAGCGTAGCAGCAAGCGGTTAAACTGAACTATCCTCCTCAGAACGCACCCTCCGCAATACGCAACAGGAAATCAGCCAGCTTGCCACCACCGCCTCGTTGTTTTATCCTATGCAAATTTCCCATATCCTTTCCGCCTCTGCCCGCGTACTTTCCAGTAATTCCAAGCTCCCAACGTCGAGAAAGTTTCGTTTTACAACCAACATCACGGGTGTGAAATCGAAAGTTCGGCCACGTGCTACTTTTATACATCAGTGTAACTTTGCCATCGGGAGCCAAGTAGGAGAAAATGTTTACCGTTGAGTGTTTGTAATACGATCCATTGTTCAACTGTTGATTCAGTCAGCGTCCCGTCACTATCCCGCTGTCTCTAGCATCGCTCTGTGTATCTACAGAAGGACCTGCAAATGCTTATGTGAGTGTATCTGTTCGTCGGTTTGTGAAATTTTCCGATCCACCACCGATTTTTGTGCCCTTGGCTTCGCACGCTCTACCATCATAACATACCCGGACCGCCCCACCCTGCTTGGAACCAAACCCCTGCGGAAAAATCCTAGCCAAGCCTGTCAGCTGTCATCATATGTTGGAGCGAGCAGTAAAGCAAGCGAGAGAAAAGCCAAATCAATAAAAAGGATCGAACGGCCTGCTGCGGTTCTAACAGCAGCAGCAATAACAACAAGGCAAACAGAGAGGTGCCCAAAAGGCTTTAATGCCGCCGGAATCAACAGGGAGGAAGTGAAAACTGATCCTTTAATGATTCCGTGAACGAACCACGGTGGTGTGCTGTCCAAAATATTTCTTTGCTCTCGGGACTGTGGTGTGTAGGTGCGCGTGTCTTTACGGTGCTTCATTGTATAGGTGAATATTGTTGCTTTATCCCACCCTAAACCACGGATACTGAAAACGAGCAAAGTACAGGATCATTGAATAAACGTGAGGGATAGACGAAGAAAAAGCTTGAAGCGTGCTGAGTATAAAATAAAATAAAGAATTAGAGCAACAGTGTGAAGTTTGCCGGAGTGAATTTGTTCCCGGGCTTTGTTGTTCCCGTGCTAAGAAGCGAGTGGTACTGGCGAGGAGGGGTTTCCTCCCTTCGAAAGTGGCCAGTTTGAGGAGAATTCTAGCCAAGACGACAGCGAAGACGACGTCCAACGCCTCCACCACCAGCCAGTCCAGTCTCACCACCGATGAGGACGAACGGAAGAAGCAAAGTGAGAAGCCGAAAATCGCAGGTACTGGATTTTTTTTTATTCGAATTCGATTGGAAATCGAGGGTTTTGGGATTGGGATTTTCGTGGTTAGCTAGGTGGGAGTAGAAGTGATGGGTTTACTGATCGGTAATGAAATGGGTTTTGATAAGAAGTGTGGCATTCTTGGGTTTTATGGAAATGTTCATCCATTCATCGAAATGATAGAAATAATCTTGCGGACCATCTTCTGGAAAAGCATCTGTGAGTGGAAATCTCACAATATACTAGAGTGCTTGGGGGAGTGAAGCAAGAATATCAACCGTTTTTCTTGTATTCGACGGTTCAATAATGCTGGAAAATCAGTTGCTAGTTCGGATGGCCTTTAGAGAAATAAACACTAGACTTGCAAGATTGCTTGAAAATTTGAAATTTACGTTTCACAGTGCTTTGAAGGCAGTCATGAGAAGCCTCCAATAATTTAAATTTATTTGGTTGCAACCTGATGTTGAATTGAAGTTTGTAAAGAAATTACAATAAGAAAAGTCAACTTTTTGTTCACAACAAACGGCTAATCCAGCAAACTATGTTGCTTCAGACTGATAAAAATGGATACGTAAGTAATTTTTAACAATCGTTCAAGTCACTAGTAGTTTAAATAAGAGGGCTATTTTGTTGATTTCGAAGCACTTTAAATAAACTCTCTACTTTCACGTAATATATCGATTCATTCGACACATTGGTTCTTATTGGAATAGTACCCCAAATCATGCGATGATTAAACCCAATAAAGAAAAGAAAAAGTGTCCTATCAAACCGAATCTGGAGGCAAAATTTTCGGTGGATTTTCCGGTGCGTGGAACAAAGCAAAAAGAATAGAAAGACTCCCAGTCCTCTGCGAACGGATATTTTTTTTGATTATTTATAAATTTAGTAGAAAGCATCCCGTTGGAAAAATTATTTCAACATATGTTTTGCCCTCTTCAACTCATCACCTAGGTATATTGATAATCTCTAATGTCGCAACTTTCATCTTTAATTTATCTCAACCAAACAAGCACAGAGTGCATAATCTCTAGCTAGTGAAAAAAAAAAGTTCTCTTATTTCATTCAACAAGAGTTACCTAACCAACAGATCAGAAACATCGAAATGATTTGGGACAATCATAGGGAACAGGGTGTGGCACGAAAAAAAAGCGAAAATTTGTGGAATTTCTTTCATATTCGTTCATATTTTTTGTTGCGTGACTCGGAAGGGCTTGTGACGAACAACTTGAATGGCGTTACAACTTTATTGTTGCACGACGAGAGGCTTCGCGTTGAAAGTCAACATGTTTCGTTGCACGACGTTGAAGGCAACAGACTTCGTCGCTACTGTGGTTGTATGTGCTTCGACGATGACTTTTTTCAACACTGCTTTTAACTCACATTGTATTTTTTGAAATCACCCATCTCTTTGACAGCTCCATGAAGCTGCCGAAGGCGGGTGATTTTTATACATAAAATGTGTAATCTCGAATCTCCGTTTGAAGCAGTCAACAGAGCTTGCTTTTCTTCCATCTTTCTGCAGCTGCCGCTTAATTATTGCCCAGTATCTTTCGAAAGGAAGCAGTTCAGAGCAGTTTGGGGGATCTTGGCATTTTTCGACAAAATCGACTTTTTCCTTCTTGAGCATCTCAAACGTAGCCGAAGCGTAGTGAGCAGATGCCAGATCAGGCATAAACAATGGAGGATCCGTATGCTTTCGGTAGATTGGTTAGAGCCATTTTTTGAGGCAAACGTACTTTTGCATATCCCTGTCGGGACGAACCTGCACAATTGTGCGGGTTGACTAAAATAACTTTACATATTTTATTCTGCCACAATATCAATGTTTTTTTTTTTTTTTTTAAATGGACGTAAGTAATTGAAATATTGCTTATACTTTTATGAGCATGCATTGATATGCTCGTATGGTCGTTTATAGTGCATATAAAAGTCACAATGTGTGGTTAAACATGAGGTAAACAAACCTCGTAAAACACAAGAAAGTTTTACACGTCGTATTTTTGCTGCTATTCGTTTTTTCTATGTATGCACCGGTAATGATCGGAAGTACCAGAGTTACCCTTCGACACAGTGAAGAAAAAGTGTCAATTTATTCACATGCCAAGGATGTCTGGAGCGACAAAGTGGGACCCGCACAATTGTGTGGGTGCCGTCCCTTACCCTGTCGATGTTCATTATGTGATACATATGCTACCCAGTTCAATAATTTAATCATTTTTAGTCAACCCGTGCTATTCCAGTATAACCTGTGTCAATAACAGGATCAATATCAATATTATAATAAAATTCATATCTAATGAGAAACTATCAAAAAAAGATCTTACATTAAACTTGGAAACTATTTAGGTTCTTTTGGAATTAACCATTGTCAATCTCTCCCTTCGTCACCCCCTTAGTGAGGGATTGCCGAAATGTTTACATGGATCGTCACAGTTTCCAAACCCCACCCTCCTCCTCCTCCTCCTCAAAACGTGATGTAATTTGTGGACGTCCCCCATTATTTTTTCAGATCAAGTAAGAAAACAGTATAACAATAGAGAAAGTAAACAAAGAAAGCCACTCTTTTGCAGATGGGACTTTTTGAAATATATCTCTCGAATTTGATCCATGTAAACAAACTTTCCAACAGACATTCAATTTGGAGCGGTGTATACGTCATGCTAGTGAAAAAGATAGTGCTTATTTTTCACTATTGATTTTAATTAATAGCAGTATTGTGCATTAGAGATGGCAAAACGCCTTCGACGCAGTACAGGGCGGAAACCGAGGATGAATTATGAGAGGATGTTGGAGGCTTTACTAGATTCCTCGGACCTAAGTGACTTGTCCGATGAAGACGATGCCGTTGATCCACAGTACATTCCAGAGGTCATATACTCAGAGGTAAGGGAAAGTTCGGAGGAATCGGATGAAGCCGATGAAGAACTTGAAGATGTACACGCAACTGGCTCGAAGAGGAAACGAAACCCAGTTCCGGTCCTTCAATGGCAAACAAAATCTTTTGAAGGTCACACGGTGCCGTTTGCCGGTAACGAATCTTCTTCCACCACTGCCAGAGTCGATGAATTGGAAATCCGTCCTTTCGTGAGTTACTTCAAGCACTATTTCAGTGATGAATTTTTCAGCAACGCTGCGGAATACACCAACATGTATTCTGAAAAGGAAACAGGACATTCGATTCACACAACGCGTGCAGAACTGATGCGCTTCATTGGCATGCTACCGAGCATTCTTCAAGACTTCAAAGTGGACTTGGAAAACGATTGCCCATTTCTTTGAGTTCGGAGCAGTTAATTCTTGGTTCCTCTACAAGCATCACTGCAAAATGAAGTCAGTACCTCACCCTAAGGACCTGCTGGCTTATGACAACGGTGGACCCCGTGAGATTGGTTCTAAGCGACGACGAAGACGATTATAATGATCACTCACTGAAACCTTCAACATCAAAGCTGATTAGCCCTCCGGAAAAGATGCCTTCCGTAGTAAAACGATACGACAGGGTGGATCACTTTCCTTCAATGGTAGCCTTGTTTTCTGCTCGTTGCTGCCGTTCGTTGTTTGAAATGCAATGTCTATCTTTGCTTTTCAAAGACACGTAACTGTTTTCATAAATTCCATGTTCTGCATTTTGTGATGGATAATAAAAGGACAAATTGTTTCAAAATTCTTACCATTATTCTTATCTTGAAACGAACTTTTTTATAAATATTAATGCGTTCATCAAAGCACGGATGATAAGACGCAAGTGCTGTTTAAAGGTAGATTGTTAAGTTTTAAATTGGATTGCTGGGTGGCATTAGTTAGCAGATTTTTTAGTATTTAAACTTCTGCATATTTGCATGTTTTAGTGATTTTTAATTTGACCGTGTTTAATTTGAACATTATTTAATTTGATGCGCGTTTATTTGTGCTTCTTTCAAATTAAAAATGTTCAAACTTTATTTAACAAACTTTGTATAACAAAGTGAAGCGAAATGAAACACCGTGAAACGAAATGCAGAATCAAGTCAAAACGGCAAATAAAACTACCAGAAACATGGTTTAAAGGTTACTAGAAGTTCAAATTAAAAATGAGCCCCGTTAATATTAATGAGGTTCAAATAAGCGGGGGTCCACGGTATTTCATTAAACTCATGTATTTCAGTATACTTTTCAAAGGGCCGTCCGTAGAGCACGTGGCATTTTTTGGAGCTTCTTGATCTTTCCTCTTGTGGCCTCTTTTATATGGAAAATTGGCAAAATTGGTATCGACCATGTCCACACCTCTTCTCCCCCTTTAAAGGCCACTTGATTTATGGAAGGCCCTTTATAAGGAAGAGTTGTATCTTCAGCATGTTTTTTTGAAAGGTCAAGTTTCTGATGGAACTAATGAGTGAGTAATATTCTACACTTTTTTGAAACATGAGTGCGTTTCGCATACGTACGTTTGGCATAATGCGAATTATATGCCTTCTTTGTGAGGCTACATGTTTTGTATGAAACTTCTTTATGCGATTCGTTCATTATGCCAAACGTTATATATAAGAAACATTTTTATGCGAATTGAGCTATCTTCTAACGGCCCATTTCTTGACAAGCCTGGATCTCCTAAAACTCTTTATTGAAGATTTAATTTTTATATTTTGTAAAGATTTTGAGGTGCTAATGATTGGAAAAATGTCCAATGTTACTTACCTGCACCAATCCAAAGTAGCTATCCGAATAAAAAGGCTATCCATAAAACACGTAGGCCGATTTTTGAAAATATCACCCAGGAGTTTGGTCTTGCAAACTTTGTATGGAGTGAATACTTTGGCCAGACCCCCTCAACCCCCCTCCGTACTAAAGTATACGTGGTTTATGGACAGCCCTTTTTGGTTCATCTCCGTATGGCTTCCTATGAGACTTTGTTGAGAACTTTTTCCTCTTTTCGATACAAATTGTTGATAAGCTATATATGAAATTTATAAAAGGGCAAAAACTCAGAACCTTTTGGCCATCCTAGCATAAAAAGGAGCATCCTAATCGTAAAATAACAACTACAACGATTAAAAACGATTTTTTTTTTCGAGCATCAGCCACCTAAGTGAATTTGATCCATAATAAGGAGTGTATCGAAAAGTAGTTATAAACTTCCAAATAATAAAATAGGCATGAAAACATGGTTAAAATTAACATACTATTTCAGTTTATTATAGCTTAACATGTTTACAAAAGATCCAAACGGAAAAACTAGTCATCATGCCCGTACCTTTGATTTGACACCTGCCATCAAATTCTGCACAGTGACCTTTGTGCATTTCCTGGATGCCGCTGCCCAATTTTTCTTAAAATCGGTCATGTTTTGGGACACTGTACCATCCTTCTTAAATATACGCTTGACTATTGCCCAATAGCGTTCGATCGGTCGCAACTGGGGACAGTTTGGTGGGTTGATGTCTTTTTCTACGAACTTGATGTTATTCTCCGTCAGCCACTGTAGAGTGGATTTGGCGTAATGTGCCGATGCCAAATCTGGCCAGAAGAGAGGAGGGGACTGGTGCTTTCTATACAATGGTAGCAACCTGTTCTTCAAACATTCCTTTTGATAAATCTCAGCATTTATAGTTCCTTTTGTATAGAAAATTGAAGAACGCAAGCCACATGTGCAAATAGCTTGCCAAATGAGCACCTTCTGACCGAATTTCTCCATCGCAACAGTCGTATCTGCGGTTGGCACACGTTCCCCAACAGATTTAGTATAAAACTGCGGCCCCGGTAGCGTTCTTGAATCTTCTTTAACGTATGTTTCGTCATCCATCAAAATGCACTGGTCGACATTGTCCAAAATGCAGCTGTACAGCTTTCGAGCCCTGGTTTTGGCACGAGACTTTTGTTCCGGAGTTTGTTTGGGCACTTTCTGCTTTTTGTACGTCTTCAAGTCATTCCTGCGCTTGATTCGTTGAATCATTCCGATGCTGGTCCTGAACTTCTTGGCTAGATCGCGAGTAGAGGCAGATTTGTTCCGTTGAATATAATCCACAACTTTTTGGTCCAAATCGGGGTTGCTGGAGCTGGGTTTCCGGCCACTTCTTGGTAAATCCTTGAGGGAGCACTCCTTACCAAACTTTTCGATGATGCGTTTTACACTTGCCGGGTGAACATTTACTCTTTTCGCAATCTGGTTGTAAGTAACACCCTTTTCGGTGCACCAAGTGTGCAGAATTTTCTTTTTAGTCTCAAATTCAATTCGCGACATTTTGAATACAACTTTATCAACGGAAATGAATGAACCGAATAATCATTTTTGACATGTAAACAAAGCAAATGGCGCTTACACGCTAAAAATATATACAGTAGTTTATGCGTAATAACGCATCGAATGTTTATAACTACTTTTCGATACACTCCTTATAGCCTAGGTGGGTGAAGTACTTGTGGGTACTGAGTGGGTCCTCCTTTGGTCGGTGGGGAAAGGGGCGGTAAAAAAGAAAAACCATGGGGGGGGGGGGGGGGGCCTCGCGGGGGGGTTTTGGGATTTTTTGTAAAGGGAAATTTCTCGACTTCTTGGGGCTGCCTAATTGTATTTTTTGCAAACTCGTACTACAGAAAAAAAATTATATATTAATAGCAATCGATTTTTTAATCTTTGAAATGGGAGTGTGGAGAGGGTATTGGGGGAGAAAGAGGAAAAAAGAAGAAATTGAAATGCTAAAGAAGAAGAAGAAGAAGGGTGAAGTACTTCAATTAAAGAATGTTTTGTTCTGGAAGATAATAACTTTATAAGGTAAAATAGGAGATAATCACCAATATATGGTCCGTCCGAAAGGGATGTAAAAAGTAATAAACGATCCATAAATTATTGAAAATCGTGCCACGAAAAACGCATTTTTGACCTATAAGACTCTGGTGAATATCCATAAAAAAATTGAAATGATCCATAAAACACAGCAATGTGATCCATACTTTACAACAAATTTAGCAATAATATATCAAAAATGTACCGTTTTTAAAAGTGTACGGATGACCCATAAACATATTGCAAATTATCCATAAAAGGTTCAATAACTTTCCTTAAACTTGTAAAATTGTTCCATAGAATGTAGCCTTTGTGCAATAAAATATGTTCGCATGTTCCATAAATTATTTGAAATTTTCCATAAATAAATTGCCAATGATCCATAGAATGATGAATAATGAACCATAAGCTTATAATAATGATACAAAGTAAATCAGTTTTGTTCGCTAAACCATATGGTATGATCCATAAATTATGCCTGCATTTTTCCAGGTTGGGGCACTTTTTTTTAATTTTGATCCTCAAAGATTGTAAAATTGATCTCCAACTGCGTTGCTACTCAAATTTAGTTACATGTCCGTTCTTTCAGGTATCCGGGTTAGTATTACTGCTAAAGAAGGATTGCGGAGTTTTTGCGTAGCCGTGTTGAGGATTGAAGAACTGAACGGTCGATGTTTCCGACATCCGAAGTGTTAACATAGCGTAGATTAGATTCCAGGCAAACGGCTGGTTCAAGCGCTTACCCGGTATAATGCAAACAGAGGATGTTTTTTTTAGTTTGGTCCGACGAGCGACAGCGAGTTGGACAGCAAGCGTCTGCCCGGCATTATTTAAATCCAATTTTCTGAAACAACAGTTTAATCGAGTCAAAAATTTGACATGAAGTTCTTTATGTCCAGGAGAGCTCTTTACCAAATTTCTTGACAAACATGAGTCGCAGTTGCGGGGAGATCAAATAATGTTAAGTTCACAAAGTTGGTTTGTTATGAATCATATTTTGAAGACTATGAATTTTTATACAAACTATTAGGGGTCCCTGGCAATTTATTTATGGAACATTTACAATAATTAATAGATGATACGCACATATGTAACATTCTGTGGATCAATTTTGCAAGTTTAAGGAAAAATATTGAACCTTTTAAGTATCATTTGCAATGTGTTAATGGGAAATCCGAAAATTTTTATATATTTTTCCCTTGATATAAAACGGTTAATTTTCGATATTCCATTGCTTAATTTTGTTAAAAGTATGGATCAAATTGATGAATTTTACGGATCATTTCTATTTTATTTTTTTGTGGGTTTTCACCAGAGTCTTATGGGCCAAGAATGCGTTTTTAATAGAACGATTTTCAATTTTTCATGGATCATTTCTTCAGTTTTAAAGGTGCAAAAATAGGGCTGCCGTAGTTCTTTACGTGCACGAGTGATCTTTACCAAATTTATTGGGAAACAAATGTCACAGTTGCGGTCGTAAAAGAACGTGAGATCGCAACAGTAAGTCAGCTTTCTGAAAATTAAAAATCTTCTCCAAAGTGATCCTTCTTTTACAGCAATATTTAAGCCTCATATATAAAGGAACGGGCATTTTAATAAATTTCAGTAGTAGTGCAGTCAAGGATCGATTTTTCCGTAGTTAAATTTAAAAAAAAATTAAACCCAAAATTGGAATAATTCCGGCATAATTAATGGATCATTTATATTAGTATAAATGCACAAAATTGATTTGCTATGGACCATATTTAGAAGTTTTTGGTTCATTTTCAAACCTATTATGGATCATTGGCGATTTATTTATGGAATATTTTCAATAATTTATTGATCATGTGCATATATTTTAGTTCACAAACGTTACATTCTAAGGATCAGTTTTACAAGTTTAGCCTAGATATACATTTTTGAAATTTTATTGCTGAAACTTACATAAAGTATGGATCACATTGCTGTATTTTATGGATCATTTTAATTTTGTTATGGATTTTCATCAGAGCTTTATGGGTCAGAAATACGTTTTTTATGGAACGAATTTCAATTTTTCATGGATCATTCCTTCAGTTTTAAGGTGCAAACTTAGGGCTGCTATTTTTTGATGCATTCTTTTCTGTAATTTTCACCGTTGATTGTGCCCGTTGTGAAATATGAAGAACTCATCAAGCTACAGGAGCAAATGACTTGCCCCACACCAAAATCTTTTTCCCACATTTTTCGGTTCGGCTCAGCGTTGAAAAATTGCGGCCCCCTGAAGTGTTCTGGTATCCAATTTGACGTACGTCTCGTCGTCGATCTAAATGCACCGGTTCGGCTTTTGGAGGAGAACGTCATACAAGTTCCGTGACCGTATTTTCGAAGAAGCTTTCTGTGAATCCGTCTAGTTGGGTACTTTCTGCTTCTTGTAGGTTCTGATATTGTTACGTTTTTTGCAATTCTGTTCAGTTTCGACGCTACTGTCCATTGCTATTGTGTTTGGCAATTTCACGAACGGAACACGATTTATGCGATTTCAAAAGATGTATCGCAGCCAGCTCCTTTTTGTGGTCCGAGACACCCATCATGCGTCCAGATTTCAGTAAATCTTCAAGAAAACACGTTTCTCCAAACTTCTTAACAATCTTCACAGTTTTAGAGAAACATTTAATTTTCTGCGTTATCTAATGTACATAAAGGGAATGCAAGATTTGGCCGAAATTAATGGAATATGTCATGTAAATTTAAGCAACATATTACTGGAATCAGGTCTGTTGTAGGAAATATTAAAGACTGGAGTCGGAAAAAATGAGACACACAAAAATGATCACCAAAAACTCATTTTAAATCGGATACTTCTCAAATTTTCAGGGATTAAAAAACCCTACGATAGCTATGTTTTGGCATCATTTATTTATTGAATTTTTTCCCCCAAGCTGAATGCTCGTAAATTTCTCTTAACACTGCTCATGAGATCTTGGGCAAGGCTTTGTCCATCTTCCTTACACAATTTCTCCCAGTTTTTCCTCAAAGCTTCATCGGTTTTGAATGTTTTTCCGCTTTTCTTCAACTTCTTCTTCATTATCGCCCAGAACCTTTCGATTGGACGAAGTTCTGGTGTATTTGGCGGGTTCGCCTCCTTCGGGACCACATTAACGCCCTTCGCTTCGTACCAATCCATTACAGGCTTGGCGTAATGCCACGAAGCGAGATCCGGCCAGAACAGCGTGAGACCACGGCGAGAGGGCAGCAAGCGCTTCTGCAAGCATTCCTCTCGATAAATCTGCCCGTTTATGGTGCCTGTTGTAACGAACGGCTTGCTGTACCTTCCGCACTCGCAGATCGCCTGCCACATCAGGTACTTATTCGGGAATTTGTCAATCTTTCTCTTCCGGAACTTTTCCGGAACCTCCATGCGGGACGTACCGACAAAAAACTCGATGCCGGGGATTTGTTTGGTGTCCGCCTTGATATATGTCTCGCCGTCCATGACGAGACAGCCTGGCTTGACCAGCCACTCACGGTACAGCTTCCGTGCACGCAATTTGGCCACCGTGTTTTGCTTGTCAGTCCGGTTTGGCACCTTCATGACCTTAAAAACACGTAGCCCAGCCCGCTTCATTGTCTGCTGGACGAACCACTTCGACGAATTGACCTTTTTGGCCACGTCTCGGGTAGAAAGGTTCGGGTTATTCTTAAAATACTGCCTTATCTTCCGCGCCTTCTGTGGGTATTCCGTTTTCGGTTTTCGGCCGCTTCCAGCGCGCCGCTTCCAGCGCGCCGCTCGATGGTCTTCGTCTCCTGGAACATCTTCACAACGCGGGACACGGTGAAATGGTGGATTCCAAGCCTTTTGCCGATCCATCTGGGTGACTGACCACGATTGTCGATCACAGCGCCCAAGATTTGCTGGCGTAGCTTTTCTTGTTTCGAATGCATCTTGAAAACTACTAGACAGATCGCGTTTTGCATCGTTTTGATCGAATTTTGCACACATAAACATAACACTCTAAACTTGTATGACCCATTTTTTCTTTAATAATTACCCACGCGATAAAAAGTTACACCCAAAACAAAGTGTCGCATTTTTTCCGAGTCCGATCGTTAGGACATACTCGACTCACTCACGGGCTTCGACTTAACGGCAGTAAGGCCTACTGCTATTTTGTTTGTTCAACAGTGAAAAGTCCCGCTTGGATGTTGCGGAGATGTTCCGGAAGAAGAATTTCGACAAATTTGCCAAGAAGTACTTGGTGTGGCAGGCGATCTGTGGACGCGGCAAATTCAGCAAGCCGGCAAGACCTCAACAAGCCGGCTCCATCAACTCCATCCTTCCGCGCTTTCTCTGGGTATTCCGTTTTCAGTTTTCGGCCGCTTCCAACGCGCCGCTCGATGGTTTTCGTCTCCTGGAACATCTTCACAACGCGGGACACGGTGGAATGGTGGATTCCAAGCCTTTTGCCGATCCATCGGTGCGACTGTCCAGGATTATCGATCACCGTGCCCAAGATTTGCTGGCGTAGCTCTTCTTGTTTCGAATGCATCTTGAAACTTACTTGACAGGTCGCAATAATTTTGCACACATAAACATAACACTCTAAACTAGTATTACCCAAAATTTCATTAATTTTAATCCACGCGATAAAAAGTTACACCCAAAACAAAGTGTCGCATTTTTTCCGAGTCTAATCTTTACAAGCAATTACGTTGTTTACGCGTCATTTGGCTTGAAATCAAACGAGGGGATTTTTTCTGTGTTGAACAGTGCAGATTTAGTGAACTTCACGCTTTTTAACCAATTCTCGAAACGACAACTTTTCGGCAAACCATTTGTACAGAATTAATCTGCGAGTTGATAAGTTTTTTTGACTACATTCTATGCATTTCAATGAACATCCTCTATACGTCAAAAAATGCCTATGAATACTTTTAAGTCTTTTTTTTTTATTCCAGTGAGGTAGAAAAAATGCATAAAAACAAGGCTATCGTCAAAGTGGAAATATCGATTTGTTTTAGTTGATTGGTTTTGCCGGAAAAAAAGTGAAAATAAAAGAAAAATATGGGTTCTTGCCAGCCAAACGTGAATCCAGTACAGGTTACGGGGCACTAATAAGATCATTTAGATTGATCTATATCTTTTGATACTATAACCGTCGCTTTCTCGGAAATGAAAATTTTCTCCTGTAAATCATCAATCCCAGCAAGAAGAAACATGCTCATACCTTACGGTGTATTTTATTTGCATGTGCGGGTTTTTGAGATAAATCGATACGGAATTTTGTTGATTACAAAAAAAAAGCCGATCCGTAATTTTGAGATATTGGCGCTGAGTTTCTTATCTCATTTTCATTTCATAAAGTGACTAGTTCCTACACACAATCATATTTTAAAATACACAGGTTCTTATTTCTTTCACATGCTGCAAAATGCTTAAAATTTATTCACTTTTTGACGTATAGCCTCTTTAGGCATTTTTGCATAAAACCTTTTTAGAAATTTTATGCATAATTCTAGGGTTTTTTATCATTGGGGCGAATCTAACATTGATAGACTCTCTTTGATTACTTTCTCTTTCATTCATATTCCAATCACCTTTACGTTTTTCATTTTACTATTTGTAGAGTATGCTAGCCAGCACTGTTGTGTTTCGATATGTACTAAAGAATCCCTCGAAAGTTTTATAATGGCGCTGTAACAAATGAAAGAGAGCAAGACCGGAGAGAATCTCTCATTGTTAGATTCGTCCTAATGAAAAAAAAACCCTTGAATTCCAGTCTTCAAGCAAAGTGACTACTTTAAAGTCATAATTGCATACTGTATTTTTAGTGTGGTATCCGACCCATCGCACAGTGGGAAAAATGGGACCAAAAATAACAATTAATTAAGGGCGGCGGGGTAGTGGCCTGGAAAACAGATTTTATGTAAAAAAAAAAGGAATCGAATGGTGATGGTTTCATCTGTCTGGATAACTGAATGAAGGGGATGTCGTCTTGTGCAAACCTCGGAAGTGATTCATTTTGCCCGATTTTCCCCTAATTTCGGAAGAAAAATTAAATATTCACACATTTATCATATTAGCTCTGATAATATTGCATCCATTTGGGCTGTACTATTGTGGAAATGTCTGGAGAATCCAATGAAGGTAATATTGTCTTGTAAAAACGTCAGTAACTGTCAATTTTGCCTGATATTCCCCACATGCTGAAAGTACTAGATATGCTATGTGGTATTGGAAATTTGGGCGAATTAGAATCTATAAAAATGCAATACACTATTGTGAAACTGTCCGGGGAACTGAATGAAGAGTATGTCGTCTTGTGTAAATATCAGTTATTGTCCATTTTACCCGCTTTTCCCAACATACTGGAAGAATCAATAGATAAAATGCGATTTTTGGAATAGAGTGCATTTGATTTGATTCTAATATTATGAAAATGTCTGGAAAATCGAATAAAGTGGATGAAGACTCATGCAGACTCCGGGAAGTGGCTCGTTTTGCCCGATTTTCCCTTAATTTTGAAAAAATAATTAAATAATCCTACATTTTTCATATTTTCACTAATAATATTGAACCCATTTGGGATTTACTATTGTGAAAATGTCTGTAGAATTCAATGAAAGCAATATCGTCTTGTTGAAACCTCATGAACTGTTCATTTTGCCCGATATTCCCCACATATTGGAAATACTACATATGTCATGTGGTTGTCGAAATTTCCGCGAATTAGAATGTATAAAAATGCAATGCACTATTGTGAAACTGTCTGGGGAATTTAATGGAGGGGATTTCGACTTGTGTAGACATCAGTTATTGTCCATTTTATCCGCTTTTCCCTATATACTGGAAGAATCAGTATATATAATGCGGTTTTTGAAATAGCCGTGCGCTACAATAAAATCAAATGCACGGCAATATTACGAAAATGTCTGGAAAACTGAATGGAGGGGATGTCGTCTTGTGCAAACTTCAGAAGTGACTCATTTTGCCCGATTTTCCCCTTATTTTTGAAGAAAAATTAAATAATCCTGCATTTATCATATTAGCTTTGATAATATTGAGCCCATTTGTGCCTTAATATTGTGAAAACATCTGAAAAATGTAATGGAGGCAATATCGTCTTGTGAAAAAGTCAGGAACTGTCCATTTTGACCGATTTTCCCCACTTATTGAAAATACTAGATATGTCATGTGGTTTTCGAAATTTCACCTAATTAGAATGTATAAAAATGCAATGCACTATTGTGGAATTGTCTGGAGAGTTCAATGGAGGGGATGTCGGCTTGTGTAGACATCAGTTATTGTCCATTTTACCCGCTTTTCTCTGCATACTGGAAGAATCAATATATATATAATGCGGTTTTTGAAATAGCCGTGCGCTACAATACAATCAATTATATAAATAAAAAAAACCACAGCCGTATCCATTGAATTTCATCGACGAGCAATCAGGAGAGCGTAGCCATAAGCGGTATAAGTACTCCAGGCCTCATCTAGCTCGAAAAACTTCTCCGAAAGACAACTTAACTGATATGATGCGAGTCTCATTAGCATGGTCAGAACCCAAATTGTCCGATCTTGAATATAGACCAAAACATCATAAGGCACGAGATTCAGAAGCAGATTTTACGCGCAAAATGGCACGATTCTATGCATATCCAGAAATAGTTGAAGAGACGTCAGCGATTAACAGTGATGAAGATGAAGACTCTAAATCTGTTGCTAGTGATGCAGATAGTGTGAATGAAGTCGGAGAACACTGAATATTTGTATCATGTAAATAGATCGACTTTACTTTTGCAAAGGTCCAAAAGGTGTTTTCAAAATACATAGAACAGAACAAACGAGTTAAATATTTTTAAAGCAAGTATGATAACCATATGACTATTCATTTTTTCTTCCGAGATTAGGGAAAAATTGGGCAAAATGGAAAGTGGCATCCCCTGCATTACATTTTCCAGACATCTTAACAATATTGCAATGCGTTTTATTTCATTTTAATGCGTGGCTATTACAAAAACCGCATTATCAATACAGGGTGACTGGCAGCTCGCAGTCTAGCCAAAATAGGGTGACAAAGAGATCTGCAAACGATGATATCTCCTTCATTAAATTCTCCAGACATTTTCACAATACTAGAGCATAGATGTATTCCACATTATTAGAGCTAATATGTTAACTGTATGATTATTAAATTTTAATCTCAAAATTAGGGAAAAGTCAGGTTAAATGAGCCATTTCTCGAGGTCTGCAAGAGACGACAATCATTCCGTTCAATTTGCTAGTAATTTTTAGATTATTGCAGTGCATTTAATTTTTATTCTAATTCGCGGCTACTTAAAAAACCACATTAAATATTGGTTCTTCCAGTATGCAGAGAAAAGCGGGTAAAATGGACAAAAACCGATGTCATTTCATTTCCAGACAGTCCCACAAAAGAGCATTGTATTTTTATACATTATAATTTGTGAAACTTTCGAGAACCACTTGTTATATCTAGTTTTTTCTATATGTGGGGAAAATTGTGGAAAAGGGAGGGTCCCTGGGGTTTTTAAAAGAGACATCGTCCGTACCCTAGCAAAGGAAAATAACAAGCTGATATCATATGAGTAACAAGTTTTGTTATCCCAGTTATCGTTTAGATTCCCGCTGTTATCGCATAACAAATTTAGTTATCACCATTGGCAAAGTTTGTTATCATATGTTATCATTTTGAACACACTTTTTTTTATGAACTTTATAAGTTGAACTGTAAAACTCTGAATATTTCCAGTATATTTGAACAAGAAATTTTGCTTTTAATCAAAATATTTTTTTCAGTTATTAGCATGAGAATTTGATTTCAAATTGATAACATAATTTGAAACTATTTCAATAAATTTGCTTACAATACAGGATTTGTTATCAAGTTGTTCGCAATGATAACAAAATATGTTATTATTATGATATTCAACGAGTATATTTTTGTTATTCATTCTGTTATTTTGGCTGTTTATTCAGCCTCAATGATAACATATTCAGTGATCAAAAAATGATAACCTGATATTAGCACTTGTTATCAATTTGGTATAATCCTTTGCTCGGGTATTCAAGTGGAGAAATTCGGTCGAAAGGTACTGGTATGGCAAGCAATATGTTCCTGTGGTTTGAAGTCAACCATTTTTTACACTACCGGAACTATAAATGCGGAAATCTATCGATCTGAGTGTCTCCAGAAGAGATTGTTGCCTTTATATAAGAAGCATAGTACACCTCCACTGTTTTGGCCGGATTTAGCGTCGGCTCACTATGCCAAAACCACTCTCAATTGGCTTGCGGAAAAGATTTCGTTGAGAAAAATATCAATCCACGAAATTGCCCTCAGCGTTACTGGGCAATCGTGAAGAGGGTCTTCAAGAAGACTGGTAAGGCAGCTGGGAACATGCAGGAGTTCAAAAAAATTTGGGCTCAAGCGTCCAAAAATGCGATGCAACACTTGTCCGGAACTTGATGAAGAGCATTTCGATCCAAAGTTCGAAAATTCGTGAAGGAATAACTTAAATTTCATCCGGTCTTCATTATGTTCAAGTTTAACCTCGTACAATAAAGGATCAATTTTTTGTATGAATAAAATATCAGTTTTCAACATAATTTGAAGGAAAGTTTGTGGATAGCTTATTTTCGATACACTCTCTGTCAGTCTCCCAATAAGCCACCTCCCATTCCTGTGGCTCCTGTGTTTGAAACCATTATGGAAAGAATGTTTGTCTGTTGCGTCGTCTCCGTCGTCGATGGCGAGGCACTGCGCGTTCCTTGCAATTCAATTTCCAATAAATCTCAATAAACTTCTGCGCTGCTCCTTTTCCTGGCCCGAGGAGGTGGGTAGAATCGGTCCCAGCTAGCTGCCATACGGGTGAGATAGAACGGATATCGAAACAAGATTAGTGTTTCGATTTCCGGAATGTTTCACGAATTTTCTCTGTCTTGCTGCTCGGACGGCGCGCGGCTGTGGCAGCGAACTTTTGAGCTTCCTATCAATAAAGGCATATCCGTCTAGCAAACCACCCCGGGGGATGGTTGAGCGGGAATCGAAGAGCCACCAAGTTAGGAAGATGTTTACTTTGGTTTTGGATGGATGAGCAGGGGGAAAACTGTTGCTTGGCAACATTGAGCGCCTTTCGATGAGGTCCATGCTGCTGATTATTTTGCTTTGATCTTCGAAGGAACTTAATTGAGGGAGCTGTAGGAAATTTCTTGGGAATAGGCTCACAGTGAAGTTTCTGGTAGCATATGGGAAGTTAATTATAGAATGTTTTGTGGTTCTACCTTTTACAGACATTATAAAATGATAAACATAGACAGTCGCTTCAACTCAAAATTGACAGGATCACAATCGAACAACATTGATTCAAGGCAACTGGCCATGTAGGCTTACCAATATTGGGATTCAACTGATGCTCAGGTGAACATCAAAGGCATTGAAGAGTTCATCTGGTTATAAAAGATGAAAAGATGGAACCTCAAGATCAACAGCACTTGAAACATGCCTGAAGATCCTGAAAAAAAAGGAAATTTCTGAAAGTGAATCAATCGAGTGACTTCTTTCAGCAAATACTCCAAAAAGCGCCGTTCAAATAAAGCTCCACACTCCACCCAAAACTCTCCGGCGCGTTCAAGGAGCTCACTCATTATCCTGCTCGCATTTTACGAATGAAAAAAGAAAACGAAAAAGACAACCTCTCCGCCTACCGCGAAGAGTCGGTAAGAGGAACGAGGCTTAAACTTCAAAAGCTTCCGCGACTATGACGACGACGACGACGACGCCTCTTGTGAGAAACAAAAGGATTTGTCCTCAAACCGACGACGACGAACGTTCTGGATTCGATTCATCTACTCGCTGCTCCGCTTATGTCTGCCTTTTGGTGGGGGGGGGGGGGTCAGTCCTCGGGGACGGGCAGGTTTGTGAATGGTGTGCCTGGTACACGTTTAATCCCTTTTAAGATGATTAAATCATGTTCGGGTAGTAGTAAGTAAAATTTTTGTCCTACAAACGCTGTTCGCAGTAACGGCAGCAGCAAGTGGCTTTGGGGGAGCTTTGAAACGTTGACGAATGGCATGTGTGTGTGTGTGTGTGTGGATATTTGCTCGGAAGGGGGAGCTGAATCCACGATGCATGAAGCGCTACGGAACAGCTATGCAAAAACCGAATCCTTCGGGGTGAAAATTGTTTGCTTTTGGCATCAGGTGAACGGGGAATTCAGCTTTGTTTGATTTTGGTGAATTGTGCATTCTACCAGAGTGAGCTAGTGCTGCAGATGTACCGAATGACAGATAGGGTTAAAACGGGTATGAGTTTAAAGCGGAGAAATGTGTTAGTCTAACGGTATGAGTTTCATAAGCACGATTGCCTTGAAAATAGTTGTCTGAATGTACGTTTGCATAAAAGACGATGACATGGTTCTAAAACTTGACAACCTTTTGATCATAAACTTGGCGTTGGTTTATTCTTGACTGCTTAGGCAAGGTACAGTTTAGCTCTACAGGGTGGCAACGGTTGCTCGTCAGTAAAATAAATGTTTATATTAACACAACGAATGGCTAAAAATCAACAAACGTATTATTAGGAAATTACAAGAGCTCGAACCTCTCACCTTTTTCTTTTATGATCGGCGTTTCTTGAGGCATATTGCCCCAAATATTGATCAAGAGTTTCTTGGAAGATTCAAGAGTGTGACTTTCTGTGCTTTCAATTTTACTGAGCATGTATCCCCATGCAAAGAAATCCAAAGGATTGAGATCTGGCGATTAGGTAGGCCATTGCTGTGTTGCTTTTGTTTGATGAGAAAGGGGCAGAATCCTGTTGAAAACAAAAATTTCCGTCTGGAATCAATTACGGAGCATGGAGTAACAAGTGATTCTTCAAAACATGTTCGATCCATAGTTGATTTTTACTCCTGACGCGATGGAAAGTAGTGGGAGCTTGACGTTTTCTGAAATTTCACCCCATACCATTACTCTTGACACATTTTGGAACTGCTACACAGCCAACCTAACTTTGGGACCATCCACAAGCTTCGCTACATTAACTCTTAACAGAAACTTTTGTTTTGTTCATGGGAGAAGAGAATATAACAACCAGCATGCCGCTGCAGCAACTCCTTACTTCAAATCACTCGAGCCTTCTTTTGTTTTGCTGTTGATCCTTGAATTCGCTGAGTTTAAAATCGTGGGTGATGATATTCTGAATTTACGCATGGGAGATATTCAGATCCTTATCCATCCCTCGCCCTGACTGTCTTCTCGGATTCCAGCGAACTCGCTCCCCTACGCGTTTCACCATCATTTTGGTCCTAATCGTTTGATGAGGTCCACGCTTGTGGTTGATTTTGTACTTACCCGTCTCATTGAATCGTTTTATGGTGCGGAAGATAAGTTCCTCGTTCTCATCGACGTGTTTAAGCTGTCTCAAGATCTCAAACGGTCTTAATTTCTTTAAACATAAATCTATTTACAGCTCTCATTTTGCGTCCATGATTATAGAGTAACCAAACCAAGCAGCCTTCCAAAACATATCACATCCTTCGAACCAATTCGTTCGTTTATTCATTAATTAATTTATTGTTTAATTGATGAATTTTTAACTTTATGGTGGTATTATTTTTCATTTCAAATTATTTATCTGCATTTTCATTTGTCTTTTATATTCTTGTCAATTTATTAGTTGTTTGAAAGTTATTTATTTATTTATTTTTTTCTTTGCCGCTATGAAAATTACAAATCACATTTCATCTTCATTAATTAGGATATAATTCTTGAATTAATACAGTCACATACATAGATGCCTTTAACTTATTTAATTCATATTAAAACATATTTTCATCAAAAAAAAAAAATGTTAACATATATACTAAGTTTTCTTAAATTGATTTATATTTTCATGTTTTAATTTATATATTCATTTTGTTCCTATTTTCCAATTTTTTGTTAAATTTATTTATTTTTTTACCTATGTCTTATTGTATTATTGTTTTCTTAATTGTTTTCTGACTTATTTATCAGCATACTTTACTAAGTTATTTCTGTTCCTTCAAATTTTAACAATGTTCTTCTCACAATTTCGTTTATTTATTAACCTCTTTTTTAATTTCATTATAGATTGACACATTTTGATAAAATTAGACTGACCGTTTTACTATTTTTGTTATTTATGTAAGATTTTTTTTAAATGCTCTAATGCTAAGATTTTATACCCATTTATTTACTTCTTATTTACTTATTTATTTTTGGATCTTTTTATTTATTAATTAAACTTTTATTATAAAATGGTTCGCATTGTAATTTTTAAATTTATTTAAAATTGTTTTGATTTATTTCATTATTCTATACATGAACATATGTATTTATTTAAAATTGACCCTGGTAACCTAATTTGGATTTTCTATGTATATAAAAAATGAATTTCTGTCCTTGTAGACTCGGAAACTTCTGAACCGATTGGCGTGAAAATTTGAATGCATGGATTTTTGTGCCGATTTAGGATATTGGGATGGCTTGAGGATGGGCTCCTATATAAATGAAACAGAAATTTCTGCATAACTCGAGAACTAATGAAGCAAATGGAACCAAATTTGGCATGTGGATGTTTTTGAAGGCAAGAAATGTTGTTATGGTGGTTCAAGACGCCTTCCCTCTCTGGAAGGGGGGCTCTCATACAAATGAAACAGAAATTTCAACCAAACATGAGAATTATCCAGGCAACTAAAAGACAAAAAAGACAGAAAGAAAAACCATGGTAGAGACCACCAATCCAAGGGTTATATTAAAAACACACGTTTTCTTGCAGAAAATAATTCATGTATCGAAAGAATAATTATTGTAATTATTTTCATATGGATGTATTTGAGAATGGATTAACTTATGCTACGCAGCTACGTTAGCAAAATAAAACAAAAACAAATTAAAAAAATATACATTTTAATCGAAGTTACTAATTAGCAAACGAAAATATTTTAACAAATTTCATTCCAAAAATTAATCATAAACACACTTGTCCTATTTAATTTTCGTTCATTTAGTTGCGAGCGTAGCAACACTCAGACCGAATTCTGCTAGTTTGATATTAAAAAAATATGTTTTAATTGATAAGTTTATGTATTCATGTTTTCACATGTTTATTTATTTAACATTTTCATTGTATATATTTTTTCATGGTTTTTTACTTTTTTCATAAAAATATTTGGAAATTCAAGTATTAAGTGATTTATGGGTTTATTGAATGATTTTGTTTAAAATAAGTAATTTGTTAAATCAATAATTTAGGAATTTAGAATTTTGTTTTTTTATTAACAAATATCTTGGTATGATTTTGGATACATGAATGTTTGTATTTATTTTCAGTGGAATAATTATTTTTATGTCAAGTTTTTGAATTATTGCATTATTTTTATTGACTAACTTTGTTAAATATTGATTGACATTTTCAATAATCTATATATATAAAAATGTATTTCTGTCTGTCTGTCTGTCTGTCTGTCTGACCCTAATAGGCTCGGAGACTACTGAACCGATTGGCGTGAAATTTTGTATGCAGGGGTTTTTGGAGCCGAGGAAGGTTCTTAAGATAGTAAGAGACCCCTCCCTCATCTGAAAGGGAGGGCTCCCATACAAATGAAACACATGTTTCTGCATAACTCGAGAACTGATCAAGCAAAAGAATCCAAATTTAGCATGCGGAAGTTTTTGGAGGCAAAAAATGTTTCTATGGTAGTTTGAGACCCCTCCCCTCTCTAGAAAGGGAAGCTCCCATACAAATGAAACAGAAGTTTCTGCATATCTCAAGAACTAATCAAGCAAATGGAACCAAATTTGGCATGTGGGGTTTTCTGGTGGCGAAAAATGTATCTATGGTGGTTTGAGACCCCCTCCTTCTCCTAGAAGGGGTGGAACTGAAATTACTTCATAACTTTAGACCTAATAAAGCAAATGGAACCAAATTTGGCTTGCGGGGATTATAAAGGCAATATATATGTCTACGGTGGTTTGAGACCCCTCCTCTCTCTCTGGTAGGGGGGGCGGAGCTCCCATACAAATTAAAACACAATTTTCTGCATAACTCGAGAACTAATCATGTAAATGGAACCGCATTTGGCAGGTGGAGGTTTTTGAAGGCAAGAAATGTTTCTAAGTTGACTCGAGCCCCTCAATTCTCTGAAAAGAGGGCTCATATACAAATGAAACACAAATTTCTGAATAACTCGAAAACTTATCATGTTAATGGAACCAAATTTGGCATGTGGAGGTTTTCGAAGGAAAGAAATGTTTCTATTGTGATTTGAGACTCCTCCGCACACTGAAAAAGGGGTCTCTCATACAAATGAAACACGAAATTCTGCATAACTCGAGAACAAATCAAGAAAATGGAACCATATTTGGCATGTGAAGGTTTTTGGAGGAAATAAATGTTTCTAAGGTTTGAGACCCCTCCGCCTTCTGCAAGGGGAGACTCCCATAAAAATGGAACATAATTATTAGCATAACTCGAGAGCCAATGAAGCAAATGAAACCAAATTTGACATGTTGAGGTTATTGGAGGCAAGAAATGTTTCTATGGTCGTTCAATACCCCTCCCCATGAAGGTTTCTTACCCGTCTCATTGAATCGTTTTATGGTGCGGAAGATAAGTTCCTCGTTCACATCGACGTGTTTAAGCTGTCTCAAGTTCTCAAACGATTATCTATGTTTTTATGTATGTGTTCGATGTGTTTTTTTAAATTCATTATTTTTTGTGTTTTATTTCTATTTTTATAACTACAACCTCTAAATAACACTTTTAGATATTAATAAATATATTTATTAATTTTTTTCCACATATCTATATATTTTCATGTTTCTTCAATATTTTGTTATTTATTCACTATTTGATTATTTGTTACTATCCTCATACATTGATTTGAGTTAGCTATTAATGTTATTCATGAACTATATTATTTAATTTCATATTTATTTAATGTTAATTTATTTTGTAACCTTTCATATTAACTCATATATTTTTATTTTATTTTCATTCATCCATTTTGTTTTTCATTTTTTTACAGATTCAGATTTTATGTTTAAATATATTCATTTATATATATCGATTTTATTTTTCAAATTATTTATCAATTCGTCGTTTGTTCGGTTTGATTATATTTATTAAATTCTTAATTTTTTATTATTTGTTTTTCTGATTTTTGACTATCGATCAATTTTTTATTTCTTAAGAATGTTTTTTTCTACTGATCCTTTTCATTATATATTTGTTTGTTTATATATTTATTCGTCTGTTTTTTTCAGTGATGAAAGCATTTATTTATTTATGATTAAGTTATTTTTTTACAAAAATTCAAAAGTTTATTTATTTATAAATTGTTATATATTTGTATCTCTTAAATGATTCAATTTATCAAACAAACTCTCATGGTTAAGATTTTCTAGATTTCATATTTGGGGGCGACCCCAGCGTAGTGGTTAACATCCATAACTCTCACGCCAAAGTCACGAGTTCAAATCTCACCCCCGGACAAGTTATGAAAAACACCCTAAGTGGTGTTTCATTAACTACGACGGGAGATGAACCAGCCCGAGGCTGAAAATCTCGATAATACAGAAACAAAAAAAAAAGAAAGGTTTTATAGTTTTTATTTGAAAAAATTACAAACTTTTAATTTATGGGAAAAATTTATGTTTTTTTGGATTCATTTTATTGAAAGCTTTGCTTATCAGGAACATTTAAAACATTTTTCTTGTAATGTTCTCCCCTTTGTACTTCTTCACGAGCTTCAAACGATTCTCGAACGCGTCGCAAGTGGCACTCACGGACTGCATGGTCATTTCGTCTCAGATTTTGAGAGCTACCGTCTTGAACTGGTCTAAGGTTTATAAACTAATACCTTGTATTCGTTGTGCTTCGACAGCATATTGGATCAAACAAAAAAGTCAACAGGATTCAAATCTGGGAAGCTGAGAGGTCACAAAGAATTGTCGAGAAGTTCCCGACACCCGGCTTGGACCACATTGTCCGTGTGGGCTGTTGCACCGTCCAACTGGAACACGTAGTACTAATATCCGTAGAGGTTTCTGAGACTGGGGGCAATAACCTTCTCCAAAACCTCAGTTTTGTGACTAGTAGAACGCATTGATTTTGTCGTTTTTTTTTTTCTCTCAATGAACAACAAGGGGCGCTTACCACGTTAACACACTGCCCCTTTAGCCATCACCGATGTCGGACTTTGGAACCGAGGGGTGTTTATATCGGATTCAGGAATGCTGTCCCTCGATGGCGCCCACACCCGGTCATTTTGCACTTTGTGTGGTTGCTGCAGCACGAACAGTTTCTCGTCCGAAAAAAAAAACGAATTCCTGACCAGCGTGCCGAGAGAGGATCATCATGGCTCGATTCAACCGCTTTTTGCTGGTAGCCTCCGAAACGCTATGAACCTCAAAGGGCGAACACGAAATTATTGCGACACATTCAACAGGGCATAACTTTTTTACCATTGGGTAAAAATCAACCAAATTTTGCACACTTTCTCATTGATGTGTATTGTTTACATGCTGTCAAACTCGAAGTCGTGTTTTTCGATTCAACGAAAATGGAGGTGAACCAACGCGAGTCGAGAGAACAAATTCTTTCCAAACACCTGGAATTTCCTGACCTGTCGCACCGGCAGTTGGGAAAAATGTTGAACATTCACCATTCAACCGTCTCCAGAGTGTTGAAGCGGTTCCAGGAGCGGTTGACGTTGGACCACGGCAAAGGAGCTGAAAGAAAACCGGGACCGGAGAACAAATAGACGGAGGGAAAGGTGAAGCGGATGATTAAAACAAATCCCAACGTCTCAAGCCGTGATTTGGCTAAAAAGATCGGTATGTCGCAGAGCTACGTCCAGAATGCAAAGAAGAGAGCTGGACTACATACAAACAAGGTACAGAACATCCCGAACTGCGATGAGCGGCAACAATCGATGGCTAAAACTCGGGCACGGAAGCTCTACGAGAAGATGCTGACAAAATATGGCTGCTGTGTGATGGACGACGAAACGTATATAAAAGCCGATTTTAAGCAAATTCCTGGGTTGGAGTTTTTCACCGGCAAGAGCAAGTTCTATGTGGACGACAAATTTAAGAAGAAGAAAATGTCGAAGTTCGCCTCCAAATATCTCATTTGGCAGGCCATCTGCTCTTGCGGACTGAGGAGTGAGCCTTTCGTGACAAAGGGCACAGTAAATGGCGAGATCTACAAATCTGAGTGCCTCGAGAAGCGCCTTTTGCCGTTCTTGCAGCAGCACGACGAAGCTCCGCTATTTTGGCCAGATTTGGCATCATGCCACTATTCTAAAAGTGTCCTGGAGTGGTATGAGGCCAATTCTGTCCATTTTGTTCCAAAGGACATGAATCCGCCAAACTGTCCGGAGCTGCGCCCGGTGGAGCAGTACTGGGCAATGATGAAGCGGGAACTTCGGAAGAGCAAGAAGACAGTCAAAGACGAGAAGGACATGTTAAGAAAATAGAAAAAAAAACTGAGAAACTGGTACCGGATGACACTGTAAAGACTTTGATGGAGGGCATCAAGCGAAAATGCGTTCAATTTTACACTCAAGGCTCCATCGATTAACTTTTCTTTTGATTTTTGAAGTAAATATATGTATAAAACTACCCTAAAATTTTGGTTTGATTCTAAACATTATAAGAAAATTGGCATGACATTTTCGGTGTCGCAATAATTTCGTGTTCGCCCTTTACGTTATTTATAAGGGTTATAATAAAGGTTCTTGCTGAATATGGTGTGAGCGGTCCCGATGCAAACGTTCCGATGGAGATCAGCAGCCGTTTTCCGGATTGAGTGGTTTGCGCTGAATCCGCTCCTTCACGACCTTGATGGCCCGTGGCGTCCCCGCCGAATGCGGCCGACTGGATCTCGCAGGGTCATCGGTTGACGATGTCTCCTGTTAACACCTGATGGTCGTGTAGACAAAGTTCCGCATGAACCCATGCGATTTCAGCAGCCGGGTCACTCATCGTTCAAAAAATATTATATTGTGGTGTCGCGAGACTCTCTTGCGCGCGGAAAAAAAAAAAAAAAAGAGAAGTGTGACACACCCGGATATGGTAGCGTATACTTGGTTTGGTGGAAGTCCTATATCAAAACATAAATATGTTTTTTGGGATTTGTTTTTTATTAAGGGGGGGGGAAAAGTGAAAAAGTGGAAAATGTGTAAATGTTAAATTGTGTAGCTAGTGACTAATTTCTGTCGAAAGTGTATTTGTTTATGTTTACTTTCAAGTGCTGCATCCAAACATTCTATTTGTTTTATTGAAAATTCGTCAAAATGTTCGCGAAAGAAGTTATCACCAGTTTGTTGCTCGCACAGAAGAAGCCGAAAGAGATTGCCAAGGTGGTATGGTGCCATTTGGCAACAGTTTACCGCATAAAAAAGTCCCTGCAGGATGGTCCTAAGCAGCGGAAGCCGGGAAGTGGACGTCCGCGCTTTGTACGCACGCCGAACGCGATCAAATCGGTCCGTGTAAAAATTGCTCGCAACCCGGTGCGTTCCATAAGAAAACTTGCAAAGGAAGCCAATATTTCGGAGAAATCCATGCGGAGAGCCATCAAAGAAGACCTGCATGCATCTTCCAGAGCCGGAATGAAACGCCACTTGATCAAGGACCGGGTCAAGGAACAACGAGTGACTCGTTCCAAGAGATTGCTTTCCTTGTTGAAGAAGGAAAAAATGATAATCCTGTTCTCCGACGAAAAGCTTTTCAGCATCGATGCTGTGGCCAACAGCCGCACGGACCGGTTCATTTCACCGCAGAAAATGGAGAACGTTCCGAAAAAAGTGAAATTCAAATTTCAAACCAAACATCCGGCGGGTGTCATGATCTTTGGCTTGGTGGCGTCCAACGGTTTGAAAATGCCGCCTGTTTTCATTGATGCTGGAGTTAAAATCAATACCGAAGTGTATATCGGTATTTTGAAGGACGAAGTGCTTCCCTGGGTGAAGGCCAACTTCTGCAAGGACCAAAACGTTGTCCTACAGCAGGATGGAGCGCCGTGTCAAATGTCCTATCGAACCCAACAATGGTTGAACGATAACATGGAGTTTTGGCCGAAGGATTTGTCGCCCCCTAGCAGTCCAGATCTTAATCCGTTGGATTATTCGATTTGGGCATATGTTGAAGCACGAGCCTGCAAAACATCACACCCTAGTGTGAAAACCCTGCAGTCAACCATAACACGCACATGGCAGTCAATGTCGGAGGACTACGTCCGAAAGGCATGCTCTGGCTTCCGGCGTCGGCTCGAGGATGTTATGAATCGAAATGGAGGACACATTGAATAAATTTGTTGAAAAGGACTTTATAAAGATAACTGCACTCGAAAATGTTGATATTATTGCTTGAATTACTTGAAAATGGGATTTGAAAGAAATAGAACAAATTTTCGCATTATTTTCTGCCGCACCCTGTGTTTCACATTTTAGCCTCCATGAACCTTCAATGCCAATTTTTGGCTAGTCTAACGTTAAATGAATCAGTCTTATGATGAAATCAAATATCAAATATCTTCTATTTTATTTTATATCCAAAATGGAGGAAATTGGTCGGTTGAAAAATAACTAAGCTGCTGGTGTTTACCAACTCGTAGGTGAGCTATTAGAGTACGTTGGTACAGTACTGACTAAGGCGCTACACTGGGTTACCACCAAGATTTGGGAGGAACAGTATTTACCGAAGGATTGGATGGAGGGTATTGTGTGTCCCCTAATTCTTTTGGTTTTGGTTTCGGGGGGTCTTGGAAAATTACACTTCTAACTGCAACCTAATAACCTTAAAATCCTCGAAAATCTATTTTTAACGCTCCTTCCAACCCTCAAGCATATCCCTATCACTATCCTCTTGTTAATGATCCACTAAGTGAGCCAACTTTCTAAGATATCGAGCCATGATGAGCACTCTAACAACCGCAGTTGGCAACCCAAATATAAAAATTTCATAATATACGATCAATCGAATCATGCAGGAATTACGAAAAATTCACCAAAGCAGAATATTTCAAAAACAAGCTGGTTCTCTTTTCGAGCCGATCACATGCAGCATGCAGTTCAGTACATACAGTCTTCGACGATGACGCCAAGCCAGCCCATGCGGTGATGCCTAAGCCACGCTATTGGAATCGGTCGACAAAGGCAATCAGGTATATATTATTAGCCCGTTCTCAACAGTCCGGGTGGACAATCGCATTGCTCTTGATTGCGCAAATTACATTCAATTATCGACCGTTAGCATCAACCATTTATTCGCATCTACCAGGAAACAGAACGGTCAATTGTTCGATACTCGTTTCTGACACAGTTCTCACAAGTTCGTTTTTCACGGAATCACTCGAGACCACTCCAGACCGACGAGGACGAAATCGTTAGCACAGGATTTCGAATTTGGGAATGATTGCGCTTCGATTTTTGAGTAGGATTCTAAGAACAAGTTTATTCGCTCGAAACTATTTCGTCACGCGACGATTTTTGGAGCGATGTTATCGACTATTTATTTCCATCTGACTCATAGTTATAAAGGGTGTCCACGATGAAATTGCCACACACAAAATTGATTCGCAAAATCGAGTTTTTATCCGATTGCCATCAAATTTTCAGGGATTGAGAAATAACTATTAAACTTCATTTTACCATTTTACTCGTATTTTCTTTACAGTCCATACGCAAATGCCTGCACCTTGGCCTTAACCCTGGCCATAAGATTCTGCACAACCTGTGAATCAACCGTTTTTTGCATGTAAACCCATACTTTCTTCAGTTCCTCGACTGTCTTCACTACCTTAGGTCGTTTAAGAAGGTGCTGCTTCATAATCGCCCAGTACTTCTCGATGGGGCGGAGCTCCGGAGTGTTGGGAGGGTTGAACATTTTCGGCACGAAATTGACCTTATTGTCCGCATACCACTTCAGCACGTCCTTGGAGTAGTGGCATGAGGCCAAATCCGGCCAGAAGATTGTTGGGACGTTGTGGGCCTTCAGGAGAGGAAGCAGCCGCTTCTGGAGGCACTCTTTTATGTACACCTGTTCGTTCATCGTGTCCTGGGTCACGAAAGGTGCACTCCGCTTCCCGCACGTGCAGATGGCTTGCCAAACCAGGAATTTCTTCGCAAATTTGGACATCTTCTGAGTGCGGACATGCTCCGGAACGCTGAACTTATCCTTGGCCGTGAAAAACAGGTTGCTGGGGATATGTTTCGTCGTCCATGATGCAACATTCAACTTTCGTCAGCATGTTGAGGTACAACTTCCTGGCACGGGTTTTGGCGGACTTGTTCTGCTTCTTGTCGCGATTAGGGGCCTTTTGTACCTTGAACGTTCGAAGCCCAGCCTTAGTTTTGGCCTTCTGGACAAAACTTCGGCTTAGGTGCAGCTTCTTAGCCACATCCCGAACGGAGGCGTTCGGATTTCGGTTGAAGGCCCCAACTACGCGGTTGTGATTTTTGGTGTTGTACGGAATACTTTTTCCTTCACTTCTGGGCTTCCGATCGGTGGTCAACCGTTCCTCGAACCGCTTAATCACTCGCGACACCGTGGAATTCGCGATTCCCAACGTTTTAGCGATGGAACGATGCGAGAGATCCTTGTTCTCGTGATGAATGCGCAAGATTTTATCACGCACGAGCTGTTCTTTCGACTCCATTTCCGCGAGTTTTGATCACAGGACTTTAAAACTTGCAGGATGTAAATAATGCACTATGAACTAAATCCACCCAAATTTTCATTAAATTCTACCTCACGGTTAAAAAGTTAGAGCAATTTCATAGTGTGGCAATTGCATCGTGGACACCCTTTACTGCCTATTGCGTTTTATCGATCAGCAGGAAGATGAGTATAAAGATAGCGACTGATAACGATCGGATGCTGCGATGGATAACACAACCATTTGGTAGAAGAGAAACAACTACAGATTCGAGCAGTATAATCTGTTTTTAAATGATGCTCCATTTCTTATCGTACTTGGTGACTCAACAATTATGATTCTTTTTTTCAACAAATGTTACATTTTTGCATTATACGTTTCATTGGAAAGGAAAAACTTTTTACGATACACTTAATAACACGATCAATTAAAACAAATTTGTATAAGCTTCCAACAGCCACCGAAACGTTCTCTCAAACCTCGTTATGAACCAAAAGCGAGAAATATTTCGAAACTTCTGTCAACTTTGTACGGGATTTTAAAAAACCAACTGTTTTCAAACTCCCTTTAATTTCCGACAACCCCTCTAAAGCAACAACAAAAAATCACCCAGTCACTCGCCACGAACATCTTTATCTCTACCTCCACCTGCGGAAAAAAAAAACTTCAAACTTCCACCTAAGCCGAGATCCACTCAATTCGCATTCGAGAAAACTTTTCCGCAGCATGAAAGCGAAGGATTCTTTTCCGTCCTGCTTAACCAGATATGGTTATTGTGTGTCTATTGAGTTTCCAATACTTTCCACGAAGCACCTGTCGCTGGAGCTGGGTAATGTTTTCGCCGGAAAAGTAAGCAGAACCAGCTGACACTCGTTGTTTTTCGTGGGAAATTTTCCGGTGGCAAAACTTTGCGGCTCTAAAACGGCTCATTTATTGACTTTGCTTCAAAGTTGCGATTCATTGATGTTTGGGAAGAAAGAAGAAGTTGGGTGGAATTCGCGCTGCAACATATTTGAACATCTCAACCCAGCGGTAATGGTTTGTGGTTTCTAGTGTTTAATGATCTGAAAAAAAAAATCCGGCCGGCACCTGCTCTTTCAAATTGATTGCTGAGAGTCACCTGAGCCAGGTGTTCAACTGCGTTCATTTTTTCATCCTTCGAGCCATAATCGGATTTTTCCGGTGCAAAGTGGTCGGTAGACTGAACATCAATCAAACCGACGAAGCGTCAAAACATTCTCGCCAAGTGCCGTCACGACGCAACGCCCCGAAATGATGCTCGAAGACGACAGGAGAAATAAACTTTCATCTTCATCAAGCGCAGGAAGTCCCTTCGGAACCATATTTTCATCCCCCTTGGCATCGTAACCAAATTCAGCACAGCGACTTGCAGTAAGCCAAAAACAAAAATAAAAAACTTTAGCTAGCGTACGTTTAAGCGGATTAGACTACCTTCCGCCCTCTGGCCACCAGGATGGAATAACAACGTCTTTTCCACAACGGTGTGTGTCGTGAGTCTATCTGTTTTGTTTCTGCTTTCTAATTTTAAGTGGAAAATAAAATTAAGACCAACGACGGTGCCGGCCATTTCTCAAGAACCCAGGCCAGCAACGGCAATGGGGGATCGAATTTGGCCTCGGCGGAGGATGGATATTATCGGTGGTGCGTTCATGCTTTTTTGAATATCTGCGAGAAATTATCTGCCTCCCTCCGGTGGAAGATTATACCCTTGTGGATTCCCACCGACCGAGAGATTAGATTCTTTCAGATGAGTTGAGCTGGGGAATCGTTTGATGTGATGGCATTGAAAACACGATTCCGGAGAAATTGCTGCTGCGAGAGGATTTGAGCTGGATAATGCGTTGCGAAGAGCACAATTGAGTCTAATTGAAATTGGGTAAGCCCTAGCATCGTAGCGTATTTTTTCCTAGAGAGTTGTGGAACGGATAAGGATCAAAAAGCAGGTGAAATCATTCAGGAAATTTTCCCATGGAACTTTGCTAAAGGTTATTTACCAGGGGGTCTGCATCGCTGTCAACCACAGATAGATGCACCATAGTTCACATGATTTTGACAATTTTGGACATCTGACAAAAATTTGGACATCTGACAACTGACATCGACAGAGATTTTTCATTAGGGCCTAACTGACAAACGTACACAATTGCCTCTTCCTTGAATTTGTCAACCTTGAAAACTTGCCTCATTAATCTACCACAGCCATTTCTAAGAACAAGAGTCCTTCTATTTGATAGTTTTAAATCTAACATGGGTAGACTTGGTATTACGAGAAATTTACGGAAGAGGCCATTGTTCACGTTTATCAGTTTAGGGCCTGTTGAAAAATCGTATGGCCCATCAAAACAAATCGATCAATGCCAAAGCATGACAGAACAAATCAACTATCTCTTTCACACTCTCTTCGTATCCTATAATGGCGTGACGATGTGCACATATGAAGGTATTTAATGTTAGAAAGAACAGGTCGATGCATACTGACCATATATTCATCACGTTGATACTGAAATCCATATGAGCTACAGCGAAATCCTCAATGATTGTCCCCCTAATATCTACTTGGGGATGGTAAGGTCTGTATTCGTATTAATCCGGACACCAAAACATATCACTGTAACTTTTGAAATATTGCACGTAGGAGTGAAATAAATCGCTGAGGTGAAGCTAGGAGTTGATTCTGATGAACAAGACTATGATTGAACTATTACGAAAGAAAGCACAAGCGCGAGCGGATTGTTTTATGGACGTAAGGCCAATTCTGACATGTAAATACAGGAACTTGTAAAAATAATGGATAGCATAGCATAGCATAGCATAGAACATTTGCACAAAGCGTGGGGTGAGTCACCGAGATAAGCCTATCCACTTCCACTAAACATTTAGCCATTTCGCCGGTTCTCTTTCCGCACCTGGCCACGTCCTTACAACTGGTTGAAAAATTGATAATTCTCTTGACATCTGTTGCCGAAAGTGCTGGGAACCCGAACAACTTTCTTAGACGTTCAAGAGATAAAAAAATGACAAGTTTTAATTGTGGAATGGTTATAACGTTTGCATTAATAGAAATGGACTTTTATCGGATGGTGATAAAAAAAACTTAGTCAGATAATTGCTTTTGATAAATTTCCCATAATTTAGGCTTACTTGCAAAAAAATTCTACGTCCTTGCGAGCGGCCTTCCGGCAGACAACCGGAACATTCACCATGGCGGACGAAAACATGAAGTGTGGCATGTTTTTGAGTTCTTTCTTCGTTTTATTTGTCAATTCCTCCTCAGCGACAAAATTGTTGGAGTAGACCTTACGCCCCAGGTTGACCCAGAAATTCTCGATGGGGGTCGTTGGGCGGAATCGCCGACTTGGGTACCACATCGATATTCAGCCGCTCCTTCTCCTCCAACGATCGCTTCGAGTAGTGGGCCGACGCCAGATCTGGCCAGAACACCGCGTCTTCGCCCTTATGGAATTTCTTGATGAACGACGCAACTTCCGGCAGGCATTTCGTACTATAAATTTCCCCGTTCACGGCCAGTCCGGAGCGAAAGAAAGGCGGCTTTGACATCCCCTTCTCGCTGATTGTCAGCCACAGCAGCACCTTCTTGGGGAACTTGTGTGTGAAATGAACTTCACCTCGAAGCTCACTTCCTTCGTGGGGGAAGTAAAATTCAAAGTGCCCTGCCAGTCGTGGCCATCCAGGGTGAGATTGGTCTCGTCGTCCATCACCACCGCCACGTCGCGATTCGCCGGGAAAATCGAGTTGACCATCTTATTCAGCCGCTGCCGCTGCGTCATTGCCTGCAGCTTCGAAACCAGTGGACGCGACTTCCGCTTCCTGACATGTATGTTCGTGTTCGCCAGGTACTTTTTCACTGTTTGGCCGGTTGAACCGACCTCCCGGCCAAGCGCACGCAGCGATGTAGCCACTTTTTCCTCGGTCTTCCTCATCAGCATCCTTTGGAGCTTCTTGTCGCTCAGGGTCGTCGGCCGTCCGGAACCGGGTTTTCTTTCGATGCTCTGACTGTTGTCTAATAGTGCCAAAATGTTGTAGATGCCGGAACGGGTGAGTCCGGCGTCCACAAAGTGCCGCACGATGTCCGTTTTCGACGCGGTGGGGTGTCGTTCTTTGAACGCGCACACTTCTGAACGGAGTTGCTTCACTGTATTTGCCATCACGGTTAGAGTTCGACTGATAGAGCTGTCAAATTTTGTCTGCTGTCTCATAGGTTACTATGATTAATGTTGCATGGGTTGTTTTGTCAGTGCGGGTGAAGGTAAACGCATGAAAAATCGGCAATTTTTGTTAATTTTTCCGTTAACAATTTCAAGCTATTGAAAATAACCAAAACCTATGGTGATGTCTTATAACGCCGATTTTTTCAGAGCAAATTCACTAAATGCACTGCACTTTACTGTCACAGATTTCAAATTTAAGCAACGGCGGGCTCATATGCAGCACTGAACATTATAAAACGGGTACGCCTTCGCAAATTAACTCAGCAGTGTTGCAGTACTGGAGCTGTGCGGAGCAACGAGCCACTATGGATTGGCAGCTGGCGATGGAGGTAACCCCGATGGCATGAAACCTGCAGTGTGGAGCGGCAAGCTGCCAACGTAGCCAACGTAGCCAATGTAGCAGGTGGTGCAACATGCCACAGAAGGTTCAGTGGTGAACCTGTCGATCGCTCTGAGACTGTTTCTCGCATGCCATTTGCTAAGCAGCCATTGTATTTGCAGTGGTGTGCTAGGCAGTCGGTTGCTAAAAGCCGGTGATGATTTGTAGCCAGCCGGTGGGCGCCACCACAAAGAGCTAAATAAGGTGCTTGAGTGTGTGTGATATTCTTGGTAGCCATCTTTATCTGAAGCGCAACGTGCACGGCAGAAATAACGTGCTTCGTGAAAAGACCGAGGACGGGACTAATTTAAATCCGTCCTTTTCAGGACGACCAATCTAAATCTGAGAGAGTTGGTTTAATTTGGATTTATGTAACAACTAACCAAATGGCTGATACCGGTAGCTAAAACAATTTTAATTTTCTCTCCGTTGCATACCTTGAGCATTGTGTACAATTTACAAATGGCTGCCGTCATGAAAAAATTGAATTATCAAGTGAAAATCGAAGAATAATCGACCGTCACAAAATATCGTTACAAATTAAGCGCTCATAACTTCATAAACACTCGATAGATTTTCAAAATTGTTACATCAATCGGATGGAAATTTTCCCGCATATTAATTCAATTATCCTAAAATTATCCGTTAACAATTTAAAACAAATGAAAGTAACGAAAATGAATGGTGATGTCTTGCAATTTGGTTTTTCATGCTGGATTTCATAAATTCATAGTACTTTCCTATCACAGATTTCAAATATGAGCAAGGGAGGTCTGCATATTCAGCACTGAACGACATGCAAAAGAAATTTTCTCATTCGTGTCGCAGTACTGGAGCTGTGCGGAGCAACGAGCCAGTATTCATTGGCAGCTGGCGATAGCATGTACCCTGGAGGGTAGCTTTATTCGGCAGAGCGAAGCGGCGCAGGCGCCAACTTTGGAATTGGCTGCTGGCGGTGGCAACCGTTGCTAGGCAGCCATTAATTATGCAGTGGTGTACTAGGCGGTCAGATCACCAGCCTGTGTTGTGCTTGTGTGTGTGATCTTGTTGGTAGCCATCTTTCGGTAAGGCGCAACGTGGAAACGGCTGGCTCACTAACCTGCTTCTTCAAAAGACCGAGAAGGTTTTAATTACTATACGGACAGTGTGACCGTCGTCCTTTTCAGGACGACTAATTCAATTTACAGAAAAGAGTTTGTTTGATATTAATTTTTTTTTATTGCATTTTTATATATTTTGAGGTGCAGCATGGTAGGTTAGGTCAATTATATAGAAACTACCCAAATTCTCGGAATGCGAAGCTTTACTGGTAAATTAAGGACAATCACAATGTACGTCACAAAGGCCACAAGAGGCCTTGTGATGGGCATTAAATCTGTCATGTTGGCTGCTGAACAAGAGCTACAAATTACAAAGTGGAGGAGTGGAAGAACTGAAACTGAGCTGATGAACGTGCCAAGAAAGGAGCAGATGATAGCGAAGAGAAGAAGGCCGAAAGTCAAATCCACGGGCTGGTAAAGGGATCGAGAAACACCGAGTGAAGAAGAAATGTGCAGAAGCTTAGGGAAGATAAAGGTGAAGAAAAGGAAAAGCCGGTGAAAGTAGTGGATGACAAATCGTCAGGAATAAAGCCGAGAAGAAGAGTGAAAACGAAAAAGATAAAGAGAAGAAGAAAAAAGTGAAGAAAAAGGCAATGTTCTAGTTGTAGAGGTAAAGGTTGCTATGACATACGCTGATCATCTCGGGAAAGTAAAAACCAACACGAAGTTGAAAATACTAGGAACGCCATCAAAACCAAGCACACTCAGAGAGGAGAGATGTTGTTTGAGATGCAGAAATACTGCACATTAAAGAGCTCAGTAGCCAGGTCACTAGTCTGATGGTCCCTTGGTGAGGAAACGAACGTACGAGCTTTATCACAAGAGACAATCAATGAGTGTAGAGACCTGGATGAGATCATAAAAACCAACGAGCTGATGAATGCGTTGCAGGTACATGGTAACCTCGGAGATGTTCTGATAACAATCCAGTTAAAGAAATCATGCGGTAGCACGCAGACAGCGACGGTTCACCCGACCCGAGGTGGGTAAAATGAGAGTAGGGCAGTCAGTTTGTTCGCTGAAAACCTACTCTCGAGTAGCCAAAGAAATGGAGAGATGCTTTAAGTGTATTCGCTTCGGTCACCAGGTGAGGAACTGCAAAGGCTCTTATAAGTATATCCGATCTGTGTAGAAGATATGGAGAGAAATTGTATGCCTAGTGGAGATAACCCAGGACAATCTCAATTATTGCGATATTGCCCAGCTACAGTTGTGGCAGACGACAACGGAAACAAAGTGTAACCTGGCAATCATTGTAGAACCATATCGAGTTCCTCCAAAAAACGGTAAATAAGTGACAGATAGAGCAGAGCTGTCTGGGGGACAAGTTATGAGAAGATTTCCCATTCAAGAAGTGGTTTCGTGTTTGAACAAAGTTTTTGTGATCGCCAAATTCAACGGAATCGACATATGTAGCTGCTACGTTCTTCCAGCAAGGACGTTAGAGCAGCTCGAATGGATGCTAGGTGCAGTCACTGAAAGATTGATAGGCCAGAGACCGGTAATTGGAGGATACTCCAACACTATGGCAGTCAAGTGGGAAAGCAGATACACGCAAGATAATCCAATTGCTAGAGATTGCTGGAAGCGTTGGAAAAGATGGATATTAGATTGACGAACGACGGTACTATCAGCACAAAATTCAATCAAGATGGCCGAGAGTCCATTATCGATGTCACTTTTTGCAGTCCGTCGCTGATGACAAATATTGATTGGAAAATATGTGAGAGATATGGTTGACGGAACTCGGTGGTGAGTGGAAATTGACGAAGAAGGCCTTTGATAAGATTATCTTTCTGAATGTTCAGACAGTTGGTCCTCGGATCTGAACGTGGATGAACTAACAGAACATATGACAAGGATATGCTATACAACTATGCCGAGAAAGCCAGAGCCAAGCAGAAGATGTCGAACAAGCCTCTCAGCTCTCTCCGTGTAAGTTGTCTCAGGGCCAGAAGACACATGCAAAGGAGAGAACCGAAGTAGACAAAAAGGAATGTAGGGTGGTGAACCACACGGACCGTGCTGTGAGGGGTACATCAAAACGGGAGACAAAAGTGAGCAAGTCGAATTGTTACAAGGAGTGGTGCCATGAAGCGGATGCCAACCCTTGGGGAAATCCTTACCTAATAGTGATGGTAGAAATCGGTGGTAAAACGACGCCCATAGACAAGCTGAAGTTCATTGTTGAGAAGGAGATAACACTAGAGATACAGAAGTAACTAAAGAGGAACTCGTAGCAGCAGCAAAACCATAAAAGGTTAAGAATGCCTGCGATCCGGATGAAATCCCCAATGCAGTGCCAAAAGTGGCGTTACAGGAGTTCCGGTAAGGAATGAGGGTCACTTTCCAGACAAATGGTAGATCCAGAAGCTGGTGTTGCTGCCAAAGCCAGCAAAGCCGCTAGGAGAGTCAACATCGTTCAGGCTTATATGCCTGCTGGATATACTCGGGAGCTATTGGAGAGGATTATATGCAACAAGTTGGCGAAGTTTCCATAGAGTGACGGATTGTCGAAGAACCAATACGGATTCCGAAAGGTGGATGCAATTCGGACAGTGATGGAGAAAGCTGAGAAGTCGTCGATGCAGAAGCGGAGCCGGGATCGATTTGCGCAGTGATAACGATTGATGTCAAAAACCCATTCAACAGCTCTATCTGGGTAGCCATCACCAAGACGCTGTACAGAATGAGATTTCCTGACTATCTGTATCGGGTGCTGAAATACTCTTTCCAGAGAAGTCCTGGTTTATGAAACGAAAAAAGATCGGGTAGGGGAAAAAAAAAAAAAAATCGGGGGAAACGCCCCCCCAAAAAAACGATTGGCTTTTTCTAAACAAATTGAAAACGGGACCCACGCCCGACACGATATACCCCCAATGGGGTTTTTAAAATTCTGAGGGGGGGGGGTCGGTGGACGACTACTTCAACAACCACGTCATAGGCGTAGCCAGGATTTCGAATAGGGGGAGGCAAGCATAGTTTTTTTTTTAGAGACAAAGAGAAAGAGAAGAGAGAGATAGTTAGAGAGAAAGAGAGAGAGAGAGGAGAGAGAGAGAGAATTACACCGTAAGGGAAAAAAAAGATTTAAAAAACTATCGATTTTCCCAAAGTTTCAAAATCGAATTCCATTAAATAGGAACCATGCTGAAATCTAACGGGTACTGTAATGTGTCAAAATATTCATTTTACAGTCATGTTGGATTTTTGTATACGACAACCACGGAGTTTGTTAAGAGTTTTTTACTGAAAATGTACTTTTCCTCGCGATCCGATCGCCAAAATGAAAATTAAATTTCGTTTTTATTACGAAATCGAATGTAGAACTAACAACTCTATTCGTTGTTTTCTACACCGAAATTGATTTGTACTTTTCAAAAAATTACCTTCATATTCAATACCACAATGCTGTTACATAACTGTTAAAAGCACGAAGCATTAGTTGACACAGAAAGAACACTCGTTCATTGTACGAAAACAATACAAAATGCTACGAATATTTTGTTATCAATAAGAATGCATGGTTACATGATTGACTTACAGAACTTCTATATCGACTCAGTATGTAATTGAAAAAAAAAGCGCAAACCACGAGGAGTTGTTCAGATTTTTTTTTAATATTTCTGAAATGAGGTTCGAACCGGTATTTTTAGAAAGAGTTGTTATTGATTCCGTGGTTGATCTCACTAAGCCATGGTGACTCGTTAGAAGTTACTTGATTAATGAGTATGAACTTATAACTCTCGATAGCGCTTTAATTTTTATTTTGGGATAAATCAATGATTCCAGCCCACCCAAGCAGCAAAACCAACATGTATGAGTACGATTGAAGTAAAGCAGTGATAGGTTGGTCTTCACAAAATTCATTTCGTGCATTGTACAAAAAGGTGTAATGACAACATTTCACCAGATGACAAGCATAAGGAATGTTTCATACAAATTACGAGGAATTTATTCTATGAACAAAATCCATGTTTACGAAACAAGGGAAAGCTAATTCACGAAAATAAATTTTCAGTGCATATACTGACACCGTGCTCACACCGTTTTAATCGAATTTTTTTTAATGGTTGTTCAAATAATAAGTGGTTAGCTTTTAACAAACACACATTTTGAGTTTTGGGGGTTTATAGCTTGTGGTTTGTGTCTTCTTAACTTACCTTCAGTTTAATTATTTTCTCTATTTTATCTAAACAGGAAAATCATGCATAACTTTACAAACCGACGTTAGTTGCGATTGTAAGCAAGCTGTGATTTTTGTGATAAATTGTTGCTACTTGTATTCTTAATACACGAGTAATAAGAAACAATTTAGGAAGTTTTATTCATCAATGACGAAAAGGAATTCATATGCGTTCTATCTGCTACTCCTCAATATTTTTAAAATAGTTCAGATACACTGGTGCATCAGCGTTTTGAAATTTGATCTGATTTATCTGATATGATCCAAGTGTGACAAAATACGGTGGAAAAGTCAAGGGCCCAGAAATTGTACACCCAGATGCTGACGAAACCTCACTTTCTCAGCTGTCTCAGCTTCCGGGGCTACTGTTCTTCACCGCCCAGCACAAGTTTGTTGTTCCGGAGGAAGTAAGGAAGCACAAACTTTCAAAGTTTGCCAAGAAATACATGATTAGGTAAGAAATCTGCTCATGGGGCAAACGGAGTGCGCCGTTCGTGACTACCTTGACTGTAAACGGGCAGATCTAGCTCAAAGAGTGTCTACAGAAGCGTCTGCTTCTTCTGTTGAAGCAACACGAGGGCCCTATGATTTTCTTTTCGCATCTAGCTTCGTGCCACTATTCAATTGTTGTCCTGGAGTGGTACGAAGCCAACGGGGTAACTTTCGTACCAAGCAAATGAACCACCCCTCGACGCACCGAACTAAGGCCCATCGGAAAATACTGGGCTAGTATGGATCAGGCACTACGGAAGCATGCCAAGGATGTAAAATCTGAGGACGACATGAAGAAAGATTGGGTTTTCGTACAGAAGAAGCTGCAGCCAGATGTTGTACAGAACCTAATGAGCGGAGTTAAGCGTGAGGTGCGAGTGTACGGTTATTATATTGAAGTTGAATGAAATAAAATTTTCAGAAGCTTACTTATGGGTTATATTTTGTTGTCCGAAAGATTGAAAAGGATCGGTCAACTAGGTACTTTTCTACGGCGTTTTTTCCGTGATGCAATTTGATATAGGACACCCTTTATTCTGAAGCAGTTGAGACTTTATTCATCAATTTATAGTAATACACTTCAGTGCGATTTTTGATTTCCTTAGCACCATTCGCTAGTTAAGCTGAAGAAATTATCGTCATTCCAGATATAGACTGTCCCAGAAAATAGGGGCACCCTTTTCTAAAGCTGCCATTTGAACATACTCCATGGATTCATCTCATTGTTTACAGCCAATCGTCAAACCGAACACAACTCACAGCAAAGTTTCACGCGCATTTCAAGAGATGGGAAAGATTTCCGTTGAAAAACGCCGATGGCACGGCAAGTGGAGCACTATTCCAGGGCAGGGCAGGGCACTAAGGTAGTTGGCGAAACTGGAAAACGCTGGTGTGAAAGCGAAGTGAATTGCGATCCGCAAGTTCGGGGAGGAGTATTCCCTTGCGGACCTGCCACGAAGTGGACGAAAAAAGGGAGCGTTGAACCCAAAATTGGACAATAAAATCGGGCGAGCTTTTTCTAAGGCAAAAGGGGCTTCAGTTCGCGATTTGGCCACAAAGCTGAACACCTCGAAATCCAACGTTCAACGTGCCAAAGAGAGATTGAAGCTGAAGACGTACAAGAAGCAGAAGTAGCCTGTATGACACATTTTTTACCAAGAATAAGTACAGCATTATGCTGGACGACGAAACGTTACTGAAGTTGAACTTTAAAGCATTGCAATAATTCACGATTCGTGAAGATGATGATGTAGACAAGGCAAACACAGCTTTCACTGAAAAATTTGGCAAAAAGGCCATGGTTTGGCAGGCAATTTGCTCTTGCGGTAAATTTACGAAGCCGTACATCGTAAATGGGGCAATGAATGCAGATATTTACGTCAATCAATGCTTGAAAAAATACCTGTTGCTGCTGATTTGTCAACATGACAATCCTGTAATATTCTGGCCCGACCTTCCTTCGTGTCATTACGCTATGTTGACCAGGGACTGGTACAAATCGGAAAAGATGTAAATTGTACCTAAGAATACGAATCCCCCGAATTGCCCAGAAGTTCATTCCATCGAACGATTTTGGGCTCTGTTCAAAATATGTTCATCCAGCTGATATTGTGGAAAAGCTCATAAGAGATTGGACAACACAACTCAAAAAAGTAGCGTGAATATCTGTTCAATATCATGCACATAAAAGGAGCGTCACAAAACTTACAAGTTAACATTATAAATCGTGTAAAGTTCTGGAATATTCCATTCCTTGCGGAGATGTTATATACAAAAGCTCGTCTTTATTACAACTAGTTCATGCAAGTAGCTGCTTCGTAAGAAAGAAAAGACAATTTTACATGTTCTGATGTCTACATCACAATGAAAATTCAGATTTTTTTTTCCAGTGAAGAACGTCTAAATCGTTGCTAATCAATCTGTGCAAAACTTTGGGTTAGAGGAAAAGTTCAAGAACTTGCTTATACATGAAAAAGTCATCTTTCATCAACTGTTGATAAACAATGTTGAGAAACCATATGTAAGAATAGAAGTTGGCATTAATAAAAATACACATGTTTTTTAACGAACTGAAGGTGTGCTCATTCTTTCTGAGACGGTCTATATACAGAAAATAGTGATACGTTATATAGCAACTGCACATAGAAACAATAATAATTTCATAAGAAACCTGTAAAGCCAATTGAACATATGTTTTGCTTTGTTTTGCTATGTTTCCCACTTTTGCCAAATGTATTCATCACATAGCAAACTATAGGTATTAGTAAAATTTTCAATGGAAATGAATGTGTATTTTGTTTATTTTTCAAATGGCTAACTTCAAACCACAGCAACCATATCTATACCGTGGGAATTCTAATGTTCTGAACATGGAATGGCCGATGTTCATATTCAAATATGTGAAAAAATGAAGTTTTTTTAAGGTGGTTTTATATTAATTTGTAATATGGAGTTTTGTATTGAGTAGAGCGACTATAGCTTAAAATGAAATGTCTGCAAAAATAAAAAAAATAAACTTGATCAAGATTGTTTTTAACGAAAAACTGAAATAATGAGACGAGCTACCATCCACGAATAAACCCAAACCTTTGAAATATTTCGTTTTTCAAAATTAAATTATTAAACTTTTTGTGGTTAAAAACAGCAAACGGCTATATATTAGTGTATTTATCGTTTCTTCCACTAACAGTTTACTTTACGAGTAGCATGCATTGAAATCATTTATACTCCGTCAATAAATGGCTTAGATTAATATTTGTTATTACTAATTGTTAATTTTTTTAATGGGATGGACAAATTTAATTAAATTGATCTTATATAAATAAAAGTCATGTAAGCAAGTTTGAACTGGTTATTTGAATACAAATATCTCAGTTTTAATTTTATCTCAATCTGAGAGTTGAGGATTTATAGTTCATTTTATACGCATTTAAAACAAAAACTATTAAAACGTTGTGCTCCTTTGGGACTTGCTGAGAAAATTTCATTGGAAAATACTATACTTAAAATCGTGTGCTATCTATTTAGGGAACGTCCATTAATTACGTCACGCAAAAATTGACTTTTTGTAAACCTACCCCCCCCCCCCCCCCCCCTGTCACGTTTTTTGTATGGACCTTCAAATTTTTTTGTATGGATCGTCACGTTTTCTCGAACCCCCCCTCCTCCCCTACTGCGTGACATAATTAATGGACCTTCCCTTACACAGATAAAAAGAAACATTGAGTTTTCTGCGTTATCTAATGCGCATAAAGGGAATGCTAGATTTAGCAGAAAGTAATGGGATGTTGTATGTAAATTTAAGCCAGATAACGCCTGAATCTAGCCTGTTGTATGAAAGATTGCTAACATTGTTGTATGGCACATGAAAGATTGCAAACAATTTCGTTGTTTACGCCTCGTTTGGTTTGGAATTAAACGAGGGGAAATTTTACGCGCCTGTTAAAATTCATTATTTTTTCTGTGTATTAAAACTCTAAAATTAAAAGATATGTTTGTAAAAAGATTGAGTAAATCATACCTCGATGACCGTATATGATGAATTTACTACATAAAAAGTGAATTGCAGACAAGCTCTATAAAAATTCGTAAATCAGTTATTTGAAGAAAAATAAATTTTATGTTTTACATAACTTTTCATTCAATTTTACTTTGCCAAAGCCATACGATAAAAAACTTAGTAAAAATTAAAAATAAAGTATTTTATCGCTGCACCATCTTTGCGGACAAAGGTCAAGTATTTTTAAATCAAATTAAAGTCCTCGTTAAACCATGAAACAACGACGGTTTATTTTTGTAAATTTTACCGCGTTCAGTATTGATTGATGATCTGTTTAGTAATTTCTGACAGTTGAGAGTTCATCGCAAATTTGACGATTGTTCAGAAAAAAAAAATTATCAGCTGACTTTCATCGCTCAGCTGTTTGAAGGTAATTAAGACTTTTACTGACTTCGGTGAAACAAACTTGGTTTTCATTGTGGAATCATCGGTTGATAAGCTTTTTTTTTCAAAAAAACATAAGTGGGCAAGAAAAATCAGAATGTTGTTTAAAAACCAAATTGATCGGTGTTTTTTTTCTTTTCATGTGAAGCCATACATTGGAGAATGTTGATCGATGCTCTAGTTATGCATTTATCAGTTATTTATTTATTTCATAAATAAATCAAATCAAAATGCACAAATTAATTTTTCAAAATGCATAAACCATCAATAAATTTTAGCTTTTGTGTTTAATTTTTTTTATCAACGCCTTCATTCCTTAGATTGATGCATTCTGTAGCGCTCGCAGCTCTATTTTTCGTACAATACTGTTGATCTCAAGCGTTGGAGTACTCATTGTATCGCAACGTGAGATTGTGGATTCTTAGGAGAGATGAAGAGCGTAATAAATATGAGGAAAAAAAACAACAAAACAAGTTCTTTAAAGTAGCATCTATGGTAACGAACTGAATACCTATGGCATGCTATATGTTTTTCATCATATAAAAACGCTATTTTTCTAGCACACATCAAAGAAGGACGTAAATTGATCTTTCTCTTTATGGGAGACAAGCATCTCACACTACACAAAACTCACCAAACCACTTGCTGCGCTTTAATGCGCATGTTGAATTCCGAATTTCGAGCTCCAAACATCTTTCTTACTGTCTATGTTGGGATGTAGCCAAAGAGAAATGATCACAACCCATGCAACGCGATTGTATTGGAAAGAAAGCAGCAAAAACGAGAGAAGAGGGCGATTGTAGGTATAGGTATATGAGACGAAAAATTCTGTTCACGCTCTGGATCGATGATATGTAGGGTGGCATTTTTTATGCTGGAAGATACTCTTGCAAATGAATTACACATATATCCTTGTATGTATAACGTTTAAGGATAAAACTAACATTTACAAACCTAAATGATCGAAGGCGATGTATTCTTTTCATGTTCTCATGATAAGCAAAGAACTACAGTAGTTTCTTAATGATAGAAAGTATTATGATTTCAATAAATGGACATAATGTTTGATTGGATTCACTCTCGCTGAGCGCTCATCAAGTTGATATACCATCCCGAAAAGAATTTGTTCCATGAGTGTCCGTTTACCAATACACACTCATGCGCACCTTCGGTGTATTGCAGTACCACACGAGAGGAGCAGGAGTCTGTTGGTTTGTTCTTTGGCTTTTACATCAGTTTGGTTTAAGTTTTTGCGTTTAATGGATATCGAGATGAACGTCGTCGCGCCGAAATAAAGTATTTCTGTCTTCAGAAATGAAAATTCAATAACTTTTTTCATTTAGATATGTTTTTTGAACAATGTTACGAAATATACAATAATAAAAGTAATTAGGATACAATCGCATTAATAGGATGTGTATATAAAACCAGCAGCCCTGAAATCATTCGTCGTTTGGAAATTTGCACAGTGAAAATGAAGATGGTGTAGAATATCCGTGCTCGATTTTATGCTCGACACATGTTTCCATTAAGAAGTGAGGGTGCCATTCTACCATGATTAAGCACAAATGTTCCATCGGGAATATCGCTTGATGGTTTTTGCACCAGTTTGAAAACCATAATTAGCAGTGTAAATTAAAATTCCAATTTATGAATGAAGGAAAATGTCCCAAGAGTGATGCGGATAAATGGGATCCAGTTGGATAAAAAGTGAACGTGAAATGTGAATCTACAAATGTGAATAAATATGGTATTAAAGATATATTGTCCATTCAAAGTTAGTGGAGATCGATGAGATAATTAGTCTCAATTCTTATATAACGAAAAATTGTAACTATATGGAATCATTCATCTGTTTTTTCTTAAGATTTTTTTTTCATCTCCAGTCAGCGAACATATACCAACATGTAAAGAATCCGTTCTACACCTACATATTTCTTTTGTTTTTGTAAGAACCAAGTCAAACAGGTAAAGATTGTTATGAGGGGAAAACCTTTCGCTCGAGATTTTCATATTGTGAATGCCTTTCCTTGCCATATTAACTGTTTAAAAGATGATTATACATTTATGTTTGGAAAGGCCCTCAAGCAGAGTATTAAACTCGAACAAATTGGAAAGAGCAAAACTGCGAGCTGAAGTTATATTCTGGTATTTCTTCAAAGCGTTGTGGAAGTAGTACAAACCTCCAATGCCGGAGAGTAATGAATATACTATTTTGACTGAAATTCATTTTAACACGAACAATGCGAACACGGAAGATCCTTCTCCAAGCAGGTTTTTCAATTCGTTAAATTGATTTTAGGATCGATTGAACAAAAAAATGGACTTAGATTTATTAAAGGACATTTTTTTCATTTGGTTTTTTTCTCTGACATTATCGTTGAGAAGCTGCAGATGAATATATATATATTGAGCTTAGAGATTGAAACATCCAATAGTTCTTCAAATTTGAAAAAGACTATGAAGATTATAAAAAAAGTGTAAACGTTTTATATTATTTGAAATAAGGTTGTTTACTTAAATAAAGACTTAAAATCCGTGATGAATCATTAAAACCATAAAAAAAAACAAATAAGCCCAGACATGCGTTCAACATTATCCCATCCTAAAGTAATATTTATGACTGGCTGTTCGTTTTCAGTATCGGTTAATATTATATCATAAAGTAATGTTTCGAACATTTTAAAAGTTTATCTGCATTCTTCGATGCCAAGTCAACATTGCAAATTTAGAGCGATCGACCCAGTTTTTGGACACAAGAGGTAAACAAAAGATGAATTGGGATGATGGGAATCAATAATTTATAAAAATCAGTAGATATGATTAATAGTAGAATACAACCAAGTGATTAACAGTATTAATCTGAATTATTCAGCCCTATGGAATTATTAAAATACAATTTTGTCGAAAACTAGAACATATTTTTTTCTATCATTTTACCAGAGGAAGCCTGATGATATAAACGCAATATATTGATTGTTATCAATTTAAACCAGCTGATCTGTCTAGGAGTAACTTTTAAAAACAAATAGAATTACTCATAATTTTATATACAAAAGAAAATTAGTTCAATTGGCTCGAACATATTCGAGAAAATGTGATTACTTTATCGCCTTTATTTAATTAATAAAAAGCTGCTGAAAGCAGGACTCTGTCATGTCTTTAGTTCATAATACAAAGTTTTCGGAGTATATGAATAATTAAACTGAAATCATAAAAAGTTTTTTCGAATATGTAGTTAAGAATACAATTTCAGAGATAACTTATGTGTGCTACCATATCTAATTTTTGTTCAAAGCACTAAGTAGCCATTTTGAGCTCTAAGACTTTTGATTTGTTATTTCTTATCGAAAGTACAACTAAAACGTCAATTAAAAAAACACTATGTAAAATTGAATTAGGAGTAATGAGCCACTGTTATGTTTTTCCATAATTCACCGAAACTAAGGAAATTACGCGCATCCATTGCTATGTGTGGAAAAAAAACATTGTTTACTACCTTTGCTACCTCTATGCAGTTTAAATGAAAGTTCCTTGTTTACTTATGCTGGTCCAGCATCTCATAAGGATCACAACTACGTCACAATGTGCTATCATGAAATTTCGTTGTGGGCTGCTTGCCTCACAATTTCAAGATCTAAATCACTAGGTCAAACCATCTTGCTCGCTGTGCACCCCTGCGTCTTGTTCCGGCCGGGATCATTTTCGCAAGATTGTTGTCACACCCTGTCTGCCCATTGTACCATCCAGCTTTGATTCGTTCTTCTCCTCTATACGCTGCTTTCACTTACACCACCAAAGATGATTCTGAGCATATGTCGTTTGATAACTCCAAGTGCTGGCAAGTTTTCCTCGAATTGTAGATGGTACACTTAATGTGGGGTTTATCAGACCTTAGATTCTTCTGGAGTCCATAATATGTATGAATTCCAGCAATTTGTGTGGCGTCTCCGAATTTCTCTGTTTCAATTGTCACCAATGATCTGAACTACATAAACTCATCCCTCACTTACCTCCACCGATTATCACTGTTGGAACGACCTGGAACCGCCACTGTCCTCGTCGTTAGTGAAACAAATAAGAGTTGATTGAAACTCGTTTTCTGCATGTTGATAATCACACGTTTCATAACACTTTCTAGCGCAATATTAGATAGCAGGCAGAAAAGAACATACACAGACAAAAATAATGAATTTTAACAGGCGCGTACACAGAAAAAAATAATGAATCTTAACAAGCGCGTACAATTTCCCCTCGTTTGATTCCAAGCCAAAGGAAGCGTAAACAACTAAATTGTTTGCAATCTTTCATACGCCATACAAAAATGTATGCAATCTTCCATACGACTTGATTAAGGCGTTATCTGAACTTAATTTACATGAAAGATTCCATTAGTTTATCCCAAATCTAGCATTCTCTTTATGTGCATTAAATAACTCAGAAAATTAAGGGGGGATGTAGCTTATCGAAACTTCCGGTCCGCCTCTAAGCATATTGCTATGAGGTACCAGGTGGTTATCCACCGAGTGCCTGTCGATCTGCCAAGTTTGGAAGACGTCTGCATTGAGTTATCTCAAATTATAATATTCCGCCCACTATATCACACAACATTGCGATTGGTTGAGCGGATTCGAGATATATGAAATCATTGGGTATTGGACCAAGTATCCCCCGGGTGGTGCTAAAACGATAAGCTTAGAAATCAATAGAAGCATAAAGTTGCCAAAAGGCACGAATGGCATCGAAGGACTCTAATTTCACCAAATCCTTCAATCGTTACTTTAAATGTATGAGCATAGATTGCTCTCTTTAGAGGGTTCAACTTGTTTGATGCAGTTATTGGTTCCAGTAGTTAAATAGTTTGTAAAATGTAGTTGAGCAAATTGAAAGTTAAGAAAAGTTGAGTTTTTGTTTGAAAATGGAGTACGTCTGAATCTGTTGGTCAAATTGTTTTCGTTACTTTTCGGTATTAAAATCAGAACCGACCAAAACCGGTGGTAAACTGTGGCAGATGGTGACCATGGCGGCAGTAAGTTGGAGTGTATGAGTGTTGGTATTGTGAAGTCTCGGTGGATTTGACAAGCTTTTTCAGGATGCCTCAAGTCGGGATTTTGGTGAATCGCTGCGGACAGATGAGGAAGTGCTTGGGCGCGGAGCCTCAGAGCTCTGCCCTTTGACACTTTACAGCGTTTCTTGCCTTTCGGAGTCAGCCAAATGAGGATCATGTGTAGTAGATGCGGGTGCTTGTGGTGTTTTTCATTTGCATGGATGTGTGCACTATTGTATGAATGTTTCATGGTAGGGGGGGGGGGGGACCGTCAGGGCACCCGATTGAAGCGGGCTGCATGGGGAGAGTGGGAGTGCCGACTCCCCATTTCTGTCAGTTGGTGAATGGAGGGCTGGCTCTTCTCGCCGCCCATTGGGACGTCCTCATGTAGGATGGCTCGCTCTTGTGACCGGTTGTTCAGTCTTGTTGTTTGAGTGAGGTTCTTTGTGTCCCTGAGAGGGTGTATGGGTGATGTTGCCTGTCGATCTGCGCAGCCCGTTTTTGGCCCTTCGTACAGTGGCATGATTGGGATTATCAGTGGTTGTTGGAGCTTGATTAGGTCTAACAGGGAGGAGAGCCCATTGCTGTCGGACTTGGTTTCCGTGCTACAATGGGTGGTGGTACATGTCATACATACATCATACATATCATGACCTTCACATTTCAGTATACATTCATCGACTAATGGTTGAGCTGTATAGAGGTATATAGCTGCATCTTATTGTTAGTTGTATGTCATTGTTATTTTCACTACAAAAAACAATCATACATAAATTTTATCTGCTTCAGAGTTTTAGGGAGGGTGATTCTAGGTAGTGTAGATGTGTTACTGCTGTGTAAAATCTTTTTCTATTAACCACCCACACTTGTGAGTGGCCTCAACAAAATCCTTGTTGTTGGTTTATGTCGGTCGTGGATATTTCAACATATTCTTGTATCCCATTGAAATAAACCACCCACACGCGGAGTGGCCCCAACAGCATCCATACTGTTGGTTTAAATCGGTCGTCAAATTGCATATCGCAACATATTCTTGTATTCCATTGAAAAAAACCACCCACACTTGGGAGTGGCCCCAACAGCATCCTTACTGTTGGTTTAAATTGGTCCTCAAACTCGATGTTTTTAATTTTTTTTGTATTCTGGTGAAATAAACTATCCACACTTGTAACTGGCCCCAACAGCATCCTTACTGTTGGTTTAAATCGGTGCCAAAATTTAAATAACTTTAATGTGCATCTCTGTACTGAGAATAAATCGGGAACATAGTTAAATATCTTATTCGCTGCCGACGTCAGTTGAATTCAGCACACCGTTTACCAAAACGGATCCCGTTGCAAACCCAACCATTTTATCCAACATCCCAGTGATTTCTAGTGGTTTCTAGTGCAGAGGTGTTCTCGGCTTCCAATAAAGCGAGTATCACGTCAACATATCCCTACCCATTCCCTACTTGACCTGCATTCGGGCGAGGCCGGCGCCGGTATTGCCTTGGCTTGGGATCACCAGTTTTTACACATGCTCATGCTTCTGCTCATTAGATAACGCAGAAAATTGAGTGTTTCTTTCAAACTGTGTATGTTTTCCCTTCGTTTAATTCCAAGTCAAAGGAGGCAATAACAACAAAATTGTTTGCAATCTTTCATGCGTCATACAACAATGTTTGCAATCTTTCATACAACAAGCAAGATTCAGGCATAATCTGGCTGAAATTTACATGAAATAGGTCATTATTTTCTGCCAAATGTAGCATTCCCTTTATGTGCATTAGATAACGCAGAAAATTAAACGTTGTTTACGCCTCCTTTGGCTTTGATTTAAAGGAGAGGAAATTTTGCGTGCCTGTTAATATTCATAATTTTTTTCTGTGAAGGGAAGACATAGTAAATCATTTTGTATTATGTTAAAGAATCATATATTATCGATACGAGATTATCGCAATGGTTGGTTGAAGGTGTTACTTATTCAAAAATAAATGGTTAGTCATATAATGCTTAATGTGGCAGGAACAGATCTCGTTATGCATGCTCTTTACCAAATACCAAGGTTGTTTGCACATTGATATGCTTCCTTTTGGATAAAAAAGTTAAATGTCCTATAAACCTGTGTCCGACCCCGATACTAAGAAAATTCGATATAAAAATGCTTCTTTTATATACCTGATGATTCTATCCAATCCAAGCAATGCCTGTTCCAACTGAAAAATGCTTCAATTTTCTAACAGACATAAGTGTACTCGCTTATTCTCACATGAACCGGCTTGAAATAAACTTGAATTGAATATAGTAGTGCTCGTACAAAAGGCTATCTATTTCATTCGTACGGACTTGTATAGAGAGCAGAAGCGCTCACCAGTAGAATAAAATAAGTAATGGAATCAAATTTAAATGAACCGAAATCAAGACTAATTGAATTATGTTTCCTCGCGGTCCAAACCCCACAATCAACTCTTGCTCGAAAAGAAAAAAAAATCTAAAACCAGAATAATTCTGGTCTTTGTCTGCTGATTTCTAGATTTTTTATCATCACTCACATTTCATGTATGAAAACGTCATCCTACTATTGCATATTCATAAGTGCAAAATAATTTTCACTACGTAGATATTTCAGAAATGATTCCATAGTTCAATTTAATCAAACAGAGAACTCCTGCATCTAACGATCTCAACACGTGAAATTTGAATCATAAATCTGTGACACGGTATGTGCTATTTATAAATATAAATACATATGTAAAGCAGTGTAGACACACAAAATAGGTTAAGCATGAATTGAAGCAATAGTGTGGGGATGTAAAGGTGTCGCCAGTAATAAAGTCGAGAATTTGCTTCCTGTGATGACCCGAAATATGTATAAAAAGCAAGAGTGAAAGAAGAAACTGTTGGGAAAATATACAGTTATGGTGGATATATAATCTGCCGTAAAAGTTCGCCATAGCTCATCGATCATCTAGCTCGGAGGTGGTGTCTACTCACTGATTTAAGATGACGATGAAATCAATGAAATATAACGACTGTGACACAATCATGGATGGTTACAATCCAGTTCCTCCACCATTACCAAGGCGTGTTCCACCAGTTAGGAACATCTATGCAGAGCCTTTTGCAACCGAGTCAAATACAAACAGGTAACATAACATTTCTGTTCATAACAAGATAGATTGCTGATTTTACATATAGGTAGTCTTTTGTTACTTCCTTCGTTTTACACTCAGTAGCAAAAAAAAAGCCGAGCAAAATTTTTGTTCCAAAAAACGCCATGTTCAACCTTCGGTTACTTTGTCAATTATCAATATTTTTGGCTACAAATTTGACAACACTATAATCAATGTATAGACCTTATGTGACCAAAATTTCATGTTGATAAGATTTATAGATTTTAAGTTTTCATAACATATGTGAAAAAAGACGCTTTAGGACATACAAATTTCAAAAATCCGTATTTCTGTGAAAAAATTAGGTAACATACTCAAAATTTCATCGTAGCCTAAAAAAGTAAACAAAATGATGTGGACAAAATTTGAACTGTTTTCATCAAGTGGTTTGGACTACAGCTGGCGTCAAAGTTGACGTACCAACATGAGTATTTCCCTTTTTCACCAGATATTGAGCATGCTGAAATATCGGTGCAGAAAAAAAAAGCCGAGGCGAATTCATCTTATTAATCCACATGATTTACTACGCGTGAAATATCCCAAATAACTAGTGTAACCCACGAAGAACTATATAAATATGGCAAACAATATGCATTGGTTTGTGAAAACTACGTATACAGTATTATACAGTATTATTAGTAGAATTCGCTTCGGCTTTTTTTTGCACCGATATTTCAGCATGGTCAATATCGGGTGAAAAAAGGAAATACTCATGTTGGTGCGTCAACTTTGACGCCAGCTGTAGTCCAAACCACTAAAAGGAAACAGTTCAAATTTTGTCCACATCATTTTGTTTACTTTTTTAGGCTATGGTGAGGTTTTGAGTATGTTACCTAATTTTTTCACAGAAATACGGATTTTTGAAATTTGTATGTCCTAAAACGACTTTTTTCACATATCTTATGAAAACTTAAAATTTATAAATCTCATCAACATGAAATTTTGGTCACATTGAGTCTATACATTGATTATAGTGTTGTCAAGTTTTCAGCCAAAAATATTGATAATTGACAAAGTAACCGAAGGTTGAACATGGCGTTTTTTGGAACAAAAATTTTGCTCGGCTTTTTTTTTGCTACTGAGTGTAGGTTCTGTATGTTTTCGTTTCGTTCTAGTTTACTGAAACTCAAACCATAAAATGAATGTAAAATAAACATTACGATTAATATTCTAACACATTTCTTAATGCTTCATATACGTTCCAATGGCTTTACACTCAGTAGCAAAAAAAAGCCGCGAGCAAAATTTTGCTTCCATAAACCGCTATATGCAACCTTCTGTAACTTTGTCAATTATTTGAATTTTTGAAAGAACTATAATTATTATATTGACATTGTGTGACCAAAATTTCATGTTGATAAGATTTATACATTTGAAGTTTCAATAACATATGTCAAAAAAGTCGTTTTTGGACATCCCAATTTCAAAAATACGTACTTTTGTGAAAAATTAAGGTAGCATAAGAAAAATTTAAGCACAGCTTAAAAAAGTATAGGAAATAATGTGGACAAAATTTGAACTGTTTCCATCAAGTGGTTTGGACCACAGCTGGCGTCAAAGTTGACGCACCAATATGAGTATTTCTTTTTTTCACACAGTATTGACCTTGCTGAAATATCGGTGCAAAAAAAAAAAACTGTGTTAATAATACTGTGTAATACTGTAAACGTAGTTTTCACAAACCAATACATATTGTATGCCACATTTTAAAGTTCTTCGTGGGTGACACTTGTTATTTCGTAAATATCAAGCGTAACAAATCATGTGTATTAACAAGATGAATTCGCCTCAGCTTTTTTTTTGCACCGATATTTCAGCATGGTCAATACCGTGTGAAAAAGAGAAATACTCATGTTGGTGCGTCAACTTTGATGCCAGCTGTGGTTCAAACCACTTGATGGAAACAGTTCAAATTTTGTCCACATTATTTCCTATAGTTTTTTAGGCTATGCTAAACAAATTATTATGCTACCTAAATTTTTCACAAAAGTACGTATTTTTTAAATTGGTATGTCCAAAAACGACTTTTTTGACATATGTTATCAAAACATCAAATTTATATATCTTATCAACATGAAATTTTGGTCACATAAGGTCAATATATTAATTAAATCTGTCAAAAATTCAGTCAAAAATATTCATGATTGACAAAGTAACAGAAGGTTGAAAATGAAGGTTTATGGAAGCAAAATTTTGCTCGGCTTTTTTTTGCTACTGAGTGTAGATTAAAACATGATAGGACACAACTTTTTATACATAAGGAGGGCGATTTGAGACATTCGTCATAAGCAATTAGTTTGGATACACGGAAAAAAATCCGTGCCCAGATCCGTGAACTGCAGCCATGAAACGGTATGCTATGTATCGTTAGGGAAATTTGGGCAATCTTGGGCACCTTGAGTTGCGTGGGCAGGTTGAATGTCTCGGAAAATAACAGTTTGTCAGCTTTCTTCTCAATCGTCATCATTTTTATATATATTTATTTTTTTACTTACGTTATCGAATTGTAGTTGGTCTGGACAAGCATGATTAAATAAATGAATCACGTTGACAGCCAGCATTTGAGTATTTTTTTCACAGGCACAGTGGGAAAATGACTCTCAATTTAAGGCCGCTACATAAGATCCCTCAGAAAAAGCATTTCTTATGAAAAAAATCCTGCAAATCGAATGGTGGTTGATCTATCAAATGCAGACGTTGGCCACCGATGAATTCCTTGATCTTTACCTCTTTTATAATTTATTCGATAAAATAGTCTTTTAAATGCACTTTTACAGTTATTAATTGAGAGTTTTCGATGCCAGGTCCATTAGTATGATTGTGTAGCAAGTACAATCATACCATGGATTCAAGACATTTTCCTCAACGAAAAATTCCTAGACCTGACCGGGAAACGAACCCAGCCACCGCAAGCATGGTGTTGCTCTGTAGCTGCGCCTTTACCGACTGAGCTAAGGGAGGACCATTATATTATACACCTGGAATAGAAATGTTCAGTTATCATATGTTAAGGCCAATAATTAAGTGTTATTTGGAGTATTTTGACCCACTGTACGGTCGCAACACCTTTCATACAAATCTTGAACTTTAAAATTGTACTCGAAAAAAATGCAACATTTTCTTTTATGCATAACTTTTTAGTTTATGCGTAACAAATTTTGGGTAAAAATAGTTAAACGTTTACTTGTGCAAAGTTTCGTCATAATTTGTCAAGTGGTTATTGAGATGGTTTCCAAGCAAGAAGTGCTTCGACAAAAAATTATGGGCGCGGTCGTGGAAAATCCAGGCCAGCCCCATAGGTGGATAGTGAAACAATTGGGAATCGACAATTCGACCGTGTCCCGCGTGGTAAAATCCTTCAAGGAGACCAAGCGGTGAGCTGGCAATGGAAGAAAAGCTAAGACGACCGACCCCGTGAACGCAAGGAAGATGAGGAATTACTTCAAGCGCAAACCGAACCATTCGGTTTGGGACGTGGCCAACAAGGTCAATTCTGGTTCGTCTAGCAGATAATGAAGCGGGACGAACTTCATGTCTTCAAGGTAAGGAAGGTGCCTAGCCAAACCGAGAAACAAACTTGCTTTGACAGATCTTTCGCTTGTTTGAAACGAATATTACCCAAGTAGCACACAAAACATCTTTAATATTCAACACTTGGTTTTCAAGTTTCATTTTGGTAAATCTGCAGTAACAAAAAGCATATTTTGTTACAGCAGAGTTTATTTCACGTATACGATATACTAGATATTTCATTGGTGTTGCTCAAATGGTTTGCCAAGACCATTCAAAACAAACATTGGATTTAGTCGATACCTGTTTGTCTTTGTTAACTTGCATCTAGGTAAACTTAATTATGACGTTGCATATTTAATATTTTCCAGTGTATGTGATGTTTGTTATGAAGTAATTTTCACCTACAGTGCAACATAACAAATAATTTACACTCGTGTTCCAATGAAGCGTTCTGATACTTAATGTTTTCAAAATGCGGTTTTTAAGCCACATGCGCAACGTAATGAGAACGCTCTATAAAGTCAATGAATAATGTTACGTTCTTGCAACGTTCAATTGCACATTACCACAACAGTGATGACTATTGAAATATATCCGAATGAAATGCACACTACCGACCACATGTGTTTTGATATGAATGAAAAAATAATCAATTCATAATCTGATCAAATCAGGTAAGGGTTGATTTCCAGAGGATGTTGTTATTGTATAGGTCTCAAAAAGAAAATGACTTGGAGTGTTCATTATGCCACTTCTATAAGCTATGATTGTCATAGTAGTGGTTATTACTATTTAACTTTAAAACAAGGATCACTCAAATAGTGAGAGCATAGTTTTTTAATTTTTGGCTGAACTAACTAATTAATATAAATAAAATAGCTACCTTCATAAGGCTGAAATAAATTATCTTCCCAATCAAAATAAACAGTTGTGAGATTACTACTGAACATAAGCTATAACGTTTTTGAATTAATTCTGCCAACTGTTTACATAAAAGCAAAATCAATGATTTCACAAGGAACCCGTGAACCCAATTTAAAGGACAATTTTTTTGCTATGTTCCCTACTATTTATAACCTAATGTAATCATCACATAGTAAAGCTTTGGTATTGGTAAAATTTTCAATGTATCAGTACTTGATTGATTTTTTTCCAAATAGCTTATTTAAATCAAAATATCTGTAAAGTAGGGATTGTAATGTTTTGAATATGGAATAATTGATTGATCATTAGCAAAAATAATCATAATAAAGTTGTTCAATAAATTTGTAACATGAAATTTTTTTATGAGCTAAGGAAATAAATCTTCAAGTAACAATAAAATAATCTTAAAGTATCAATAAAATAAACTTTATCAAGATTGGTTTAAACGACCAACTTAAATGATGAGACGAAGTGTTCGTCTTTTAAAAGTAAGTTATTTAACTTCTCGTGGTTCAGAACAGGAGACGACTTATTGAGCTCCTTTAAGCAATCATATGATTGAATTTGTAAGGCTAGTGGTTTTTCGTCATACACAATGCTATTAAATAATTGCAGGTAATTGCAGTATAAGTTCTACACGAAGCGGAAATTTGAGTTTGGGGAAGAGGAAAAAGTCACATGGTACCATATCAGGCGAATACGGCGCTTGAGGAACGATGTTAACGTTGTTTTTGGTCGAATAATCGCGAAGTAAACGTGATGTGTGAGCTGGTGCATTATCGTGATGCAAAAATCATGACTTGTTGTCCCACAATTCTTTCCTTTTGAGACGAATATTCTCACGCAAACGCTTCATAACGCCCAAATAATATTCAGCATTGACCGATTGACCTTCCGGAAGGAATTCCGAGTGCACTACACTTTGGCTATCGAAGAAAATAGTCAGCATAACCTTGATTTTCGATCGACTTTGACGCGGTTTTTTGGGTTTCGGCTCATTTTGGAAGCGCCATTCCGATTATTGCTGGGCTGTTTCGACGTCGTACTCGTAGACTCAAGTCTCGTCACCAGTTATGATGTGCTGGATGTCCGTATCACTCATTGTGAGCATTTCCTTAGCGGTAGTTTTGCGTTGCTCTTTTTGAAGAAAATTCAACAATTTTGGAACAAGACGCGCGGACACACGTCTTATGCCCAAAACATCGTGTATAATGCTATGAGCGGATTCATTTGATATGTTGAGCTCATCAGATATTTTTCACTCGGTCACACGGCGATTTTTCAGCACAATTTTCTTCACTTTTTCGATGTTTCTTCGTTTATTGATGTTGCTGGACGACGATCATGAGGCAGATTTTCAACTGATGTACGACCCTCTTTGAACGACTTATACCAATCAAACACACGTGCACGCGATAGAGCAGATTCCTCAAAGGCTTTCTGCAACATTTTCAATGCATCCGAAGCACTTATTCCGTAGGAATAACAAAATTTCAAACTAATTCTTTGCTCAACGTTTGATTCCATGGTAAAATTCGAAAAATACAATGGAGGTTGACTTGCTTATAGTGCCGCAAAAAAAAAAGGTTCGTGACAGATCGTGCTCAAATTTGACATGTTAACGTATAAAAGTCCTACCAATCTAAGAAAAAAAAAAATTGACGATATGTCATCCGCGGAAAAAAAATAACCTCACATTCATAAAAAAAAAATTATCCTCACATTCATATAAACATCGGCATCATTTCACTTTCCTGCAATGCGATTTACAATATTTGTAAGTTTTACAAAATGCTATTGCTACTTTGTAGAACCAGCGTCATGTTGCAAATAGGCTCCACCCTTGCGCTTTTTGCGTTGCTGTTGTGTATGATTTTGCGGTACATAGCAAAATAAAACTATCCCTAATTCGTTTCAAGAGAGATTATTATGCTCTATTGAAACCAGATGTGCTACTTGAGTAGTATGGAACTAAGAGATGATCCCTGTTCCAATTTTGACGTCGACAGATCTTTCGCTTGTTTGAAACTAATATTAGTATGGAACTAAGAGATGATCCCTGTTCCAATTTTAACGTTGTCATAACTTTCTTTACAGGTACTCTAGTTTTGAGGCTTTTTATACGTTATAATTAATATTGCTCACTATTTGGCAGCACAATAACGATTAAATGATTTTCATAAATAATCCCGTACAAACATAATGGAAGTTAGTAACATAATATTATGTTGTTGTAAACTAATATTGCTCTTGCTCGCTATTTTGAGAAAATAGACATTTTTTGAGGTCAAATGGACCGGCAGATTCAATTCTATTTATTTATTTTTGATTAAAAGTCAAAGTAAATGTTCATGAATTTTGGAATTGTTTGGAAAATTGTAATCTTGAAAATTGATATTTTTTACAGAAAAACAGAATTTTGGCTACTGATTCCTAAAGTGCCTAATATCTTTTAAAATAGAAGTGTCGGATATAAATGTTTGACAAGAAGTTGCCAAGCTTCGTAAGTTATGCAGCTTTATCGAACATCTGAAGAAACAAAGCCTTTGAAAATAAACGGTGTTATTAGTAGTATGATGTGCTTGATGTGCTGATGATGATGATGATGATGATGATGATGATGATGATGATGATGATGATGATGATGATGATGATTATGATGATGATGGTGATGGTCCCGCCACTTACCCCTACAAAGGTTTGAGCTTGACGATTTACCCATTAGATAATTCATTTAATTCAACCAGTTATTCAAAAAAATGAACTCATTTCATCTACAGATGTAAACATCTTCAAAAACTGTTCATTTGCTTTATAGCGATATAATTGTGAAAAGCTATTGATGTCAACCACAAATGTTCACAAGTATTCCCAGCGATCAGGAAATCCTATTACAATTCAAATCACAGAATCCTGTATAAGGACATTATCAAAAGACAAGCCAATATCCGATCCTGCCCGCTACAGAGCCAATGCAGTTCCAAAACTAATGGAGCCGCCAGCTTGGTTTTGGGCTGACCAAGGATATCCCCAACCAGGGAAATCGAGAAAATTTCCAAACCGAAAAAATCTTGGACCGGCCCTAGTCAAACTTTTACTACACTACTACATGTACACTACTATTTTATGGTATCTTCTCAAGCATCAGAGGCCAATTTTTTTCATAAATTCAAAAAGAAGTATACCTGTATACCGCGCGCGAGGCTCAAACTTTTGTAGACTACTTTCTTTATTTATTTTTTTTTAACTACAACAACATGAAACAAATTTCCATCATCATCACTGTGGCGAACAAAATAGTTTGTAGTGTTGATAAAAGTGAGAAAAAAAAGTATGAAAAAAGAAAATAGCCAACTCATTGTAATCCGTTTGAAAAGAACTTCGTCAAAATACAATCTTCATTAAAAAAAAAAACAAACAAAAGCAACATAACCGTACATGAAATAGTCCATACAAAATAATCCGTTTAATAACAGTAAAACATCGTCAGTTGCAATCTTCATAAATGATTAGAAAAAATTGCTTACTGTTTAGCATACAGTTTTAACGTGTGAAATACATAGTCTTTTAAATTCTGAAAGTGTTGGCGCACGTTTAATGTGCCTTGGCATCGAATTGAAAACATTTATTCCTCTAAAGTATAATGAGTTTTGTGAAGCACATGTCAAGAAATTCGGTGTTCTAATTTCATCTGCGTCCTAGTATTATATCTATGAATATCACTTCCTCTTTCAATTCGATCACACAAATATCGAGGCAGCAAACCATTAACTACTTTAAAAATGAACACCATAGTTAAATATATAATTCTCTGCTTCACCGATAACCATTGCAACGCGTCTAACATAAAAGTCGAGGAAGTGAATCTCCCAGCAAACACAAAATCGTATATAATAGCGGATATATGACCAACGTGGAGGCGATATACGTATATGCGTCCATTTGACTTCAAGTGAAATGTACGTATATCGCCTCCACTTTTCACTCTTATCCGCTATCATATACGATCATGTGTTTGCTGGGCTGTTACATCTTAAAATCAAACGCATTATTTTATTCTGCAATCGCAGTAGCCTCAGTATTTGTGTTTGATTGGCCAAAAATAAAATGGAAGGGCAAAAGTCCAAATGAGGAGAGATGATTGCTTTGTATAGCTGTATTTTACTGCAAGTAGTTAAATCGGTTTTTAATCGGCATAGAATTCCATACTTCTTGGCAGTTTTCGACATTGCCAATGTCATCAATAATCACGCCAAGATATTTAATCTCCCGAACGCGATCAATTGCCTCATCATCAATCGTAACTGAGACATCCTCATTTAATCGATTCTGCGAAATTACCATAAATTTAGTTTTGCTTATAGTCAATTTCAATTGCTTACATTTCAACCATCTACTTAGAAAACGCAAATCTTCGTTCAAATGGGTAACGACTTCATTTAAATCCCTAGCTGCAATGAATAACACTGTGTCATCTGCAAACAGATTAATGTCACAAAATCGTAAAACACGTCGCATGTCATTAATATACATAATAAACAAAGGGGCCCCAATACACCTCCCTGGGGCACTCCACGGTCATTCTCCACGGGACTGGAAACAGAATCATTAAAAAAAAGTCCGTTGATATCTGCCAGACAAATAGCTTTCAAACCATCTGTGTGCAGTACTCGAAATTCCAAAGCGCTTTATTGTTTTCAACAACAAGGGCCTAGAAATTGTTTCGCGAACCTCAATCGCAAACAGTAAATCAATTTTCGAGCAATCCGCTTATACAAAGACATTGTTTCAAACTGCGAATGTCAGAATAAGTGTGACTTGCTGTTGCAAGACTTGTCGTATAGACCGCCCACGGGTGCTACTCCGTTATTTTTTTTATTTTCTTTGTTTTAAAAATATGTCCTTTTCGTATGTTAATCTTCCTGGTTGAAGCATACATATATAAATTCTCAACGGGCTTCGGAAGAGTTTGCAATATTTTACTACGAACGTTTTTTTTTAACCCTCCTCTGACCCCACACAGAAGAAAAAAAGTACCCATTTGAGCAGTTGCGTGTGGGAAGCCAATTTTGGGTATAGTTATGTTAACCGACCCGTTGGGTATAAATAACTTACTTTTGGGTAGAATTTCACCCAAAAGTAAGTTATTTATACACAACGGGTACGTTAACACAACTATACCCAAAATTGGCTTCCCACACGCAACTGCTCAAATGGGTACTTTTTTTCTTCCGTGCACACCAAAGAGCTCACACAGAGAGCCACCTGGTAGCGGACACATACTGAACAAAAGAAAGAAAAAAATAAAAACGCGGGGATTCAAAATACAAAAACAAATACAAGGTGAAATCCCAGTGAAACTTGGTTCCTTTGAAGGGATTCACACAAACAAAGAAAAATCTACAGCTTTTCAAAAATGAGTCTACGTGGTTTATGGACAGGCCCTAACGCGCTATGCCCCATAACAAAATAGTGAATAAGAAAAAATCAACGCAATCGTTCACATCAGATGCTCGAAGCACTCTTTTTCCGTAAACTTTGAATATGTACAACTACATTCTACAAACAATCCTACTACTGGAACTCACATTTGCAACAAGCAAGTTGAGCAACATTTTGTGAAATTAGCGTCCCTGGAAGCATTTCGTGCCTTCTGGCAACTTTACGCTTCTATTGATTTCTAAGCTCATCTTTTCCTACCAACCGGGGGAGACTTGGTCCTATACACAATGATTTCATTATCCCCAATCCGCTCAACCGATCGCAATGTTTTGTGATATAGTGGACGGATTATTATAATTTGAGATAACTCAATGCAGACGTCTTCGAAATTGGTAGATCGACAGGCAATCGGTGGAGACATACCTGGTACCTCATAGCAAGAAGCTTAGAGGCGGACCGGAAGATTTGATGAGCTACCTCTTCCTTGTCGTATTTTAAACAGAGTAGTACAAAAACTGTTTGCCGACTAAGTAGCAATATACTAGGCTTCCCATTGATATTTTCGATTATCACCCATAGTTTCGAAATCATTATGAAAACGGATTCGCTTTTATGGAATAAACAGATATATCAAACATGAAATCTTATTATATTAATATATAATGGTATTTGCATTTATGCAAATGATTGGCATAAAAGTACTATCGGCTTTCTTTATTGTTGTTTTTTTTTCGGTTGTTAAAGACCATTGTATTGATCATTTTCATCAGTTATTATGCTGATTTAAGGTATTTTAAAGAATCTATATACTTTGCATTCAAAATAAGCATCCAGCATTTCATATACATAGTTCATCTCTAACGAGATTTCTAATGCTTCTCAGGTTAACTTAGTTCTAATATTCATTTTGCAATAAACTTGGAGGCTATTCTTGGCAATTCTCATAACACTAATTCAGTATATCCCAAAATAACTTGACTCATTATAAAAAATACCTCACTCAATATATTGATATGAAAACATAGCTTCAATTCAATTACGTTCAAAATATCGAGGCATTTTGGTATGCCATCAATTTATTCAAATTAATCACATGCAGTTTATTTATTTATTATTATTATTAAACTTCATCTGACTAGCCGACTTAATGAATATTGAATATTGATGGGAAAAGGCCTGTGAGCGAGGCGCCAAATCCCCATATCTTCTAATCGCATAAACATGTAGAAAACAAAACTACTTTAAACTATACATAACACAAAATAATTTAACAACATGAAAATTCTAATTCGTGATCTAACAATAAAAATAATTATCCTTAGCACTTAGGGCAGGTCTCATCAAGTCCTCGTCAAACAGTTTCGGAAATCTGTAATTTATCCCCCAAAAATTCCGAAAGTCTACGCTAAAATCTTTCAACAAATGCATTGAAGTCAAACATCAAGTACACCTGGTTGAGTGTAACTGACGCGGAAGCGAACGCACAGTGGAACGAACCTATTAAAATCACGCGTTTTTTTAATAGCTGGAAAATGTGCAATTTTACAAGGGTAGTCTCTCTGGAGAAGTTTATTATCATAAAATAGGCTATCTTTTTGTACCATTAGAGTGATGATGTATCCACGTATTAGGGTGATCCAAAATTTATTTTTTCAGATTGTGCACAAAAAAGTGTTGTTTTCACAAAAGTTGTAGAACACACTAAAACAAGCAACTTTGTCGAAGACAGCAACTCGCTATCTCTCAACGTTGACGAAATATGATGCATTGTTTATGAAAAGCCCATAAAAATCAGTTTTTGATCAATAATTTTGTAAGCAATCATTATAAGGGTTTCAAATATTCTACAAAGTTATCACTTTATTAAAATACACATTTCAGTTCAAAATTGTGTAGCGCTATGATGTATATTAGGAAAGTTATTGAAGGTTTTTAATAAAATTTAGTCATTTTTTCAATAACTTTATCTTAAATTGAGGCAAGTTGTGGCAAATCAAACATCTCTCGAGTGATTATACTTACTTTTAACTACAAAATACATCAACTTTTGTTAGGAGATATTCGGAGGAACTGTGAGATCGGAGTTACAACAAATGTCACCATTGGTAATTAAAAATTTATTATGGAATCAAAGAAACGATTATGCACCAGTTGTTCGAGCTGGTGCTAGTGTAGTAAACTTCCATGTCTCACGAATAATCTTCGGTGCTGGTTTCAAAATGCTCAAACATTAACACAACACACGTCACAGTTGCAATGATTGCACAGCGTAGACAACATTTTCTGTTTGAATATGAGAGATCGATCAAAAGTCAACCAGGATGCTTTTGTTGAGCTTGAGTAGTAGGCGGTGCTTTTGGTTATCAGTGTTGTGAAAAGAACGATTGATATTTTATTCAAGGAATTTTAAAAATATAAATGGAGTCCGAAAATTATTATTCTTCCTCAGGTAAGTACACAGCTTGGCTTGGTAAGGTGTCACTTTCCCAAAAATCATGCATTTTTTTTCAATATTTGTGCATATCTAGAAAACATTGACAAACGCTCGCTGTCTCTGGTTTGAAAGGAGACTGAAGGCACGTCAATAAAAAAATGCGACGCTGTTGTTCAGAAAATTATATTTTTTTAACATTGAAAGCGGATTTTGCCAGGGACATCCCGATCAGAAATTTCAAAAATTGTGATACATCTGTGCAAATATTTTGAAAACCGTTGGTTGATACATTATCAACGTTAAAGCGTGTGTTCGAAAAGCTGCTGAATATTTTGATCAGCTCTAGTACAGGGTGCGGCAGAAAATAATGCGAAATTTTTTTCTATTTCTTTCAAATCCCATTTTCAACTAATTCAAGCAATAATATCAGAATTTTTGAAAGCAGTTATCTTTATAAAGTCCTTTTAAACAAATTTATTCAATGTGTCCTCCATTTTTATTAATAACATCCTCGAGCCGACGCTGGAAGCCCGAGCATGCTTTTCGGACGTAGGCCTCCGACATTGACTGCCATATGCGTGTTACGGTTGACTTCAGTGTTTTCACAATAGGGTGCGATCTTTTGCAGGCTCGTGCTTCAACATATGCCCAAATCGAATAATCCAACGGATTAAGATCTGGACTGCTAGGGGGCCACAAATTCTTCGGCCAAAACTTCACGTTATCGTTCAACCATTGTTGGGTTCGATTGGACGTGTGACACGGTGCTCCATCTTGCTGTAGGACAACGTTTTGGTCCTCGGAGAAGTTGACCTACACCCAGGAAAGCACTTGGTCGTTTAAAATACTGATATACACTTCGGTATCGATTTTAACTTCAGCATCAATGAAAACAGGCGGCATTTTCAAACCGGATGTTTGGTTTGAAATTTGAATTTCACTTTTTCCGAAACGTTCTCCATTTTCTGCGGTGAAATGAACCGGTCCGTGCGGCTGTTGGCCACAGCATCGATGCTGAAAAGCTTTTCGTCGGAGAACAGGATTATCATTTTTTCCTTCTTCAACAAGGAAAGCAATCTCTTGGAACGAGACACTCGTAGTTCTTTGACCCGGTCCGTAATCAAGTGGCGTTTCACTCTGGCTCTGGAAGATGCATGCAGGTCTTCTTTGATGATTCTCCGCATGGATTTCTCCGAAATATTGGCTTCTTTTGCAAGTTTTCTTATGGAACGCACCGGGTTGCGAGCAATTTTTGCAAGGAACGATTTGATCACGTTCGGCGTACGTGCAAAGCGCGGACGCCCGCTTCCCGGCTTCCGCTGCTTAGGACCATCCTGCAGGGACTTTTTCATGCGGTAAACTGTTGCCAAATGGCACTCTACCACCTTGGCAATCTCTTTCGGCTTCTTCTGGGCGAGCAACAAACTGGTGATCACTTCTTTCGCGAACACTTTGACGAATTTGCAATATAACAAATAGAATGTTTGGATGCAGCACTTGAAAGTAAACATAAACAAATACACTTTCGACAGAAATTAGTCACTAGCTACACGAATTAACCCAATACTCAAGTTTGAACATTTTCGCATTATTTTCTGCCGCACCCTGTAATCCAGATCGATTGATAGGAACACCAAACCACAGCATTGGATTCCAGGATCGATCGCACATGAGCACAATATAGGGTAACGGGATGTAATGATAGCCTATCACCTTAATTCGGCCTATGTGCCAAATATGTCATTAATTTAGCGCTAATCAACAAAATCATGTTGCTATTAGGATGACCGATGTTATACGAAGCAATTGAGACAATATTAATCAACTTACAGTTATTCTTTTCCGCACAATTTTCGATTTCTTGAATTTTTGGAGCATAATGATTTCACTGGTTAAGCAGAACAGATTATCTACACAATCTTCGAATGAACTAAATTGGGCTGAATTGAACCAATGAACCGAGTAATGCAGTCTGGATGTACAGAAAATAGTTACACGTTACAAACTTACTGTTCACATAGCAAAAATAACAATGATTTTACAAGAAAATCGTAGACCCAATGTTGGGGGCATATTTTTTTGTATGTTCCCAACTATGGCCTGTTGTATCAATAACGTAGTAAAAAGGTTGTTATTGGTAAAATTTTAAGTGGAAATGCATGAGTTTGCGATTGTTTGTATTAAAGTGGCTCATCCAAACACAAACCGAAGGAACAAAATCATTGTAGAGTGAATTATAATGTTTTCATCATTGAATGGCGGATGAATCATATATGATCATCACTTAAGTGTTTCGAAGCAGTTTTATTTTGGTTTGTTTTGTGAAATTTTGTGTAAAACAAATAGAGCTGGCAACGCCTTAATTAATAAAGTTAGAAAAAAAAAACCGTACGAAGACGGCATTTAGTAATAAATCCATCGAATGGGACGAAGTTGCACCCATGAATAGACCCAATTTGGTGTAAATCCATATTCCTCGAAAGTTTCTGACTTTATTAAAAGAGTTGTGTAACTTTTCGTGATACGTACTACCAAATGTCTCATCAAACTTATCTTAGAAAGTGTATAACAAGTTGAATAACGCTTACAACTTAAAAACTGTATGAGTTAAAATAAGAGTGTAATTGATCGTTGCCTAATAGGCTGAGTCAAGGGACACATACCCAACAACAAAAAAATGGGTAAAAAAATAATAAGTTCAAAATACATCTGATATTCTATTGCCTACAATAGGACAACTGTTTAACACGCTATTTCAACGAAATAATTGCCGTATAAAAAAAAGCCTGTTGACAACACGCTTTCCAAGCAAAGGTGAAATTTTCTGTAGATTGTGATTAAAAAGAGCGAGTGTTTGCCTCTCACCTTAGTTGGTATGGTATCAATTGCAGTCGACGCCGTTGGTATTTTGGAAACAAAACAAATGGAAAGTTTTGTAACCGTAATCGAACATTAAACATCATGTACGTCAAATCATGCGAATAACGTTATATAGTTAATTGTCAAAATAAACACATTTGCAAAAAAATGTCACTTTCCTGCCTCACTGTGGTTAAGAAATCTTTTTCAAAGCTTCAGTGCAATCGTTTAGTAAATATTCAAATAGTTTATTATATGCTGAAGATGGATTACCTCTGTTTATTTGAATCGATAAAAATTAAAAATATTGTGTAGGTATAGACTGTATTCGATGAAATTTGGACACACAAAATAGGTAACCAAAAACTTTCCTTGAGCCCGATTCTTTTCAAACTTTCTGGAAATAAAGTACTACTAAATGGTTAAGTTTTGACATCATTGGTTTATTGAACCTCTTCTCCCAACCCAAATGCCCGCACCTTTGCCTTGGCCCCTTTCATCAAATTTTGGGCAATGATAGGACCGACTTGCTTACTTACTTTTAACCACACTTTCTTTAGTTAAAGTTCATTTTCTATCAATTTTGGAGTTTTAACGAGCTTTGCCTTCATGATTGCCCAAAATTTTTCAATTGGGCGAAGTTCCGGAGTGTTTGGAGGATCTTTGTACCAGTCTAAGACGGGCCGGGCATAGTGGCAAGATGTCAAATCCGGCCAAAACAGTGTCGGGCCATCGTGAGATCTCAAGAAGGGCAGAAGTCATTTTTGGAGGCATTCGTCCTTGTAGATTTGTCCGTTGACGGTCCCAAGGGCTCATTTTGCCACATCCGCAGATCGCTTGCCAGACAAGAAATTTTTTGGCGAATCTCGACAGTTTCTTCTTCCGTACACTCTCCGGAACGACCAACTTAGAGGTGGCGACGTAGTGTTCCTGTCCTGGCATTTGTTTGGTGTCGGCTTTAATGTAGGTCTCATCGTCCATCACAATGCAGAAAGGTTTTGTGAGCCACTCCCTGTACAGTTTTCTTGCACGAGTTTTGGCCACCGAGTTCTGTTTATCGCTCTGGTTTGGTGCCTTCTGGACCTTGTACACATGTAATCCAGAACGTTTAATTGTTTTCTGCACAAAACAAACTGAAACTTTCGCCTTTTTCGCAACATCCCTGATCGAAATGTTGGGATAATGCTTAAATTGGTTCAATACCATCCTGGCCTTCTCCGGATTTCATGTGCCACGTTTTTTGCCACTACCATTTTTCCGCTTAGTTGTCTTACGGTCCTTGAACGTTTTGATCACATGAGATACGGTTGAATGTGCGATTCCGAGCTGTTTTCCGATCCATCGATGAGAAGCGTTTGGGTTTTCGAAGTGAGTGCCCAAAATTTGTTAGCGCACTATTTCTTCATTCGAAGCCATCACTGAAATCACTCGACCGATTTTCACGAAACTCATTACACAATTGACACAACACAATGAAATACATTCAGTTAAAATTTAAATAATTTTTACCCACACGCTAAAAAGTTACGAACAATTGCGTGTGTCCAAATTTCATCGAATACAGTCTTTATCATATCTAAATATTACTGAACATTATATGTTTTCTTTCTACCTAATAATTTTCTATTTAATGAATAAAACCTAACGTATTGTAGCCATGGTAGTTTATTTTTCTTCTGTGTTCTGGCTGCGAATATGTATAATAATCATTTGTATGGATATTATATTTTTGTTCTTTAACCATTTTTTTTCTTCAATTATATCGAAGCTAGTGAATGACCAATAATGTACCATATTTATTTTATTGTAACATTAATTACATTTTATTACATTGATGAAAAATATAACCAAATGATTTGATTTATTCTTTCTAGATGTAAGCTGTTATATAGGTTTCAAAAGGTTTCAGTAATTTTAACATTAATTCAAAATGGGGGCGACCCCGGCGTAGAGGTTAACATCCATACCTCTCACGCCAAAGTCACGAGTTCGAATCTCAACCCCCGACAAGTTACGAAAATACCCAAAAGGTGTTTGAGTGACTACGACGGGAGATGAACCAGCCCAGGGCTAAAAATCTCGATAATCAAGGAAATTAAAAAAAAATTAATTCAAAATATCAAATGACTCAGTGAGAAAAGATCGTAGTGTGTGTTGCTCAAAGCGAGACGCGAGAATTTTTCTTCTGTCATTTTTGCACCGTTTCATTTTTACTTGTTAAATAAAGTTGTAATAAGTGTATCGATTCCTTCAACTCATTGCGTTTAATGAAGTTTGTCAGAAGTAGATAATTTATCATCTCCATGCGAAGCGCTAGGAGTGGACGGTAATTTATTGCTAGAACCAAATAGACATGAAGAGAAAGTGTATTGATAGTTCCGTATAGGGCAACGGCAGGCTTTCAAGTTTGAAAACGAGCGGAGGGGGCATTATTGAACGGTAGTATCCGATCAGGCACATAACCCTTTACCATACTACCCCATGCAGGATAGGCAAGAGGAGGAAATCCCCTTGACTGGCAAAAGGTTATGCAACCGGTCGGGCTCTTATACTACCTATTGCTTTTTTCTAGTTCTAGCGATTTGTCCCTCTCCCAATACTGCCTAACACGGGTGAGAAATTATCTCCCGCTGTTGGGTACAGCACCTGTAGTGCAAAATTTTAAGGTTCAGATACAGGACCTTAGCTTGTGTGCAACAAGCATCCGGGGCAACTGTGTCACTTTAATTGCCCCAACGGAGGAAGTGACCCCAACAGCATCTTTGCTTAATTTGAATTGATTAAATCGGCATTCAGGCTTTGTTTGAATATGAATTCCATTGAATTTGAAAAAAAAAACGGAGAAAAACTAATGAAACGTAATTAACCTAGAATGGAATCTGCTACTACGAGACGGTACGGTACTGTTGTGATCGGAAGACTTTCCTCTCCACGTGTGAGTAGGTATCCCAAGTAGCACACAAAACATCTATAATATTCAACACTTGGTTTTCAAGTTTTATTTTAGTAAATCTGCAGTTACAGAAAGCATATTTTGTTACAGCAAAGTTTATTTCACGTATACGATATACTAGATATTTCATTGGTGTTGCTCAAATGGTTTGCCATGACCATTCAAAACAAACATTGAAGTTAGTCGAGACCTGTTTGTCTCTGTGAACTTGCAGCTAAGTAAACTTAATCATGATGTTGCATATTTAATATTTTCCAGTGTATGTGATGTTTAATATGAAGTATTTTTCACCTACAGTGCAATATAACAAATAATTTACACTCGTGTTCCAATGAAGCGTTCTGAAACTTTTCAAAATGCGTTTTTTGAGCCATATGCGCAACGTAATGAGAACGCAATATAAAGTCAATGAATAACGTTACGTTCTTGCAACGTTCAATTGCACATTACCACAACAGTGATGACGATTGCAATATATCCGAATGAAATGCACACTACCGATCGCATGTGTTTTGATATGATTGAAAAAATAATCAATTCATAATCTGATCAAATTAGGTATAAGTGGATTTCTAGAGGTTATTGTTATTGTAAAGTCTAACAAAGGAAATGACTTGAAGTGTTCATTATGCAACTTTTATCAGCTATGATTTTCATAGTAGTGGTTATTGCTATTAACTTTTAAACAAGGATCACTCAAATAGTGACAGCATAATATTTGAATTTTTGGCTGCACTAATTAATTAATATAAATAAAATAGCTACCTTCATGAAGCTGAAATAAATTATCTTCCCAATCAAAATAAACAGTTGTGAGATAACTAGTTGTGCGTAATGAACATAAGCTGTTACGTTTTTAAATTAACTCTGCCAACTGTTTACATAAAAGCAAAATCAATGATTTCACAAGAAACCCTTGGACCCAATTTAAAGGGCAATTGTTTTGCTATGTTCCCAACTACCACCTAATGTATTCATCACATAGTAAAACTTTGGCATTGGTAAAATTTACAATGTATCAGTACTTGATTGAAATTTTTTTTCCAAATAACTTATTTAAATCGAAACCCAAGCAACAATATCTGTAAAGTAGGGATTGTAATGTTTTGAATATGGAATAATCGAAATAGCGAAAATAATCATAATAAAGTTGTTCAATAAATTTTTTACGTGTAATTATTTTGTGATATAAGCAAATAAATCTTCAAGTAACAATAAAATAATCTTAAAGTAACAATAAAATAAACTTTATTAAGATTGGTTTTAACGACCAACTTAAATGATGAGACAAAGTGTTTGCAACAATATCTGTAAAGTAGGGATTGTAATGTTTTGAATATGGAATAATAGAAATAGCGAAAATAATCATAATAAAGTTGTTCAATAAATTTGTTACGTGAAATTATTTTGTGAGTTAAGCAAATAAATTTTCTAGTAACAATAAAATAATCTTAAAGTAACAATAAAATAAACTTTATTAAGATTTGTTTTAACGACCAACTTAAATGATGAGACAAAGTGTTCGTCTTTTAAAAGTAAGTTATTTAACTTCTCGTGGTTCAGAACAGGAGACGACTTATTAAGCTCCTTTAAGCAATCATATGATTGAATTTGTAAGGCTAGTGGTTTTTCGTCATAAACAATGCTATTAAATAATTTCAATGAATTGCACTATAAGTTCTACATGTTAAGAACGGTTTGATATTTTCTTCTTTTGCTAAGATAACTTCACTTAGAAACAGTTGTGTCTTAAGTAATTGAAATAAAACTTTTTATTTTATGTTATAGTACCACTTGAAATTTTTTGTGTGATTTAGAAAAAAATTACGGATAATCCAATTGCGAGCATTCCAGACTTCTAATTTATGGAAGAATTAATAATACTAGGATTTAATTTAATTTTTCCGATTGAACCTCTTAACGAAATCTCCACTACATTGCTCTTCAGTTTTTAAGTAAAAAAACATGGTGTAGCATCTAAATTATTCTAATTCTATGTTCCAATGGATTGAACACTTTTCAGTACGTTATGCATATCCTTTGAACAAATAAGCAGCTATTAGTTTAGAGTAGTATTAAATTTATTAATAGCACAGTAGTTTTTAATTCTAAGTAAATTAGGTACACACAAACAAAGAAAACTCACTATCAAACTTCGACTGTCGCTACCAGATTTACTATAATTTTAAGATGTCTGCATAAATAAATATCATAGAAGTACTTCACGTGTTAAGAATGGATTCAAGATTATTTTAGCCGGTAGTGTATTTGGTTTGATCACAGTCGCCATATGCCAAAATTTTGCAATACAAAATGATATTTTTAAATTTTACTAAATCCTCCACAGTTTGAACTTAACATGAACCTGTAACGATTTATAATTCTTCGAATGAATCAGAAATCTGATTCTTCCACATGTAAACATAATTTTACACAAATTTGTTTTTTTCAAGTTCTGAAGCAATGCTCTATTCTCGAGAATTTATTCTAGGGCGTTTATATTTTTCGTAGTAGAACAGAATATTGATCCATAAATCCGAAAGCGTTTAAAAATAAACTTATTCCAACACGATTTTCAGATCATTTTACTTCTCAATATTTTGATCAGGAATGTTTGGTTGTGAACGATATCCATTAAAAAAAAAGTTATCATCACATTCATTTAAACCATTTAAACCCATGTGAAAACTGTCAAATCCACGCAAACGCATCCGCAACGTATCAATTGTGGGCCAGCCGTAAGTAGTGCTTCGGAAGCAACGTTCCCTGAAACGATACAAACGGTAGTCAGCGGAGCCAGCGATGACCGGAAGTTAAGTACTAAGACTCAAATTTTAGCAACACTGATCATTGCGTATTGGGGTATTTACTAGGGACCAGAGCCCTAATTGTGTAAGTACCCTTGTATGTACACAGATAAAAAGAAACATTGAATTTTCTGCGTGATCTAATGCACATAAAGGGAATGCTATATTTGGCAGAAAATAATGGGATATTTCATGTAAATTTAAGCCAGATAACGCCTGAATTCAGCCTATTGTATGAAAGATTGCAAACATTGTTGTATGGCGCATGAAAGATTGCAAACAATTTCGTTGTTTATGCTTCCTTTGCCTTGAAATTAAACGAGGGTAAATTTTACGCGCTTGTTAAAATTAATTATTTTTTTCTGTGTAGTTAGTATGGAACTTCTTTAGAAAATTAGGAAAATCCAAAATTCATGCACAGCCAATGACGATGGGTCGGTCTGTTTATAGATGGTGTGGTGGAACAAGGCCGTAGGATAGAGCTAGCATCGGTGGTATACTAATTCCGCGAGAATGATGTCATTTTTGTTACGAGCCCATATCATTCAGCTCTCATTGAGGGGTGTTTGTGATTGTATGGGGGGGAGAGTGCTTGAGTATATGTGGGTCTAAGTGTATGACTTTGTGTAAAGGGCTAGGACAAGAGTTAGTGCTCATGTCCCAACCAACAGACAAGCTCTCACGCAAAAAGAGCCTGAAATCAAGTAGGAAACGCCTGTGTTCCAGCCCCCAAAGCGGACAATAAAGGAGTGCATTAACTTTCTTAGCTCCGGCACTCCCAACGACCTATATACATATAAATATACATTTGCTTTCTCGCCAAGGAAAGCCTCCCGCACAATCCCATCCAACTTCCCACTCCAGATGTCTATGAAGATAGCATGAGTTCTCAGCATCTTCTTAAGTAGACATCTAATCAACACTTCCCTCCCATCCCTTGCTGATCATAACGGCCTGGCCAGGTGTTGAGCAAAGAGATCGATGGATGAAGAGCCTGTCACACCCAAGGCAGCTCTTCTGGCGCTTCCATCGTCTCTCAACAGCCAACCCAGGATTATGTATGGTCGACGAAAAAATTTCTATTCAAAATATCAAATGACTCAGTGAAGAAAAAAATGTGATTTTTATATCAAAGACAACAACAAGGATCAAAATTATATTCAAGTTGTGAATCTTTATTGGAACCTTTCCCTTTTTTCCATTTTGTCATATTATATCAATTGTTGTACTTAAACTGTAGAAAGTTCCCGACGAATCATTTTATAGCAATGTTATGACTTTTTACCTTCTGTGTAATTTTACTTCAGGATACACCTGCGAATGATTTAATCTTGTTACATTTTTCGTCTGATTTTCTCCTGCTTTTTGATCCAAATTGCAATTTTGATCCAAATTGTACTGAAACCTCTAATTAAAATTTATTGCCATTTGTGTTTAATGCCTTTTTCATATTCTTTATTGCATTTTTGTTGCTTGAACTCCTACCCCCTAGAATCCACATAGATAGTTCACATCATACAAATAAAACTGGGCTGCTCAAATTTGTGGTTTTTTGCACTAATGGCTGTTACTTAATGAAAACCGATTTTCTTCCGCTGAAAATCTCACCAAACGAGTTATCCTATTCTATCGTCTGCCTCCAACATCAAAGCGTGAACGACAACGGTTGAAAGCCAAACAAGTTTATTTTTGCCGTCACTTTATCCCTAATAGGATTGTCTTTGGTACGGGAAACAACATAAAGGAGCAGCGGAGATCAATTAACGTTGGGGTAGATAAATTTCATTGAACATAAAATTAATGACATTTTAGAAGATATTGTTTTCCTGACACATTAGAGAAGAAAGCAACTAAATTAATTATTTATTTTCCATTGACGCTGAAAATTCGGCTGTGCGAACATAAGTTGATTTACTCAATGTTGAACTATGGCATTATAAAAAAAGCCTTCAATGGATAAGCACCTGAAAGGATAAAGCCCTAGCTATTTTGAGTTCATATTAATTTGATTTAGTTGAAAATTTACACAACGGCTGTTTTGAATAACTAAATATATCGAAAATTTACATTTACATTTTTAATTTACATTTTTAACATTTATTCATGAAAAAGAACGATGAGCTTTCATTGTATATATTTTCTTGTACCAACAACAATCGGTCTGGTATCAATTACAGTCAGCGTCGTTGGGATTTTCTAAGCGGAAATATTAATGATCAGGTCTTCCTTCGGAATCGAAGTAATTCCGTTAGTCCCGACCGATGTGTTGATGGGTTCGATATGTAGGGTCGAGGTCATTTACTTGGCATGAGGTACCAGCTTCAAGCTGAAAGACACGTAAAAACGAAACAAACTAAACATTTGTACCAATAAAAATGAACTAGAATTCATGGTTACAGTAAGATAGGCAACATCACCTATACGCAGGGATGCCAATGTTCCAGTTTAAACTGGATTCTTCCAGTTTTTTTTACGCTATCCAGTCAAACAGTTAAATCTTCAAATCGTCCAGTTTTTCTGATTTTTGTCCAGTTTTTTCCAGTTTTTTCTTCACAACCCTGTTTGCTTTACCTATTAATTGTAGGACTTTTTTTTAAATGTGGAAAGATTCCTATCCCCTTAAAAAGGTTGCTGTTTTTTTTAGCGTTTATAAATCAATATTTTCTATCTGTCAACTGCAGCTTTTTAAAGTTTTATCGACGCACACTAGTGAATCATTTGAATTAAAGAAGTGTGAACAAGAGGGAAACCGATTAGTTGGGAAAACAAAGATGATAAGTATCAAGATACTGATAATGAATTCCGGGAACTTAGAAACATCGACTTTGATAATTTGAAGCATGAAAATGATGCCATGTTGTTTTGGAGAAAGGTTTTAGCATTGAAAAGATTTGAAATTGCATTTGCTTTTCGGAATCTACGGAATTTTATACTAAATTTATTTACTCTTCCTCATTCGTCTGCGACGGTGAAAAGAGTTTTTTTTTGTTTACAATATAAACAAAACTTAAATTTGAAACAGTTTTGAGACAAACATGATGAAGGGAATTTTGGCAACCAAAAATTTGGTTACTTTCTATCAGGAAAAATCAGCAAAACTTAAAATAAATCAACACATAAAAGCCAAAGAACAGTGAATATTTGTTATTGTTATTTGGGTTAAGTTATATTTGTAATGTTTATATATTGACCAGGCGAACAAATAAATATATATTGTATTTTAAATGCAATTATAGTCTTGGTTGAGGTTTTATTTGTTTACACATAAATGATTAAGTCTGATTTTAAAATAACACTAAGAATGTTTTAAACAGTTTCTAAAATCTATCGGAAACAAATTCCTTGAACTATTATCTTTTTTCAGCTTGGAAAACTCATTCCTCAACAAAAATTGCCGTGGGTTGAATGTGGTGCATGTTTAATACCACAGCAGATTCAAAGATCGAAACGTCATTTAGGTCAAGCGTTATATAAGAAATAAAATGTCCTTTGTGGTTCCACGCATAATTAAAAATCATTCATTGACAATTCCCCATATTATTGATAACTATTTCCCATATTGTAGTGACAATAACCCTAAAGATGATAAGTATAAGTTAACAGTATCCTATACAGTTTTAACCATATGGCAGAGGCCAAATAGCATTATGCTGAATAGGCTGTTGTTTTCGCTTTATTTTCGTTCTATTTTATGTCAAAATGTTGGGATATAATCCAGAATTAAAGAAATCTTACAATGACAATATGGCATACAGTAACCATTGTGTTAGTGTAAAGAATTTTTAGTTAAAACCATTACAGAATAATTCCCCATATTGTAACAATATATCTTACATACAACATATAAATTGTAATATGCGACAAATGGTTTTTCATTACGTAGGCTATTTCTTGATTTTTTTAGGATCCAGTTTTTTCCAGTTTTTTTTTTTGCATTCTTCCAGTTTTTTCAAAAAAAATATTGGCAACGCTGCCTATACGTATCAACAGGGATATAAATAATCTCCTTCCAACAACAAGATTGAACAATTGGTCAAAAGGGTGAGCTATCTTACATGAGGATGCTCATGCCAAATGTAGCTATGAATTTATTGATTTATTTACTGATTTATTTATTTATTTATTTATTTATTTATGTAGTTATTTTTTATAAATTTATATATTTTTAAATTTATTTATTTATTAATTTATTTATTTATTTATTTATATTATTTATTTATTTATTTATATATATATTTATTTATTTATTTATTTATTAATTAATTTGTTTATTTATTGATTCATTTTTTTATTTTTTTATTTATTTATGTTATATTTATTTTCTTATTTATTTATTAAGCTACTAATTTATTTGTTTATTTATTTATTATATAATTTTTTAATTTATTTTATTTATCAATTAATTAATTTATTTATTTATTGATCTTTTCATTTATTTATTGATCTTTTCATTTATTTATTGATTAATTTATTTATTTATATATTCATTAATTAAAAAATTAATTCTTTTATTTGTTTAAAATATATTTTTATATATATATTTATTTATTTATTTATTTATTTTTTTATTGATTTATTTATTTTGTTATTTATTTATTTATTTATTTATTTATTTATTTATTTATTTATTTATATATTTATTTATTTATTTATCAATTTATATATTTTATTTTTTTATTTGTATTTTATTTTTTTTGTATCAATTTAATTAATTATTTATTTATTTATTTATTTATTTATTTATATATTTATTGATTTATTTATTTATTTTTTTAATTTTTTAATTTTTTTATTTATTTATTTATTTATTTATTTATTTATTTATTTATTTATTTATTGATTTATTGATATATTTATTGATTTATTTTTTATTATTCATTTATTCATTCATTGATTTGTTTTTTTTATGTTTCTATTTATTCATTTATTTATTCCTTTATGCACTGATTTTTCAATTTATTTAATTTATTCATTGATTTATTAATTTAGTTATTGATTTACATATCTTTTTATTTATAAATTTATTTATTGATTTATTTATTTATTTATTAATGAATTAATTTATATATATATTTTTTTCTTTATTGATTTATTTATTAATTTATTTACTAATGAATTTATTTATTTATGTATTATATATATTTATTTGTTTATTTATTTATTTTTTAGTGTATTTATAAATTTTTTCATTACTCTATTCATTTATTTACTTTTTTATCCATATGTTAATTTATCATTTTATTTATTTATTTACTCATTATTTATTTTTATTATTTTACTTATTTGTTTTAATTTCTCTGTATATATATTGATTAAATTATTTAGTTATTTATTTATTTGTTTTATTTCTTTTATTTTAGATAAATTTATTTTTTTGTTTAAATATTGATTCATTTATTTTTTGGTTTATTCATTTATATATTTTGTTATCTATTTATTAATTATTTCATTTGTTTATTTGTTTATATATTGATTTATTTATTCATTTAATTATTAAAGTGACTTTTGGAATATTGTCTTAGCTTTTGGGATTTTTTTTTTAAATTATAAAGTTGATTCTTACACGCTAAAATAATTTTTTTTTAAATTTAATGTCGATTTGCAAAATATGGCTATCTTAGAATTGGACGATTTTTTTTCAAATATAGGCGATATAATTGTCTAAAAGTTCGCCGTTAATCGCGAGATGGGCACTTTTAAGGAAAAAAAATGTTTCTAACCAAAAAAAAATTCATGTCCAATTTTTACAGTGTATCGCGCCAACTCGTCTTATAATTTGGTCCTAAAACCTCACAGAAGCCAATTGAAATTAAATTTTTATGACAATTTAGATTTTTGAGGGTCTTTGAATGTTTGAAAAATCAAGGCTACTATTTGGAAAGGGCTTATTTTTAAATTATTAAAAATTTTAAATTTTAGTTATAATACAATTAAATCAGGTGGTATATTGCTCAAAAATTATATTCATGTCAGATGGAGCAGCGGCCCATTATAAGAACAAAAAGAACTTTGCCAGCGTATGCAATTTTAAGTCCATGTATGGATTGGAACGTCTCATGGGAAAGGTCCATGTAATGCTATTGGTGGTAATCTCAAACGAATGGCAAAGAGAGTAAGCTTTGCTCAAGATTATGGAAACACAATCAAAACTCCTCTAGAACTGTATGACTGGGCAGTTGAAGAGTCAAATAAAAGTATTACAAAACTGAATTTCTGCTTCACATCAGCTGAACAGTATGCAAAAATGTCAGAAGATCTTGAGGAGTTCTATAGCAACGTAAAGACAATACCTGTTACACAGGTTCATTGCTTTGTGTCTATTTCAGAAAATCTGATTTCAGCTTAAAAGTTTTCTGATTCAAAGGATAATCTAAAATCAAAAAATCACTTTGTATGTGAAAGATTTATAAATTTAATATTTGAAGCTATGTTAATTACTAATACGTGAAGATGTACATATAAAAAATAAATAAAATAAAATTCTTACCAATAAACCTATGAGCTTTCATTGCCATATACAGTATTTACAAAATTCATACAACGTCATATTAGAATCGTCTTTAAATGGATATGCATCAATCATTTAAAGACGACTCAAATATGCTATTTTTTTTAGATTTATCAGCCCTCCTCTATCACAATTCTTCCATACCTTTAACACATTGACAAATTTTGACCTTCCTTTCGCCCACTCACACCCCCTTCCCCTCCCTACCCCAAAGATATATGAAGTCATATTTGAAAAACCCTTAAAAATAGGAATATCCGAACAAGCAGTTATGAATTACTTGTACTAAAACGTACACTTTTGTTTCTGTTTTACTGATGTGAAGGAAAATTTAATGTTGTTGACCCTTTTCAAATGTTAGTCTAGATGATTATTGTTTTTTATGTTCAATACCTTCAATTCTTTATGACTGCTAAATTTTATTGGATCCTATAGGGGTGTTGAAGACCATAACTAGACGAGTTTGCGTGATACACGGTAAAAATAGGACATGAAAAAGTTGTTGTGAGAAAAAAAAATTTCCTTGAAAGTGCCCATCTTGCAATGTATGGCGAACTTTTAGACAATTATATTGCCTTTATTAAAAAAAATTTCGTCCAATTCTCCGGTAGTAATTTTTTGCAAATTAAATTTTAAAATATTTTTTTTAGTGTGAAAGAATCGATTTTACAATTTTTACAATACTTTTCATAGAAGCTAAAACAATTTTCTAATAGTCATCCATACATCACTTTTTTGTAAATCTTTTCCTTTTTGAGTTACGTTGACATGAAAAATTTGTTGTAAAAAAAACTTTTTTTCCTTAAAAGTGCCCATCTTGCAATGTTTGGCGAGGTTTAAGACAATTATTTTGTCTTGATTAAAAAAAAAAGTCGTCCAATTCTAAGATAGCCATTTCTTGCAAATTGACTTTAAATTTTAAAATATATCTTTTTAGTGTGTAGGAATCAATTTAACAATTTTTAAAATAATTTTCATAAAACAGTCTACACACCCACAAAGTTTCATTGGATTCTGAGAGGGTGCTGCCAATCACTGGATGAGTTAGCGTGAAATTCGTCAGCTGCACCTTTGCCGGCTTAGCTTAGGGAGGCCTTACCTGTAAGCAAAGACACTCATACGAAATCCACGGGGAAACAAGAATCTCCTTCCAACAATAGGATCCAACAAATTACATAATGCAAGATTTGCAATGCTTATCTTAAGCCTTCTACAGGAAAGTTTGTTGAGAATGGATACGTCAAAATTAAGACTATCACAATCAAATCCTTAGGCTTAGGAAAATGGCAATATTTATTATATAATAAGTCTCTAGCCATAATCAAATATTATAAACATTTTACATTGTGACTGTAATATGTAATATTATAAACAAATTGCAAATAAGCTGGCCTATGAATTAAACAGTTGTAAATCTTTAATGTTTAATTGTAAATTCACATTAAAAGCACATTCACATCCTAAAAAAGAAAACACATATCAACAACAAGAATAAACACTGAGTTTTAACATTTAATATGTTTATTTATATCAAATTGACGGAAATAAATAAATAAAATGTTAAAAAATATATATGCCACTTGTTGCCAGCATGAACATCTTTGTATAATGCAAGTAGTCAAAATTGGGTACGGTTACTTTGCTTAACGACGTATTCTGGGTCATCCATACCATCTCTGGAATAGGTGTAAGATCTGGCTTATCGGGTTATTTGGGAACGGCAATGCCATGTCGCAAAATTGCTGCTCAATCTATGCGCACATAAAAAGAACGTATTGAATAAGTATACTTAATCTCACGTCTAGCTTGTTTATGTTAGTCATGCACAAATCACTCGTGGTTTAAAATCTGGATTATTTACACGCAACTGCTATGAAAAAATGTAAACAATACATAAACACACATTATTCAAATAGCTTATTTCGTTTTGCCCGTTTTGTCATCACATTTCAAGTGTGTCGTGCGCGCTTGAGTTAAATATGTATAAGAGAAGCTTGGTGGTTTTTTCTTCCCCTCAAATGACATGAGACTTAGAGCGCGTACGAAACGAGCACTGTTATACTTGTTGTGCAGTGCTACGACAGAATGGGATCGTATAGTGACTTAAACTGCATACTCGTGCCTTAATGGTGCGTCTGTGAATGATTTATTCTTAACACATGTTAATTATTATGAAAATATTATAAAATAATAAATATATCTTGATTCGGTGAGTTATGATAAAGAACGGAGTTGAAATGAAATCTAACTTTGGGACGTAGCTGGTTTTAGAGAACATAATTGAAAGTAGTATGCTTGTAGATCTCATCCCGATGACCAAGGCTTAAAAAAAACCAAAGGAACTGAAGATAACAAATGTATTATGTAAAAATGCAGTTTGTTCTGTAAAATCACTCCTTTTGTCTTATTCTATCACAAACTAATGCACCAATAAATATACTTATTGAAAACACTAAGCAACTGATATGTATATTTTAATTCGACTATTTATTTTACTAGTAATTTTATATGACTTAAAATATAAATCCCTATATAAGAGCAAAATATTATTTGTTCGCACTTAAAAATGGATGCAAACTCTCCATTAAAATTACTTTTATGAATCTCATTGAACTTCCATTTTTAACATCAGAAAAAGAGAAAAAAAACATGTGTGTGGTCAATGTAAAGATTCCACTGACCATAGCGGTGTTATAGAAAAAAGTATAAAGCCTGTATTGCTAAAGACATGACACGTTAAAAATGGAACGATCGGATATCTGTCATTCCAGTAGTTCCATTCCAATCGTGCATACGATCAGTCAAAGTAATCAGCTTTACAAAAGCTGCCTCTTTGGATTTGTTCTATAAACAGTTTTGATTCGAGAGCTAAAAAGTGATTGCTCTTCTGCAGGTTGACTATATTTATTGGTCATTTTGAGATGCCTGGTATTTCATGTCCATATCACGTTAATCCTAACAATAGAACGCTTTCAAAAGAAGTTCATATGGTTTGCATTGCGGCAACTTTCTTGGAATGATTCAATTAATCTGCCTGCCTGTTTTGACCGATGTCTTTTATTGATTTGAAAACTCTCTTAAGTAGACTTGTCAAGTGTTGGCAGTTCCACATGATAGCATTAATATTGGCCATAAACACACATTTGATTCGTATCTTCGAGCGTTTAATAATGCAAGTGACGAATTCGGCTACTTTGGTAATCCTAAACTTGACATTGTTTGTATTTAAGTGTGTACGACAAGGTCACGGGTAGTGATTTGATATATGTATTTAATTTATTTGATTGGCAAGGAAAAGCTGAAATGGAAACATTTCATTATGTTTCAATCCCATTTAACTGCATAGATTTATTTCAAAACAATTTGTACAAAATTGATTCATGTGTAATAATATACAGTTCTGGGACAAGTATACGACACATACAAAATTACGATTGATCCCAGGCAGTCCAAAGACGATAGCGAGGTATGTTTAACTGTGCAAGTTTATTAGTGTTCTAATATTTGAAAAAAAAATATATTACGATAAGGAAATGTTTTCTTTAACGTACTTCTCAAAAAAAAAATCAGTGATGTATCATAAATCGAAAGAATATTTTTAAGAAACAATAATCCAAAAACAAAAATATAGTTGGATATATACTACCAAGTCGAGTGTAATCTGTTCTAGGAATTAATAATTTAATGTTGTTCGAATTTTGCGAATCATATCGGTGAATGTCATTCAGTTATTGAAAATCTATATTATGTTTGATTAAGTTATTTGTAACCTTAAAAATAGAGTTGATTCATAATATTCAATTTACCGGAAATGCATCATGTCATTATACATAAGCAAATCAATAGTTCATACATTCAGGCCTTAATGTAGTTGTTAAAAAATAGTTGTTATAAATGTTTGGAATGTTGTAGGAACTTTACTTGTTAATTAGATTTGTATAAACTATATTCAGGTAATAAATTTGTGAATGAACATGATCATAAAATAGTTGTTTTTCTCTGACATAGGCAGCAGGTGACTGCTTTGCCGGAGAATTTCAAGAATCTGCAGATTTCACTTTTGTTTTTTAACAAGCCCTAAGTAAGATGTAGGAATAATTTCTCTTCTCCTAGCCACAAGTCATAGTCTTAGTAACAACTTAGTTTAAGATACATTGATTGCTATACAATGTTCATAGTACTGAATAATTGTTCCATATTGTTAGCTCTATAAACTATGACAGCATCATTAGAATATAATTGAAGTTTACCTTCCAACGTTAGCTCAAAAAGATCATTGATGAAAGTTTTGTAAAATAATGGGCCTAATAGAGAATTTTGCTTTCCTCCAAAATAAAGAATTTGATATGAACTATTGTGGATGTTAATGACCACCCTGTTTTGTCTACCATTTCGAATATGTATCCATAAGTCTTAACGCATTGTGTCTTCCACCGCCTTCAAATTTAGATAATGTTTTTCAGTGCGGAACTATGTTTGTTGATGACATGATTACGATTAAAAAAAACCACACAGTCTATGCTCAATGCGCTTTTCAAATGGTTGGATAATGTTAGTAGGATTGTGCTTGGCCAATACAAATTTCAAATTTTTTCTAACCACTTTTGTATGCAGGTACAATTTTTGGAGATTTTAAACAATTCGGAAAAAACATCATTTTCAAGTGACTTATTAATCAAATGTGTAAAATTTGCTACAAATAATGAGATGTAATTTGTAATCACTTGGATGTAAATCCATATATTTCTTCTACACTGGACTTCCTTATTCCCTTAACATAAGTATTTATTTCATTAGTTTTAGCTGAAAGCATAACAATGGAACTTCGTATAATCGCACAGAAAAAAATCTTGAATTTTAATAAACGCGCTTTAATTACCCCTCGTTTAATTGCAAGTCAAAGTAAGTGTAAACTACTTCATTGTTTTTAATTTTTCATACCGCATACGAAATTGTTTGCAATCTTCCATACAACAGGCCTGATTCAAGCGATATCTGGCTTAAATTTACATGAAAGATCCCATTAATATATGACAAATCTTGCATTCCCTTTATGTGCATTAGATAACGCAGAAAATTAAATGTTTCTTTCAAACTGTGCGTATTAAGTTAAAAATGGTGTGCCTCATTGTTGGAGATTCAGAAGAAATTTTGCTATATTAATGAAATAGCTATTCAAAGCATTGCATATTTATGTCTCATCCCGTCATAATGTATCATCATCGACATTCATTTCTAACGACCTTACACAGAAAAAAAAATCAGAATTCTCATTGCGATGTAAATATCAAAGCATTTAAAATGTCATTTCATTCCACATGAAGCAGTAACTTCCATGAAATAGTTCTCAAAAAGACGAGCTTTTGTATTCGACATTCTCGGCAAAGTTTGCAATGTCCCAAGACATTACACTACGTATAATACAATTTTTTATGTTATGTGACGCTCCATTTATGTGCATGATGTTGAAGAGAAGTTCACACTACTTTTTTTAGTACCTTATCATCAATCCAGGGTGCTTTACTACGATATCTATTGCTAGTTTAAGATTGATATGAATGTGTTTGCATTGTTTCAGTTACGATTGCTGACCTGGAAGAATAAGAGATTTCGAAAATACCACGATCTACTACCAATATTTATTCATTCACTAGACAAAAATTAAGATGCCAACTATGAAATAACAGCTCGTTCAAGACATGCGGTGAATAAATTTAGGGATGTATACAAAAGGCTAGATCAATTAAAAATGGGGCACATCATTTTATAGATAGCGATGCTCAAAGTGGTCGGATATGCAAGTTCAGTTTAAAACAACATGGTTCCAATACATTCATCATGCAGGAAGAGAAAACAAAAATAATTGTGCACAGTTTCCTGCAAAATCCATCTCCGTAAACTCGGGAGCTGGCAAAACTGCTGGTTTTAAAATTATAAGGAAACTTTAACAACTTCCCGCAAAGTGCAAATCAAACGTCGAAGTGGAACCGTTGATCGTCAACTGCGGGTGAAAATTATTCGGAAAATTAAGGGTGATCCCAACATCTCGGATTATTATTCGGCGAAAAAAACCGAATGCCGACCGTTGTACTGTGTGGCAACAAATCCCGGGGCTCAAGTTTTACAATGCTTCTGCTCGCTGCATGGCTCAGGAACCTGTCAGGGCAAATTAAAGTTTATTTTCGCAGATAAAAATCATGATTTGACAAGGTATCCGTTCCTGTGGCAAGAAAACCAGAGTTTTTGGGACGGAATGAACTCGGAAGTGTACAAATTGTTAGATGTTAGGGAGTGCCTCAACAATTGGATTTTGCCCTTCTTTAAGTCTCATGATGGTCCAGTTACGTTTTAGCCAAATCTAGCCAGCTGCCATTACAGCAAGGAAGTGCTACAATGGTTGCACGATAATGGGGTCCAGTTCATCTCAAAAGAGCTGAATCCATCAAATTGTCCTCAGTTCCGTCCAATAGAGAAGTATTGGGCGATAATTAAGTGGTAACTGAAGATGAAGGGAGCAGTCACCAGTGACATTGGCCAGATGAAGAATTGATGGAATCAGCTAGCCAAAACCATGACTGAAGAATGTTTCAACAGAAAAGTGCGAGAATTTCTTCAAAATAACGATGAATTATTTGTTTCAGAAGCAAGCAGAATCACTCAACACCAAGCGGCGAGACCCTACTATTTCTACACTTATTAATGCTGCATTAGTTAACGTATTGTTGTTATCAATAAATAAATAAAATGAAGCTACACAAAATACTCAAGTAGCTAAAAAACTTCATGAATAACGCAAACATATAAGTAAAGATCAAAAAATCACCTAAGAAATCAATCTCAACGAAATCATCAAAGCAAAAATACAGTCGAGTCTTCAAGTATATTGTGGATCAAGTCATGTATCTAACCCGATTTAACAACTTTCCTGCATCCAATAGAAATTAAGGTATACGGAAGCCTGTTACCTAACAACATAAGGCTAGACAGGCTAGAATTCAGGGTGGATGAATGGTTCCAAACACCATTTAGTAGGAAACTCTACTGTTTACTTCTTCCCATGTAAAAAAAAGAAATAGTTATATTACATTTCCATCTGAACTTCTAGTATGTTTGAAATACCTTTTAGTGCTTTAACGTTCAACTGGTTTGAACGTGCACCAAAGCTACCGAAAGTATTTTACGTGTTATGAGCATTTCGCATTTATTTAAGAACACATGGCAAGTTTGTCTAGGAATGCACTAAAAACGAGTTAGAATAGCTTAAAGCACACCATGAAATAGCCATGAGCTGTAAAGAAGTGAAGGAATTTTTGTTTATACTTTTTCTTACCCACCTCTTCCCACATATTAGTAAACATAATCTTGTTAGTAACATGATACATCATAAAAGCAAACCAAACGAAGAGAAAAGGGAATCGTTAATGCATCGCTGTATGTTTATTTTTAGGATTGGATGGGTGTGACAGACTATATTTTTTTGCAGTGATGCTAGCGTTCGTTATGTTAAGTCATGTTTTTCCTTCTATAGATGTGTGCTATTAATATATCGAAATCATGATGCTACACTTTGGTTCATCCGATGTTTATGATTCTTTCTATTGAACTTATTGCACAATAATTTCATATTGACACTAACACACATATACGCGATCACCTACACACACACGTACATAACACGAAAGTAGCTTTTTATGTTAAGGACATACGGGATCAGGTCACTTCGAAGTTTTCTAAGCACAAACCTCAAATACTATTAGGACTTCAGAAGTGGAATTTTCAAGAATCGTTTGCTCCACTGGAGTTCCCATTGGTCAGCAATTTCAGCGTTGACTCCCTCCAGTTTCACTTTAAAGATTCGTAATCATTCGAGTAATGGTATAATAGGGTTACGGCATGTTATGTTGGCCTAGCTTCTTCATTCGGCCTAGATATCAAATATATCACTAATTCAGCAATGATCGAGAAATTCATGGCGACATCATGGCGATTAATTTATTCCTAAATAATTAGGAAGTTTTTCTTTAAATGATTGTGATGCAATTGGGGGAAATTTACAACTTCTCTAACTTTAAAGCCAAAATATCACTGATTAAGCTAACAGATTTTCTTCGTGATTTTCAAATAACCGAAATGGGACTTAATTTAATCGACAACAATTGAAATATATCCTAGATCTACAGAAAATAGTCAGAAGTTTATAAAATATTTGAACCGAAAAATAAATATTTACAGGCCAAATTTTAGGAACTTTTTTTACTATGTCCCTATGGCTTTGGCCTTTAATATTCATTAGGTAGTTAAATGTTGCAGTCGATTAATTTTTAATAGAGGTTTATAAGTATGTGGCAAAGCCTCAACAAATATCTGAGCAAACAACAGGTATGCAAATTACAGTGTTTTGAATGTTGTGCGAACGATCAAATATAAACAAAAATCATGTCAGTGTTTTGAAGTAGTAGTTTTATTTGATTTGATTCGTAAAATTTTGTGGTTAAGGAAGAGAGAATTCCAAACAATGAAATACCAGATAAAATAATCAAAGACACCTGACTAAACCTGTATTTTTAAACATTACACACAATATGGATATACATGAAAGTGTAATTTAAATAAATGTTTTCGGGCAACACAATTTTTGGTGACCTTATTTAAATCATTAAAATAATTGTATAGCCAGTTGCACATCATTTGTTGGTCATTTTTTTTTGGTGGTTTGGAAATCGATCGTAACTGAGTTATGGTACAAATATCCTAATATTCATAAGCCGCATATTTATCTTGGACACGTGATCAGATTACCAATCACTGTAAATAAACAGCATTCCGTACATAACCAACAATTTAATAACAAAGCAGCAGGTTTGGATAATATAATGGGGTATGCTCATTTTGGCTTAATTATCTAGAATAATTAAAACACGTTTTTATTATCAATGATACCACTAAAATGTATTTTAATTTGTGTCTGATTTGTAAAACATCGCCAAACGTAACTTCCAATGCAATCATGGTGCGAAATTTTGTTAAAAATTTAATGGAACCTTTTTCAGTGTTCCAATATATTGTAACAATTCAACGCATCAACGAATTATTATTATATAAACAAATTTCAACTAAGGTTTTTAAAAATAGTAAATTTCGGAATAGAGGGGTACGTTCTTTGGTGATTGACGTATCAAATTTCATTGAAAAATATATGTTTTTTTGGGTTTGCTGAAATTAATGGTGCTTATTACGCCGTATGCTTTTAATACCTACGGGAAACAAAGTAGCCTGACAATTGAAATGTCAACGGTTAACTGGGTATCCACCAAAACATAATAACAAGGAGTTTGCTTGATTCTCAAAATTTTTTGTCATGTGTTTTTGTGTTGCAAGATATATTTTAATGTTATATTTATTTCAGTTACACAAAATAATAAAAGAACGAATAAAACCTAGCGCGGTCATCGCACTAGCAAGTAAATGACTTGTCTAGTTTTCCTAACTCTCTGTTTCACGATCATTAATACTTCAAGTCATACTGCTACCAGCGAAATGATTCTAATTTCTAGATGAATAATTAAAATGAAATTTTTAAGACCTATATTCCAAACTAACCAAACTAACAAACGTAAATAATAGCTGAAAGCCAAAGAAATCATCTGATCATTACAAAGTCACAGTCGATGATCAGCTACGTAAATAATCGCTTTTTCCACGATGTTCTCGAAATTGAAAACTCGCATCATTTCGATGAATAAAATTCGATTCACTAAATATCTTGACGAAAGCAATCAGCTCTGTCTCTAGATTGAGTTAATGAAGTATAACAGTTGAGCAGTCAATACAAAGGTTTGTTATTGCACTTTCAGCAAAATTATCAACAGTCTTCGTCCGTTTTGGTTCTAATGAAATGAAGATCGCATCATATTTTGGACTATCTGTTCGTCAACTTGACCGGCCATTTTATTCTACAATCTCTTCAACTTTTCAGCATCCCGAGTCACTGTTCCAGTCGTTTTCAGCTTCCACTTAACAATTATGCAATATTTTTCCATTGGGCGACATTAAGTGCAACTGGGTGGGTTGATTTCCTTTTCGATTAAATACACCCTGTTGTCACGCTACCACTGAAGTGTCTTTAGACTATAGTTGCAGCAAATCATGAATCATGTGTTGGAGACATCTTCTCCAGCCGTGGCCACATTTAACGTTTGCCAGGGAAGCTGTCCAAAATCCATCTTAAAATATGTTTCGTCGTCCATGCAGTATGCATCCAAGGAACCTCTCCGTGAGAACCTCTCTTGAACCTCTAACTTCTAAGCGCGTGTCTTGGCCATTCGGTTCTGATTCAGTGTCCAGTTTGACTGCTTACTGGCACAATAAGAAAGATAGTATTTGCGTAGATGGATCCTCCGGCTGGTGCTATTGTTGGGATTGTATTTTATGGCAATGTCGCAATACCTTCCAATGCAGTTGCCATTCGTTTCAATACAAATCAATGTATGCATTCTGTGATCCTTCCGAACACCAGTTTTTCGCTCACGAAAACGTTTGATGATTCTGCATATGGTATATTTTGCTAAAATCAACAATTTCGTAAATTTTTGAACCAGACAACGTTGGATTTTCATCGGGGGTATCCAAAATTAATTTCCTTCTTTCGGTTCCTATTCGTTAAAAAAATTTCAATCTTAATGAATCGTAGTAAATTTTTTTACACTTAAAAGGAGAGCTTCCCGAACACTCTGCCTTCAAAACATTGAAGATTTTAGTGGAGTGCTGTGAAAAACAGTGCGTCCAGATTTTCAGTGAAAACAGAATTTAACGGTAAAATTATTTACGTTTGTCAGTTATATCGATAAGTCGATATATTAACACGGCGAACACGAAATTATTGCGACACAGAAAATGTAATGCCAATTTTCTTATAATGTTTAGAATCAAACCAAAATTGTAGGGTAGTTGTATACATATATTTACTTCAAAAATCAAAAGAAAAGTTAATCGATGGAGCCTTGAGTGTAAAATTGAACGCATTTTCGCTTCATGCCCTCCATTAAAGTCTTTACAGTGTCATCCGGTACCAGTTTCTCAGTTTTTTTTTCCATTTTCTTAACATGTCCTTCTCGTCTTTGACTGTCTTCTTGCTCTTCTGAAGTTCCCGCTTCATCATTGCCCAGTACTGCTCCACCGGGCGCAGCTCCGGACAGTTTGGCGGATTCATGTCCTTTGGAACAAAATGGACAGAATTGGCCTCATACCACTCCAGGACACTTTTAGAATAGTGGCATGATGCCAAATCTGGCCAAAATAGCGGAGCTTCGTCGTGCTGCTGCAAGAACGGCAAAAGGCGCTTCTCGAGGCACTCAGATTTGTAGATCTCGCCATTTACTGTGCCCTTTGTCACGAAAGGCTCACTCCTCAGTCCGCAAGAGCAGATGGCCTGCCAAATGAGATATTTGGAGGCAAACTTCGACATTTTCTTCTTCTTAAATTTGTCGTCCACATAGAACTTGCTCTTGCCGGTGAAAAACTCCAACCCCGGAATTTGCTTAAAATCGGCTTTTATATACGTTTCGTCGTCCATCACACAGCAGCCATATTTTGTCAGCATCTTCTCGTAGAGCTTCCGTGCCCGAGTTTTAGCCGTCGATTGTTGCCGCTCATCGCGGTTTGGGAAGTTCTGTACCTTGTATGTATGTAGTCCAGCTCTCTTCTTTGCATTCTGGACGTAGCTCTGCGACATGCCGATCTTTTTAGCCAAATCACGACTTGAGACGTTGGGATTTGCTTTAATCATCCGCTTCACCTTTCCCTCCGTCTTTTTGTTCTCCGGTTCCGGTTTTCTTCCAGCTCCTTTGCCGTGGTCCAACGTCAACCGCTCCTGGAACCGCTTCAACACTCTGGAGACGGTTGAATGGTGAATGTTCAACATTTTTCCCAACTGCCGGTGCGACAGGTCAGGAAATTCCAGGTGTTTGGAAAGAATTTGTTCTCTCGACTCGCGTTGGTTCACCTCCATTTTCGTTGAATCGAAAAACATGACTTCGAGTTTGACAGCATGTAAACAATACACATCAATGAGAAAGTGTGCAAAATTTGGTTGATTTTTACCCAATGGTAAAAAAGTTATGCCCTGTTGAATGTGTCGCAATAATTTCGTGTTCGCCCTTTAAAAAGTTGAGTTATTAATGGCAAAGGGTAAATCTTTTTGGGGAAATGCTCCTTAAACTTTGGAAAAATGCTCCTTAGATGCGTTTGCCCGGTATAATGCAATCGGAGGTATTAACCTTCTGGTTAGCGCTTGCCGGTTGTTTTGACGGGTCTTAAGTTTGTTCAAGGTTGTATAGCGGAGGTTTATTGAACTGGTTTTAACAAAACATCCTTGATTTGTTCAGACAGCCTCCGTTTTATTTCTCAATAAGGGCCACCTTGTCAGTGTTAAGGGGCACATAAAAAAAAATGTTTTGGTTAAGGAATTTTAAGTATTTCAGGAAATCAAAAATCAAACGGAAGTGAAAAATTGTAAATTGATTTATAATGTTTCAATTGCTTTGAAATAAATCAGTTATCCTGGTAGCAACATGATTTTGTTGATTATCGCTGAATCATATAATACATAGGCCGTGAACAATATATACATAGGTTAAATAAAAGAGCTATGCTAACATTGAATCCCGTTAACCTAATCACACGAAAAATCTAATTATTGTTTATTTTTTATTCTGATGAGCTCTTCAATATTTCTAAATTTTTGATTAATTCAATTCAAATTGGTGTTTGTTATTTTTAATGATTTCAGTTAAATGTCTCATCAAACAACAACGATAAAGATCCACTAATCGCTAAAGAAAACATAAATTTTAAGCATAATTCATTTGCCTGGATAATCTCTACAGCACCATAAATATGCTATAGCTTGCCTTATGGAAAACATAAAAAGGTAGTGTGCTCGCTTGTGCAGCAGTTGAATATATGTACCACCTCTACTGTACGTAGCGAAAAATTCAATCGATGTTGCCATATTCACACGTATAGGTTGCAATTAACAACAATCGATAAAATGATAAATTGGTACAGTGGTGCTCTTTTTCAAATATGTGGATCAGACAGATTCTGCAATACGCAATGCGTTTAATTTGGTTAACACCTATCCCCACTGAACAATTTATATGCAAATAGATATGAACTTATGGGGATTTGGTAGAATATCAGTACAAATATATCAGAACAAATATTTATTCTAATGTTCCTTCACAGTCATGTTTGCAGCACTGATTAACAAGATTATTTGACATTGTGCCGCATTGAACAGCAAAGAGCTACAAAATGATGTTTGTGAGTACATAACTTTATGTTCAGTTGGTGGCAGCAGAAATAAAATGGAAAATTGCTGCAGACAGATGCTCTCTTTGTAATAATACAGGGTGTTTCACAATAGGTGTCAGTAAAACAAAATGGGATTACAGCAAAACAAATCAATCAAATCAAAGCATGTATTCTTCATTTGAGAGATACATGTTATAGAAATAAACCATATTAATTCTTTGCGCAAACGCTTTGTAATCGCAGCTGACGATTTCTTGAGGAATTTGGTCCCAAATATCAACCAAATGTTTCTTGAATCGATCTAAAGTAAGCTCTTTCGTATGTCCTATATGTTGAAGCATATAACCCCAAACAAAGTAGTCAAGTCGGTTGAGATCCGGTGAAGATGCAGGCCATTCTTCGCTTGTGATGATATCGGGCAAATTTTCCGCGCATCACGCTTGTGTCTTCTTTGCCTTGTGAGCTGAAGCTAAGTTCTGTTGGAAACAATATGATGTGTTCCCATACAGCGTTGGAGCATGAAGGAGCAGATGGTTCTTCAAAACCTGCTCGATGTAATATTCACCGTTTGGTTCTATGAAAAGAAGAGGAAGTTTTCGTTTTCGTGAAACGGCGCCCCATACCATGCTTTTCGATACATTCTGATAGTGGTCTACAGGTACTTTATCTCTTGAAATATTGGCAAGACTTTTGCCATACACACGATCATTTTGTTGATTATGACTGTGCTGAAGGAGGAAGAGTTTTTCATCCGAAGATAAAATCTCGCAGTCACCGTGCCGAAGATTTCTGCTTCTTTGGACCCTGGCTTGCTTTTGAAGCTCAGTCAACCCATGAACTCGTTGTTTCTTCTACGGCTTGCATTCCAGATCAAGTCTGAGGAGCCTGTTCATTGAAGCAGGGGACATTTGAAATCGTTTGCTCTATTTACCGCCAGATACGGCCGGATTACGTCTTATTCCTCGTTCTGGCAGTTCGTCTGGCAACTCCTTTGTGATGAATATGGACATTTCCAGTTTCCTTCCGTTTCAAGGTACCACAAACAAAACGCTTACTCACTCCGTACTGCTTAAGGCTATTATATCTGACTCGGTCTAAACTTTGGCAAATGTAATTTTAAAACTTGCTCCCGTATGGCTTCCACGGTTGCTGATAAACATAAACAAACGAAATTGCTTATTTATCTTCAGCGATAAGCTGTTAAAAAAATACACTCAAAACGGGTATAATCAATTCCGCTGTTAAAATTACCCAGCTGAAATAAACCAAGATTGAAAAGAGGTGACACCTATTGTGAGACACACTGTAATGTTTCTAAGCAGCGGAACTTCCGTTAATCATAGCTATTACTCTGCCGCATACAAACCAAAAAAAATTAATTATGTGTACACATTTAGTACACATACACTGATCATTAGCATAAGCTTTAGCAGCATTAGCATTGACGTTTGCACACCTCGTGGATGGAGCTACGATGAGGAATAATTCGTTGAAGACATTGTATGTCACCAGTTACTGATACGTTTCTTCACGCAATAATCTTCACGAAGATACTCCTCGATCACTCACCTGGCCACGTCCATGCAACCGTTGGAGATAGGGAGGATTTGGTATCTACCTTAAGAAGACACGGGGAACCCACGTAGCCTTCAGTAGATATCAAAGGAAAAGAGAAATGAATAGTCGGAGAGAATAGATAAACAGAATGCCCTGTTTGGTGTACAGAACAAAAAATTATAAAAATGGTCGTTGGGAACATCTAGTCTAAGAAAATTATGTGATGCTCTATTTCTCTTCGAACGGTTGAGACTTAAGCATTAACTTTAGTCGTAGCCACATATGGCTTATGGTTATAGCGCCATTACTCGCTCTCTGAAAAGAGAAGAAAGTCTGAAAATGCCCATCGTCATCTAGCGGTGGGGACTTAATTAATTAATTAGTACATTTCCTAGCTTTGTACGGATAAAGTTCCATTACATACTCTCTGGAAATAGAACATCTTAAAATGGAAATGACTCACAAAATTCCTCCTACGAACAACACCCGGAAGGCATACCCATACACCTTTTCTCCATCGTTTAAAAATCTTCTGCTTTGCATCCTGCTACGCGCATCGATCGCCAACTTTCGCTCGCCTGAAATCTGCCGACGATCCGGATAGTTTTTTCGCACTTTTCATTTATCCGAGGGTGAACGATTTGACCATGCAACACTACGAGAACTCGGCCACCGAAATATTTTTACAAAAAAACGTCCATTAAACAACTCGTAACACGAAAAATCGGAGGGAAATTTAAAATTTTGACGGGAGAAAAAATATTTGCCGCCATCATCGAACAAGGCACACTTTGATCCATCATTTAGTACACATACACTGATCATGTACAAAAATTCAAATCGTTTAATTCGTCAATGCTGTCAGAGAAAAGTGCTACGATTTTCATTAAATTTAATTTATGAAATAATAGGCAAAATCATGTAAATATGACTTAACACCTGATTATTATGCACAATATGCTTTTAAAATATGTTGATACTCTTTATCCAACCACAATATTTTGCGGAAAATTATCAATATGTTTAAGAAAGTAGGTTTAAGTGAATTTGTTGATTTTTTCAGTAATTCATGATAAGGGCTTAAAAGCCAAACACAAACAATGACTTTCATTTGATTAGGCTAGCTTAGCTGCGCAACATGCCGAAGACACCACAACGAAACGCGTGACTATCTGTACTTTTCCTTTATTTGTATAAATTTGTGACTAGTGCAACCATATTATTTGCCCAGGTGTCAGAAATGTTCATAACCGAGAATTTCCTAGACCATGCCGAGAATCGAACTCAGCATATGTAGATGCGCTTTTTTAGACTGGAATATTGGAGGCCCTTTTGGAAATCTCAATCTAAAATACATTTCATGAAAAGTCTAAACACCTAAAACTACATTGAGTTTCTATTCATAAACTGATAAAAATATGCAATAATTTTTCAAATAAATTGTTGCGTTATTTTTTTTATACTACTGCATATTTCTAATCCATCTTTCTATTCATTTAATTACAGGTAACTTATCAAACGTCACGAATTGAGCGCAAGTATTTGATTTTTTTTTTCTATTACAAAAAATGCTTATATATATATATATATATATATATATATATATATATATATATATATATATATATATATATATATATATATATATATATATATATATATATATATATATATATATATATATATATATATATATATATATATATATATATATATATATATATATATATATATATATATATATATATATATATATATATATATATATATATATATATATATATATATATATATATATATATATATATATATATATATATATATATATATATATATATATATATATATATATATATATATATATATATATATATATATATATATTTATAGATATATATATTATATATAAATATATATATATATATATATATATATATATATATATATATATATATATATATATATATATATATATATATATATATATATATATATATACATATATATATATATATATATATATATATAAATATAGTAGGTTTTATACAATATTAGGCATGGTTTGCATTATCGTTACCACTTAATAGTAACTCTTATAAGTTTATATCCGTAACGCACGATTACAATTCCATCATGTACGTAGGCTTTTATACCACATTGCTTACCAAGTAATTGAGCTAAATCATGGAACTATTGTTTAAGTTGCTGGATGTTTGCCTGACCTTTAAAACGGTGTTTTAAATTCATTGAGTTTTGCCACATTTGATGTTTTTTTTTTGTAGCACCTCTTCCATTTTAATTTCTAGATTGAAATAAGCTGGACGATTTACGCTTTCACATAGTAACTCAATGCAATAACAATGAAACAATTTAACGACCTACTACAGTTCATCTAATGGGTCTTAGTAAAGAACCAGCCCAGGTGGCTAAAAGTCACTTTAATTAAGAGTCAAACAAAACTAATGGGTCGTCCATAAACGGTCATTTCTAATCAGAAATTTAACTCAACTATATCCCACAGGAAGCTATTTTGTTAAAGAGTGTTTCAAAACAAAATACCAGTGTGATTTCTTACTACATTTGCATGATATTTTTTAATTTATTTTCTGATTTTTCCTGACATTAGATAGCTGCTTAATATTAAACACAAATAACAAATACTTTTACAGACTTTGTTTAGCTTTTTTTTTTCGACAATGTCCTTGTTGTTAGTTTGTTAGTCTAAAACACCATATGTTGGTGTTTGTTTCTCCAATAAATTAGCGAATCGTAGTGTTCATTGCCTGTTCTTTTTTATTCCACTCCTCCAGTCTATTATGTGGGATACTTCTCATTACACACAATAATCATGCAGCATCTCATGTTCAAAACAAGTTTATTTACAGACGCGTACTAATCACAAACGACACTTTATTTTACTTAATATTACTACTAATAAACTTAAATAAATTTTTTTTCTTAATCTAAACACTAACGCGAGCGTGTCGTGTGGTCTTGTCTGAACTGTCGAGGTCGTCGTCTCCAAGCAAAACAGTACGGAGTACATTCGTGTAGACGAGAGAAATTGGGTTAAAGGTCGGTAGTAGTGGTCAACGGTGAGTGACTAATTGACAGCGATTGGTGACTGCTTTTATCCAGTGACACCTAGGTAGCGTGCTGATGATTGTTAGTTCGATGTCGAACATCCTGCCCCCGGCAGAAATGACCATTTCTGGAACACGACGATATGATAGTTTCAGGTTGAGGGCCTTGTATCCAATCATTCTCCGTATAGTTCTGCCCCCAGCAGACGTAACGTCCTAGCAGTTGACCAGTTCCGTGGTGAAGTGGAGTTCCATAACATCCAGGCGTTCCAGCAGCCGATCATCGTGGATACATGGAAATAAATAAATAAGACCCGGTAGCCAATTTCGGGAGGGTAACGTTATTGGAAAGGTCCTCACCAGGACCCTTCGATATTAGGGCCTTGAATTCATTTGATTACAGCAAACTCGACAAGTTCGATTGATCTGCCCTTCAAAAATCGTGCTATTGGCCAGGTTGATCCTCTAGGGAATCCTCTAGCCCGACCGTGGCTGCGGTGCTGCTGCTGCTGATGGTTGCTCGTCAACGGATGGTGGTATTGGGAGTACACAGATTTTCACTGTTGGATGTGTGAGGAATCCTGTTGCAGTTGGCCACCTGACTACTCGAACTACTCCATCCTTTCCTGGGTGCAGCTCGTGGATTCGTGAAGTAGGCCAGCGCATCGGAGGCTGGTTTTCGTCGACGATGACAACTAGCTGATCCTTTTGCAACGTTACAGGAGCGTTGCACCACTTGCTGCGTGGTTGTAGCTGAGCGCATCTCTTCGGTGACGAGGCTTGAGGTAGATTGGTCCCCAGAAATCAACACCAACGACGGAGAAAGGTCTTGATGCAGTTACACGCTGTGATGGAGGCTCGGGCATGAATTGTTCAACGGCCTTCGGTTTTGCTCGGAAGCAGATGACGCATCGGTGAACTACACGACGAATAGTATTTCTGCCACCCAGGACCCAAAACTGCTGCCCAAGCATGGGAAAAATCGGTTCACTTTGCACTCATTTCTCACTCATACGCATCAACGTTCAGAAGTGAGCCGTACCACGTGTGAATTATTCCGATTCTGTTCATTACTATTCTGCTTTCAGTCTATTCGTAGAAAAAATAATTTAGCAATGCTTGCAGCTGATCGTACACTGAATGAATCGGACTGTAGCAGTGTGGACGATTTCTCAGTGCCTATTTTTTACCCGCTGAATCATTCACGATTGCATTCAGTTTGATTCAGCTGAGCGAGATTGATTGAATCACACTCATTTCTTCAAATCATACCTTAACCATGATTTAACATTTCAAATAATGATCTAACATGATATTAAGTAATCAAATGCAACATAAAAATAGTAAGCTTCATATAAATGATGATGATGATGATGGTCCCACCCTTACCCCTACAAAGGTTTGAGCTAGACGATATTATCTCTAAGATAATTAATTTGGTAACAATTCAAACCAGTTATGCAAAAAAAAAAACGAACTGATTTCATCTACAGATATAAATTTCTTCAAAAGTATCCATTTGCTTCACAGCGACATAATCGTGAAAAGCTTTGATGTTAACCACAAAAATTCGCAAGTATTCCCAGCGATCAGGACATTCTGTTGCAATTCAGATCACAGAATCCAGTAAAAGGACATTATCAAAAGTCAAGCCAATATCCGATCCTGCCCGTTACAGAGCCAATGCAGTTCCAACACTAATGGAGCCGCCAGCTTAGTTTAGGGCTGGCCAAGAATATCTCACCAGGGATGTCAAGAATGTTTCCAAACCGAAAAAATCCTGGACCGGCATTGGTCAAACTTTTACTTTCAACCACAAAAGAATTGACGAAGAACTCCCCGACATTCAGCCAGACAACTCGCTACTATTTCATAGTACCATCTAAAGCATCGAAGGCCATTTTTTTTAACGAATTCAAAAAGAAGTCCATCATATCTGTATACCACGCGCGAGGTTCAAACAATTGTAGACTACTTTCTTTATTTTTTTTTAAACTAACACAACATTATACAAATTTCCATCATCATCACTGTGACGAATAAAATAGTGAGTATTGTAGTATTGTAAACGTGAAAAAATAAAATTTAAAAAATAAAATAGCCAACTCATTATAATCCGTTTGTAAAGAACTTCGTCCGATACATTCTTCATTTTTACACAAAAAAGCAACATAAATGTACAAGAAATGGTCTACATAAAATAATCCGTTTTATAATAGTAAAACATCGTCAGGTACAATGTTCATAAATATTTGAAAAAAAATAAAATTCGCTTGCTGCTCAGAATACAGTTTTAACGTGTGAAATACATATTCTTTTAAATTCTGAAAGTATTGGTGCACGTTTAATGTGTCTTGGCATCGAATTGAAAACATTTATTCCTTTAAAATATAATGAGTTTTGTGAAGCACATGTAAAGAAAGTCGGTGTTCTTATTTCATCCGCGTTTCTAGGATTATATCTATGAAAATCACTTCCTCTTTCAATTCGATCACACAAATATCGAGGAAGCAAACCATTAACTACTTTAAAAATGAACACCATAGTTAAATACACAATTCTTTGCGACACTGATAGCCATTGTAAAGCGTCTAACATCAAAGTCGAGAAAGTGAATCTGTTACATCTTAAAATCAAGCGCATTATTTTATTCTGCAAACGCTGTAACCATGCCGGCGTCGGTGGTGTAGTGGTAAGCGTGACTGCTACTTGGCACCCCAGTGGGTCTGCGTTCCCAGTCGACGTCGGTGGTTTTTCTGAGGCGAAAAAATCTGGTCACGTCTTCCTTCGGAAGGGAAGTAAAAGCCGTTGGTCCCGGCTCATATTCATGAGTCGTTAGGTAGGGTCCAGGTGGTGAAGTCGTCTTCCTGGCGTCGGTGATTGTCACCATGTGAGGAAATAGGCCGACGTAAAATCAAAAGAGAAAAAAAAAAAACGCTGTAACCTCAATATTTGTGTTTGGTTGGCCAAGAATAAAATGGAAGGGCAAAACTCTAAATGAGGGGAGATGAATGATTTGTATAGCTGTATTTTACTGCAAGTAGTTAAATCGTTTTTTAATCGGCATTGAATTCCATACTTCTTGGCAATTTTCTTGATGACATTGTCAATGTGAGCGTAGAACATAAGCTTGTCATCAATAATCACGCCAAGATATTTAATCTCCCGAACGCGATCAATTGTCTCACCATCAATCGTAGCTGAGACATTCTTATTTACTCGATTCTGTGAAATTACCATACATTTAGTTTTACTTATATTCAATTTCAATTGCTTACATTTCAACCATCTACTTAGAAAACGCAAATCTTCGTTCAAATGGGTAACGGCTTCATTTAAATCTTTAGCTGCAATGAATAACACACTGTCATCTGCAAACAGATTAATGTCACAAAATCGTAAAACACGTCGCATGTCATTAATATACATAATAAACAAAAGGGGCCCTTATACACTTCCCTGGGGCACACCAAGGTTATTCCCCACGGGACTGGAAACAGAATCATTAAAAACAGTCCTTTGAGTTCTGTCAGACAAATAGCTTTCAAACCATCTGTATGCAGTACTCGAAATTCCAAAGCGCTTTAATGCTTTCAACAACAAGGGCCTAGAAATTGTTTCAAAAGCGCGTTTCAGATAAAAAAAAACAGCAAAAATTGTTTGTTTACTCTCTAAGTTATCTTTCCATTTTGCTAATACTAAATTTAACGCGGTTTCACAAGAATGGCCTTCCCGGTAGCCAGATTGTTCCGAAATTAACAAAGAATTATTATTCAAATATTCTAACAGCTGGCCTTTCACAACAAGCTCTAAAATTTTCTCTAATGTGTGGAACATGTTGATAGGACGAAACTCTTCGGCTTTAATCGTCCCAGCAACCTTTTGAATCGGGACAACCAACGATTCTTTCCACACTTCAGGCACGTGCCCAGTTTGCAATGATTCATTAATAAGGTCCAGTAAAGTGTGACCAATGACATGAAAGCAATATTGAATAACTCTAGCATTAACATTATCTACTCAAGCCGTTTTTCCTAAGAAAAAGCAATTATTTCTAAGCTCATCTATTGTGATCGGGTGAAAACTTTCAAATCTGCAATTAATATTAACTGGCTAGTTTAATTCATCAGGTTCATCGACCAATTCAATTGATTGGTTGATCAATGAAACGCTATTGACGAAATAATCATTAAACTTAGATGCAATTGCTTGTTCAGACTGTTCTATTGTGCCTTCAAAAGTTATGGACCGTGGTCTCCAATTGCTAGGTTTCAATAATGATTTCACAATTTTCCATACTCTCTGCTGTGTTTTGATTGTGAATATTTATTCCACGCGATTGAGTACTTCTTCCAATGATTATCACTATTAGATCTACAAAACTTCTTGTGCAATTTATCCCTCTTGGGTTTAAGACGCAAAAGATCCAAATTGTACCAGCTGTTCGAGTTCTTCAAAGAAAAAAATTTTTGTTCAACTAGCTTATTTGTACACGTTTTCATGGTATTAGTAAGAACAGCTGCAGACTCATCTAAACTACCGCTCGCGATTGGAAAATCCACGCTTCTCTGAACAAGGTTAGAAACAGCCTGTTTTGAATATTTCCTCCAGCACTTCAATTTCACAAAATCATCGCTATTATTCAAGTTATTCTCAATTACGTTAATACCTACTGTCTCATGATCGGTTATTTTCAAATCAGTATCGACAACTGAACAAACAGAATCAAAATTAGAATAAACATGATCAATCAAAGTTCTACTGTGCCCGGAAATTCGCGTATATTCATCTGCCGTTTGTCTTAAATTGGAAAAGTTAGCTAAATGCCTCAAATGATTCGAATTATTATTATTGAATTATTATTATTATTATTATTTATATTGAAGTCACCAGCTATTATATTTAATTTACTCGAATCAAGAAATACCTCAAGCCAATTCTCTAAAATTTCAATAAACCGCTGGTCACTAGAATTAGGAGAGTGATATAAAACACCATAGTTACCCATCATCATGCCACGTACAACTGTTATGCCCAAGAACCAGTTAACATCAACCATTTCGTTGTGGCGAAGATTGAATTGAACTGATTCTTTGACATAAATAGCAACACCGCCAGTATGTCTAGAATGTGATAAACAAGCAGCAACATTATATCCCGGAATGCAATATTGATCAAAGGCTTCAATTTCAACAATGTGAGTTTCTGCTAACAAAACCAAAAGTGGACGTTTTTCTTCTACAATCTGACGTAATGCTACGTAGTTTGTTGACAACCCCGCAATATTGAAATACAAAAAATTAAATTGATTACCATTCTGCCTGGAACTCGGTTGCTATTTATTGAAACGCAAGCTGCTTTTCTTTTGTTCAAAAAGTCTCTTGTACACCAAACATTGAGAGCTAAATGCGGCATGGTTTACATCCAAGTTAATTTTACGTTCTTTATTTATGTTCAAACAATTAACACATTTCAAAACAGTTGACGTACACTCCGATGTCTTGTGGTTTTGACTACACCGAGAGCATGTATCACAGTTTTTGCAATCAATGCTCTTATGTCCAAATTCTCCACATTTGAAGCATCTCAGAACATTAATGTCAGGATACACAAAGCACCGATCAAAATCTACATTTACTTCATTTGCTTTTAACATAAAATTATATGTATCCAAATCGACTTCAATTACCGCACTAAACTTGTTTTAAATGAACCATGGATTTTCGTAAATTCTAACTACTTTTACATCATTTATTGCGAAGTTTTCATTTTGACTTTTCAAATAGTCTATGAAAACATCGGAGGATAATTGACGGCTCATGTCCACTACTTTCAATCTTGGCACCGACGTGGGAACAACAGCACTATAATTTTCACCCAGATTGCTTTCAATACCATTTTTCACATTAGTTACATTTGCTCCGATGGCACATTCAACAACAATGGCACCATCTTTTCCATTCCTAAAATTACTAATTTTGTGTGTTTTTGGATCTAAATTAGTTTTCAAAAAATTACAAGTATCATCGCAAGCTTGTTTGGACTCTTTTGGTTTGATCACAATGACCGGACGAGCCTTACGATTGCTTTTTTTTTACTACTATTACCTTTAATATTACTATTTTGTTTACTTTTATCATTCACATTTTCATTGCGCCTCTTTACGACAACCGCAAAAGTTGCGTTGCCTTGAAAAACATCATCAATTGCATCGTTATCGCTTGTTTGAATTTTACGCTTTTTGCCAAATTGCAACAGATCGGATTCGGAATGAATCGCCTCAGACCGCGCGCGGGCATCATTCATAACAGCTAAACTTTTTCGCGCATTAATCTCCAAAACTGAACTTGTCATAGCATCAAATTTCTCACAGATTAATTTATCAAAAGACTTATTTATACTTTATCTCAAATGTTCCATCCCGTTTTTTGGGCAGAAATTTGATCTCGCATGCAAGTGATCGAGTCCGAAAGTTGTTTCATACCTTCCTCCATCCGCTTAGCATCCGAGATCGCATCTTCTTGCCCACCACAACATTAAGCCGCATCCCTCCTATGATCATTCCAGCTGATTGCATTCACTGAGTCAAATTAATCTCATTCAGTGTAAGTATTCAAATCGCTTGCGTTCAGCGGCAATGCATTCATTCAGATATAACTTAAAGATGAAAATTTGTTGCGCATGATTCTGTTTGCCTTGTTTATTCTTTCTACAGTTTTCCCATGCTTGCTGCTGCCGAATGGTGTTAGTGAGAACTGGTATAGCTGCGTGTAGAAGCCGTTCGTGTTGACAGCGAACGAGAAGTGTCGTGAACGGGTGTGACCCTGGTAGGAGTATTTGATTACGAGAATCGTAAAATTGTTCAGACTGGTTCAGTCGTCCACCGATGCGTAAAACGTTGTCGGGAGCAATCATAGGATTGAACCAGCGCAGTCGTGATCTCGGTGAGACCATCTGGTTTTCCTACAGTGCCTTCCATTCCGCATCAAAACTGTCTTTTGAACCAGTCGAATGAGTACTAGTTCAGCGATACGAAGTTCAGTTGTTGTTGGCTGTAACGCAATGACTCGTTCAGCCTTCGGTAGTTGAAGATTTGTGAAATACCGTCGCCAGTAGGCAGTAATGCGTAGCATACGCTGGTAGCTAGAGAATCTACCCACGTAATCCTCAATGAATGATGGCGAAGGCGAAGAAGTGACTACTAACGATGATTTTCTTGCTTCTTTGGCTGCCTGGGTGTCAACAACTTCATCGACTGGAACTGCCCAACTTTCCTTTTCTCCTCGAAGCCATGGAGGACCTTCCCACCACAGTGTGCAACTGATCATGTCTGCAGCTGGAAGTCCTCTCGAGATAATGTCGACGGGATTTTCTCGTCCTACTACGTGACGCCACTCACAGTTCTCCGTTCTCTGCTAGATTTTGGAAACTCGGTTTCCAACGAAAGTTGACCACGTTGACGGCGTAGCTCTCAGCGAACACAAAACTGTGGTTGAATCTACCCAGAAGTAGGCCTTGAAGGTGTTTCGTAACGCTTTGGAGACCTTCTGGTAGAGTTCAGCAGACAGAAGAGCGCCGCATACAAAGAGCGTGCATCCCCGCAACATAGCTCTGGTCTTCACAAGTTCCTACCTCACGCTTCCACGGGTCAAGAGATGACAAAGACCGCCAGCTAAGTGTTGCGTACTTAGCTGGTAGTAGCTGGTAGTTGTCCTTCTGACTTCAGCTAGATTGAGGAGGTGTGTGCCGAGCGTCTGTCCACCAAGAGGTGCGGCTGAAACAGCGTCAGTCCTGGCATCCAGCGGCTGAGTATGAAACGCGGTGTAGTCAGCGTTACCCCGGTAAGGTAGCATGCTGAAATCTTACCCTACCACGGAAAATAGAAGTATGCTTTATACAGTATATAATTTCAGATGATCCATGGTATTCCCAAGTATTGTATAATAATTTTGAATTATTTTCTTCCCTCGTGGCAATGACAATGCAAGTCCGTCAACAATTGCAGCAGAATCAGCAGACATGCAGACATTACAAATATAATTGTTACAGGTATACCTCGATAGTACGTACACCTGCGCCTCGTTTAGTGTACGTACTGTCGAAACAAGATAATAAATATAATTTTGTTTTTTATTATGTTTTAAATTGCTTAAATAATAAAAAATAAAAAAATTTCCAATGCAAAAATATATGTTGTCCTATAAAGGCAGTCAATTGTTGAAAAGAAATTATTTTACGATAATAAATATAATTTTGTTTTTTATTATGTTTTAAATTGCTTAAATAATAAAGAATTAAAAAATTTCCAATGCAAAAATATATGTTGTCCTATAAAGACAGTCAATTGCTCAAAAGAAATTATTTTACTGTCATGTCATATTCGAATCTAATCAGCTCGACGAGATTGGAAAATGCGCAAGCGCGCACGCGCGCGCGCTGTGTGTGTGTGTGTGTGTGTGTGTGTGTGTGTGTGTGTGTGTGTGTGTGTGTGTGTGTGTGTGTGTGTGATCGGTTGGTTTAGAAGCCTTATTCTCAGAAATTACTGGAGCGAATTCAACGCGTCCATAGAACGGTCTATAGAACGCAATTCAATAGCTTTGGAATCGATCAACTGGTTCCAAGAATATCGCCGGAACATGAGTTAAGGTTACATGAAACATTCCAAACCCACCATACGATACTCAAATCAAATGTGCATACAGAATAAGTTCATTGAAGGTAATTCCAGCAGCCAAGGACCGCATTGGCTACTCCCTGTCATATTACGGGTGCTACCGGGGAAGAAACCAGTTTCTGGTTTGTCCATACCGTCACAAGCAACACATACAATCACATCAGCTTTCGAAAACAAGATCAATGATTACCAAATTGAGTGCCCATGATCAAATTACCCCCTTTTTGCCACGTTTCGGGTACCGAATTGGAAACATCTCGATTCTCTTGTATTGTATGTACTATTTCCTGTCAAGGTCCAACACAATCATACAACACATGAAATGAAAACGAAAAGGGTCAGATCTAATTACAGATGGATAAATTCAGGTTTTTATTTTAAAAGATACAAAAATAATCAAGTTTGTAGTTCTTATTGTTTATTTCAAGTTAGTTTTTTAAAACCGAAACCCATTTTCTCGGATACGTAAGACGGATAATTTACAAAATAAAATCCATTTTCTCGGATAGGTTAAAAAAAATCAATTGCACGCGGTCAATCAGTGAATTTTCTTACGTACCAGCAAACTTTTCAAAAATGCCAAGCCGCATTTCACGCAAACTAAATATTTAGCGGCCATCCGTTCTCTTATGCGTATCTCAAAATCAAATTCAATTTGATTATTGAAGCTTCATGGGAAACTGTTGAACTTTCATTGTCGTTAGCAGTATCGTCGAAAAAACTTATTTTTTCTTCGCTTGTTGGGCAACGTCGAATCAATTCTGGTTTATGTACTGTTGTTCTTATCAAGGTTAAGAACACCCTCTACAATATAATCTTCCTTCAGAAATTCGAAATCTTTGTGTTCTTCCTGAGCTCGAGGCTCTGAGGAATGCTCCGAAATTTATCCTGGAGTACAGATAATGGCAGGTAATCTTCATCATCGCTATCCACTGGATTATACAGGATATTCCAGGATTTTCTTTTGGCATCCCCTGGAACACAATCTTATGCTTGAGCCACCTAGAAAATAGCAATGGTGATATTTTTAACATTGTCGTGGATTTCTCCAGTTTGGCCCATCATCTCTTGCATAAGAGTTTTTCGGTAGTGGGTTGTGACTATTTGAATTATATTCTGGTCCATGGATTGAACAACAGCTGTCGTGTTAGGAATGTTTAGTGTAAAGTGATTAGAGAATCCCGCTAACGCACTAAGACAATTAAAAACAAAAACATACATATAAACTTCAAACATCGAACTATTCAATGAAACATAACTAAAATCTATCGCATCTGAATTTTTCAGTCACACCAAATCACGAAATTTGTAATCAAATCGTTCCATTTAGGACACATTTATAACAGCACAATGCTTCAGAAATCCCTTCTCCCTTTTCTACCCAACACTCAGTTTTGCAATCACCCCAAAATTAATCAATTTTGGCACGTCTAACTAAATTCACAACCCTGAGTTCGAATGATACCTTCACGATCTCACGCAAATGTTCAAAACTTGTTCAACATGTCAGCACTGCCGCACGCTATCTTTATTCGGAACGGCTCTGGCTACCATGTTGCTTGCCTTCACTGGAATTTCTTATTATAACGTTCATGCATCCATGTTTTTTTTTTTTTATTTCAGTCAATTTTGCACAAGACCCCATTTACTCATTGCATGTATATCAATATTTCAATTTCAATTTCAGTCTGTTTCCCTAACAAATCAATTAAACCGTTCGCGTGTTCTAGATTATGAATAATTTATTTGATGTATGTGGTGCTTTAAATGTTTGCTTGAGTTTATAATTAGCTATTCCTTAATTTCTATTAGCATACATATTTTATATAGAAAAATTATGTCTTTCGTTATGCAGAAGATTTAATTTTTTTTTACTTATTTATATTTCCTGCCGTATGATAATATACTTTGGTTTTCTTTGCACATGATTGAAAAGTTTCAAAAGCGCATTACGAATTTGCTTTCTCTTTCCGCATTTTAATGTTGGAATTGATATCTGATACTAAGGCAAAGCTGCATCCATTTTTTAATTCCCAGACTCCAACCAACCTTACAATCAAGTCAACAACAGATGACACAGGGTATGTCAAGTACGAACACAAATACAGGATCACGATTAGGTGGATCCTCACCTCTAGTAATGCCAGTATTCCCCCTCAGAACATCACATTCTGGACATGCGCCTCATTACTCGCCATACTCACCCTCAAGGTAAATATTTTTCTTCTTCATATACTTTCTGTTGCTTGCAAAATAATACTCAACGTTCAAGGGCTGGATTAACAGGATGTTATTAAAATAGTTCGTCATGAACCGTTTTTCCAAAACATATATGTAACAGGGCGATTTGTATTTCCAAACATCTGTGCAAAATTTTGGAATAATTTGTTGCAGTGCGTTTGAAATTAAAGTATAATTGGTTGTGGAAAAGCCTACTTTTACTTATTTTTCTTATGTAAGACTTCTGGTTAAAGCTAACATAGCCAATGTAAAAGAATAATCCCGCAAAAACGTGTGCGAAGAAATTAGCTAGAATGTCTGTAAAACAATCGTTGAAAGGCCTCATAACAGACGTGCAGCTTTGTTGTTACCTTGGTACCGTTATTTCCAAACTGCCCAAGAGTTGGTTGTGATTATGATATAGCAAAGATTATACTTTCCGCACATTCATACTAAGGCAAAAAAGGCAAAAAAAGCTATCAATTGAAAACTGTAAAAGTGCATTCAGAATAAGTTAATAAATAAGTTACCAAAGTTCTAAGGCAGTCGTCCTTGTAACTTTATAAATGTGATTCGAGTGGACCCGAGCCGTGTCCCTTTAAATCTAAAAATATGTATGGCCAGACAAGGGTGGGACGACTAGTTTAGAATGAATTTGATGTATTTATCGTTAGCATATTCCAGAAGGTAGATTTTATAATATGACTTATAATCGTAGTGCCAATTTTTTTTTTACAACTTCGCGTAGCATTATGATGCTCGTAATTTTAAATGTATGGCTGGAGAGCGCTATTAACCGCGAGACATACTAAGTGATTGTAGCGAGACATACTGAATTATTGTATTGATTTAGTATGCATTACTGCTACTAGCGCTCTCATGCCTTAGAAATTCGAGTTTTAAATCGCACTCTTAGAAAAAAAAAAATGTGGAAAAAACAGCAGTAAACCTATATTTTAAAATTTGGGTTGTGATATGAGTTACTTACAAATAAGTCGTCCCAAGCCTGCGGCCAGGCGATCTTTTAAATCTTTTAAAAGACATGAATTGTACGAAAATAATTGATTTTATTATTTAACATGAAAGACGAAAGTGTCACGAAAAGTTGTCAGTTTACACTTGTTTATTGCTCAGTCAGCGTACGTATTCACTCTAAATATTCAATGGATGCAATCGGCACTCCTGGACTGGGATTTTTATTGGAAAGATCAACAAGCTCCTCTCTATTTTCGATATATATGTGCAATTTGTTGTTTAAATTTTTTTGTTTTCAATCAATCCTCGCGATAAAAAATAATTTCGAAATAATCGCTCCATTTTCATTGGCCGCCTGCTTCCGCTGCTAGTGCTGCTGCTGCTGGTGGTGGTGCTGCTGCTGGTGCTGCTGCTGGTGCTGCTGCTGGTGCTGCTGCTGCTGCTGCTGCTGCTAGACTGAAGTATAACTTGACTGGATCAACTATTGCAGACATGACTACTTCTGATCCAGGCTACACGGTGTTCAATAAGTTCGGATACACTTTGAAAACATGTCCCAAAAATGAGAGTACCATGTATTTAAATCTGGGTACATTTTATTGAAAGTACTGTTCTGTAGACAACAACCCCCCCCCCCCCCCCCCCCCCCATCGAATTCTTCACCAGTTTAAACCGTTTTTCGAACGCGTGACAAGGGCTAGCACGAGCTTCATGAAGGTTTCGTCCCTAATTTTGAAGATACATTTCTTGAACTGGTCCAAATTGCTGATTTTGTTATTCATTTCACATCATGTAGGACCAAACAAAAAACTCCAATAGATTTAAATCTGGAGAGCTAGGAGGCCACATATGTTTGTCCAGGAAATCTGTCAAATTGTCCCGACACCAGGCTTGACGCACTTCCCTATGTGGGCTGGCGCACCACCCTGATGGAACACATAGTGGTAATCTCCGTAGAGTTTTCGTAGACTTGGGGCCAAAAACTTCTCCGGAACCTTCGTTTCTGTTGTATACCACGTTGAATTTTAGTTTTCCTCGATGAATTCCAAGAAAAGCTTACCTCGCTTGCAAACTACCCAGTAAACCATCACTGACGCTGAACTTTTGAACCGAGATATGTTGATTTGAGATACAAAAATGCTTGGCCCCATTTTCGCCCACAATTGACACACAAACCCAGCACAAACAGTTTCTTGTTTCCTTCTAAACCTACTATGGGACGATTTTTACCAGTATGCATCATGAAAAATAATTAAGGAAATACATACACAAATTTTCGAGTACTCGGTTATCGGTACTTGGTTCCGAGTAAGGCTGTCATTTTAAAAATAAAATTGTTCTTAAAAATAACAGAATTCTCGGCAAATGCCTGCCAACGGTTAAAAATACTACTGAACTGGGGATTTTTTAATTGTTGGGTTAAAATAAATAGAAAAACCAATGGATAGCACACGAATGCATAACCAATGGCTGCCTAGCCAACCACTTGCTAGTAACAGCCAGCTTAGCCATCAGCTACCTTTCTGGTTGCTTGCCCGTGTACCCTTCTGCAGGGTAATTCACCGCTCTAATAATACCGAGTGAATTAAGCAAATCCAAAGGTGTGCCTATTATACATCGTTCGCTGCTGCATATGAGACGTCCTAACTTACCTTTGAAATTTGTGATAGGAAAATCCTGTGCATTTAAGGAAATAAGTCAAAAAGCTGGTATTTTCTGGATGTGTAAAGGCTGCCGTGACCTATTGGCGAATGCTCGCATCAAGAATGCTTTGACTTCCATGAATTCCGCTGCGATCGAAGTCAACGACACATACCAAAAAATTATCGTGGAGATAAAAAGCGAGAAAGCCTGATTGCTGAAATCAGACAGGAGATTAAAGGAGGGTTCAGCAAGCTGTCTCCTGCGATACAAGGTCCTGTTCCTCGTGTCGTTTTTGGTCGTTCCAACACTCCCAAGGGAACCCGTGATGATGAACCCGCAGCATCCGATCAACCGACCAAAATTCTCCGAGGAGCTGGTCCGTCAACAGCCAACGTACCATCAGTTCGTGTAGATAGACCCATTGACAAATTCTGGGTTTTGAATATTGGGAAACTTGTGCAGAACGCGGATGTACGCCCAACGACCAGCACATCGAGCCAGCCGTGTTAACTCCAGAACCTTCTCCCATTCGTCCTTTCACCTCTACACTGTTACCAACAATAAAGGAGTAATAGTTTGGCTAGAGATTACTCAAGCTTTATAAATTAGGTTAGGGTTAGTTCTTTTTTGTTTGTATGTTAGATTTCTATATATTATTAGAATTCTTCAAAAACACACATTTTCATTTTTTGGTAAAGCACTCATTTTTACTAGAAGTATCAGTATATAAATTAATATTAACATAAATAATAAAACCTTTCAAATAATCACCTAGTCTACTATGTTAGTATGTGTACATCTTTGCATGGAGATAATTAAATATATACATATAGAAATGAATGTATATATTATGTAAACAAAAATAAAAGATGGCAAAGACCACATTAATTTGAATTCTTGAATCTACTAACCCCTCGGAAGCGGCTCACATCTCACGCTTGCTATCAAAATAAAAAAAGAATTGTTTCTTCGATGGTGTCAAAAATGGAAAAATAAAATATCGACGAAGATAGAAGAAAATTCCGGTTCGAAGGAGAACGCAATTCATGTAGTGATCGAGCCACCGAATCCAGTGGACCAATTTTGTCATAGAACCGACTTCAACGTAGTGGTGTTCCGGTAGCCCAGCTCCTGGTGGTGATAGTGAATCCCAGACCAGAGAAAATGATTCGGAGATCCGGCGAGTCCCGTGCTGGTGGTTGACAAGTGCCCGATATTGTCCAACCACACGTTGCGGATGAGCCGTAGCCTAAGTCTTGGCGGTGAGAGTCCTGTAAAGTCTGATGGGTTGGCCCATGCTTATTGCCACCCAAAATCCAATGTGCTTCGGCCCCGTAAACGAGCACGTGGAACGCCGGTGAGCAACACCGAAGGAGATGGTAGTGGCTATCGCTATCGTCAATCTGCAAGTAATTTCGACGCCCAGTGTTAACCGGATTGGTTCGGCGAGTTTTGTACCAGTTACCGGTGAGGTTCGAGTCGGGAATACACTATCACGCCGTCGTAGACGAGCAGATCCCGGAATTGGAAAACGTGTTGAAGATGGACGATCCCCAGCAGCAGAAAACCAGCCTTCACGGGTCATCAAGGTAATCAGCTCGTACTGTCCTTCCTTCTCTTTCTCACTCGCATGTTACATCGCCATGGGCCCTACCAATCCTGAATGACCGCAACACCCCCCCCCCCCCCTAAAAAAAAATGAGTGTATCTTGAATAAAATATACGATTAAGCTTATTCCTTGTGTCGTGTCTATTTCTTTTGGGAAAGACTGTCTGAGTGTGCCTGTCTGGTCCGCTTTTGGTTCTTTATGGTTGTAAGGTTGTGTGTTCTCCTGAAGCAAGAATCTGGCGACCCTGAGTGAATAGTGCCACTGCGCTAGCAAATTATAACTACCCCACTCATCGCATGCTACCAGAACGTCAGTGGACTGAAAACTAAAACAAACACACTGCTCCTATCTCTGCTGGCCAGCGATTTCGATATTGTTGTTTTACGGAAACGTGGTTGCACACCAAAATCGCTTCCGCTGAATCAGCGTGTAACTACGTTATTTATCGATGCGACCGCAATGCTTCTACCAGCAATTTGCGAAGAGGTGGTGGCGTGCTGATTGCTGTAAAATTGGAGCTGAACAGCAAGGCTGTACATCTAGTGGATTGTGATATTCTGGAACAAACGGCTGTTCGGGTTGTTCTTCCTCAATTTTCTTTTTTCGGAATTTTCCTTATTGCATTTATCTTCGACCAAACAGCTGTTCAGAGAGCTACGCAAGGCACGTAAAATCAGTCAACCAGATTCAAAGTCAAGCCGACCCCCGTGATGTAATCGTATGCTTTGGAGACTACAATCTACAATAATAGAATATAATTTAATATGACGATTTGATAAAGAGAGTTTGGGATACTTGCCAACTAATATGTCAGCAGAACAGGAGCTTGCCTTAGTGGAGTCTATGTTGTCAGCGGGCCTCTATCAGGTGAATGATTATCAGAGCGCGAACGGTAAGCTACTTAACTTGGTATTCGTAAGTGATCCATGGTTATCATAGATCTCTTCGAGGCTCCATCTGCTCTTCTAAAAAATGACGCTTATCATAAGCCATTCGTTTTAACTGTGAACGCTCGTTCTCGTGAGGTTGAATCTCTATCAGTTATATAGCCGCGTAATGACCTGGACTTCAGTCGCTGTAACTACCAAGCCATAAACGCAATGATTGCCTCCCAGGATTGGTATCAGCTACTGAACAACGCTTCGATCGATGCCTCCGTTACCACTTTCTATAGAACTATCCATCAAATCATCTGAGATACAGTTCCTGAAAGACCTCGTAGGCCTTCTAAACAGTTTAGCCAACCTTAGTGGACGCCACAACTCCGCAATTGTCGTAACCGCTTACGAAAGATCAGGAAACGGTTCTTACGCAACAGGAATTCTACGAGCACGAGAGAGTTGAAGCTTGCTGAAAAAGAGTCCACTCATCTGCAACAGATTCGTTTCCGTGAGTATATTAACATTATCCAAGCGAATTCCAGACAACATCCTTCTTCCTTCTGGACCTACATCAACAATCGAAAAAGTTCTGCCAGAGTTCCCATTGATGTTTCCTATAAATCTTGTAGCTATTGCTCATCGGTCACAGCTGCGAATCTATTCGTCGAGTTCTTCCGTTCCGTACACTACGACAACCCTCCTCCGATGTCGCAGCAATACTTGGAAAATCTTCCATCGTTTAACCTTCGACTTCTTCAAGTCACTTTCAATGATGGCGATATTCTGAAAGCTCTCAGCACTGTCGATTCATCTAAAGGTCCTGGTCTCGATCTCATTCCGCCCGTCTTTGTCAAACAATGCGCAAGTCACGAAAGCGCCTTTCTGTTCCAGTCGCAACGATTTTCAATCGATCCTTGATAGAAGGAGTATTTCCGGATGCTTGGAAGCTGGCATCAATTATTCCAATCCTCAAGGCTGAAAACACACATTGCGTGTAGAACCATCGACCGATATATACTGCCTAGCGAAAGTTTTTGAGAGTCTATTGCACGGCGTGCTGCATCCTGCCGTGCAGCCTGTAATATCTGAACATCAACATGGTTTGGTAAAAAAGCGGTCAACCACGTCGAATCTCATGACTAACACCCACACTGTGATTAATGAGCTAAAGAAGCGGTGCCAGGTTGACGCAATTTACGTTGACTTTTCAAAAGCGTTTGACAAGGTGCCTCACGAATTGGCCATTGAAAAATTGAACCGTCTGGGACTACCTTGGATCATTCAGTGGCTGAAATAATATCTGTTTCGCGTGATTAAGTCACTTGTGGATTGCGGTACATTACAAGCTGATATTGCACTTGTTTCAACTTGGTACGAAATGAACGGAATGCAGATGAATGCGGCAAAATGTAAAGTAATGACGTTCAATCGAGACTACTGTTTCTTTTGACTACGGGCTGAACAATTTGCCATTAGAAAGAGTCACGTAGATAAAGGACCTTTGCGTCATACTTGATACTAAACTACGCTGTTACGAACACATCTCAGTGACAACTGCGAAAACCAATGCGATGCTAGGTTTCCTACGCCGGAACACAGCCCATTTGGATGACGTACATGCACTGAAGGCCCTGTTCTGCGCTTTGGTTCACAGTGTACTTGAATATGGAGTGCAGGTTTGGGCTGCATATCATGCCGTCCATATCGCTCGTATTGAGAGAGTTCAGAAGCACTTCATTAGGTATGCTCTACGCGGCCTGCCATAGAACGACCCAGTGAACCTACCGCCATACGAACATCGATGCGCACTCAGGTTGTTCATTTTCGACGTGTTTAAGTGCAACATCGACTGCAGCAGCCTTCTCGAAAATGTGAGGTTATATGTACCTACTCGTCATCTCCGAAATCGGCAACTGCTGTGGATCCCCAGCCATCAAACAAATTACGACCTGAACAACCCACTGTAGACGTTTCAATGAAGTGTTTGACTGTTTCGATTTTAATGCTAGTTAGCAAAGCAGTTTTTAAATTTAGGATTAAGAGTGTTGCTTAACCAGTCTTTTGTGTCGAAGATATTGTCAAATAAAGAAAAAATAGTAAATTTACACTGCACAACGCAATTTTAAGACATCACCCTATTTTTGCGTTATTTTTAGTAGTTAAATGTTAAAGAATCAATAGTTTACCGGAACCGAAGCGTAGAAATATCCCGATCGATTGGTGCAAGCATTTTGGAAATTGATAATGAAATGCCTTAGTTATGAACGTTCAAATCCTAAACACTTTTCGTAACGCTCCAACTTTTCGCAATTCGAATGTGTTCCCCAGTATTGAAAACACAGACGTAGTCCTGCGTCAAAAAATGTGTCTTCCTTGGCCTCGAGGTTATTCAAAAGTCGTGTTCTGGCGGTGTCATTATCCGCACATTGCCAGACTGCGTGATCGGTGTCACCATAACCGTTTCTACACTGGCAAAAAATGCTGTCCACGAGATTAATATATATAGATATAGATGTGCATCTAACTGGTAGTGGTTGGACAGTAGTATACTCATCACACGGCTCAAGTCATGACTACCGCGCAGGTCCTTAAAATAAACAATAGGAGTCCTCGATTAAACAATAGGAATATTGTAATGTCAGGAATGATGTGAACAGTCTTCCTAGATTTGTCCACTCAAAAGACTACTCCGACGTACTAAAAGGGTTAAATTCATCATGTGAAATTTTCGAGTCCGCGATTGAGCCTTTTACCCATACAAAACTAATCAAATATAATCTTTCGATCAACACTCTCGTTTTGGACCATCTTTCAGCGTTATAGTGAATTTAGATTAGTAATTCAATTTGATCTTGATTATAAATTCGAGCCTCACATGAATAAATCGTTTGAATGGATGGTTATTCAAACAGCATAATGAAGGAAACATGCACACTATCGCCATGACATGAAAGCAATCTGACCAAATCTATTGACTATTCCAAACAGTTTTGGCTTCCTGAACAACTTTTACGTAGTTGGCAACCTTTTAAAAGGCCTGGGCCTCAAGTTACAGCATACAGCATACACATACCATCGCTAGTGAGATCAATCTGATTGGATAAATATTTTCGTAGCATCCAAATTTCCATGGTATCACGAATAAATTGTACAATGACGGCAATTTCGCAGATGATGAAGGTCTCAAGATATTTCTGATACAAAATGTAAACGGAAACGTCACGTAACGGAAACATTCTTAAATAACGTCAACATACTTGACCTAGAAGCACATCATGTACATGAAATTCATATACTAGCGCCGCTTAGAGAAAAAATATTATTATTAAGGCCATGATCTTCTGACCAAATTTCCTGAAACCAGTAACTTCCCATGTAACACTTGCGTAAATGGACCCTTGCGCTGAACTGGCTGGCTTGACGTGCCGCAAGGGCTCAGTAGGGATTCTTTGTCAAGACCCGAGGCTAAGAGTCAGTTCCATTGTGGTTATATCACATTAATTAGTTTTTCTAATGTAGTTATCTACACACTTTTTCAGCATTTCAGCATAAAGAAGCTGGTTGGCGTAGCCTGGGCAATGTTGTCAACTTGACAATAGGGAAGTGAATGGCAGCGACTGAAGATCGTTCAAGCAGGGAATATTTTCCATTCTCATTTAATCAATAATTTCAGCACGCTTTGCGACATCTTTGCATTTCAAATTTCAGCAATTCAGAGCATGGAGCAGCATGACAATTAAATACTCGATTTGTTTTTCAGCATTTCAGCATAACATTTTCATTGAAATTCTATTTCTGAACTTCATCTAGTATTACATAAACGACTGGCATGTGATGATAAGCAGTATAGGATTGTATTTAAATATATGTGTTTAGTGGTATTATGAAAAGATATTACATTTATTTTAGAAACTATCGACCCAGGCTCTTCGGCCACTCAAACTCCTTTTTTGGCCTTTTAGAAAGTTTTTTGTTTTTTAAAAAAAAAAAACAAATCAACTATTTTGTTATTGGTATTTTTTTTTTGTTGGGAGGGCTGTTTTTTTTTTTTTTTTTTTTTTTTTTTTGTTTTTTTTATTTTTTTTAATTTTTTTTTTTTTTTTTTGTGGAAAAAACCGGGGGGGGGTGATATTTTTTTTTTATAAATATTTTTTTTTTTTTTACGGGGCTGCAAAATGGTGAGTAGACACCTGGGATGGAGCGTGCGTCCACGCAACATAGCTATGGTCCTCACAAGTTCCTACCTCATGCTTCCACGGGTCAAGAGATGACAAAGACCGCCAGCTAAGGGTTGCGTACTTAGCTGGTAGTGCAGCCTGGGCACTGTTGTCCTTCTGACTTCAGCTAGATTGAGGAGGTGCGTGCTGAGCGTCTGTCCACCAAGGAGGTGCAGCTCAAACAACGTATGTCCTGGCATCCAGCGGTTGAGTAAGAAACGCTGTATCGCGTTGACTATACATTAGGTGGCAGCCGCACCAAGGCGATGTATGCAGTGTGACCCCGGTAAAGTAGCATGCTGAAATCTTACCCTACCACGAAAAATGGTAGTATTCTTTTTACGGTATATAATTTCAGATCATCCATGGAATTCCCAAGTGTTGTATAATAATTTTGAGTTGTTTTCTTCCCCCGTGGCTATGATAATGCAAGTCCTTCTACAATTGCAGCAGGATCAGTAGACATGCAGACATTACAAATATAATTGTTATTATCATTTTATATTATAACATCCCTTCACAATATTTTTTTTATGCTATTTTTAGCTTCGCATTTGCATCGTTGTTGGTTTTGGCCCACCTAACTCACGTTGTGTATTTGAGAGGATAGGATGATTTTTACATTTTTTTTTTTAGAGAGAGGATACTATACGACAAATTCTAAAAAAAAAAAAATATATATATATATATTCGTCGTCCAAATTAGTTAATTGAAAAACTAACATTGTTTATGAGCCTACCTTTTCTATTTTACAGACATAAAGAATCATTTATGGGACCATTAGGAAAAAAGAGTTATCGGAGAATTTCCTGTCATTCATTTTTTATTTTTTTTTTTGTTTGTTTTGGATTTATTGAGTTACCGTTTTTGGGCAGTAATCATACTCGTATGAAATTTATTTGCCTAAATTTTCTTTGCTATTTTGCTAGGATGCCATCATCAACTTTATTTCATTATATCAACTTTATTTCATTATATCACGTTGGAATTTTCGCTATTTTAGAGTTTCAATCATCTAACATCGCAGCGGAAGAGGCAAATAGCGGCATTTAATTATTATATGTACATTATGTAGTATTTCTTTACAACATCGTATTATTTCCATCATATCATTACCTTCACATTTTCATGCAACAAACCTGATTTAGGCGGTATCTGGCTTAAACACGAAATATACATTCAATTTATGACATCTAGCATTCCTTATATGTCCAGTATATAACGCAGAAAATTACAGCTGTGGTAGGCTTTTGAAAATTACGGAATCTGTGGTAGGCTTTTGCACTTATTGCTGAATGTATTTTTCATTTCCGGTTTACAAAGGGACTTTTTACCAATTCTGAGCTGATCTGATTCATGCAGCGCCGTGTGCCATTTGGCTAGTGTTTGATTTTACATTTCAACCTTTGTCATTACTTGATCATAACTCACAATATCATTAGATTTGGTAATATTGTTTTATTGATTTTACTTCAAAGATGATTAAAACATTACTTATTGTTTTCTGCCCATTTATCTTTAACTCCCTTCCACTTAAATCTTCCCATTCCTAACTCGGTAGCAATAACTATTAGGTCAGCAAAAATAAAAGCGGATTGCTATTATAAAATCAGCATCAAGTAGCAAATAGTGACCATGGCAACAGTAAATTAAAATGTATAAATTTTAGTTTTGTAAAATAAATCTATGGAAATTTTTTAAACTTTTTCAGGATACTTCAAATCAAAATTTTGGTGAAATGCTGCTATCGCTGAAAACGAACGAAAACGTGCTTAAGCGCGAACCACAGAACTCTACACTTTAACATTTTACAACATTTCTTGCATTTCAGGATCAACCGAATGAAGATCATATATTATAGATACGAATGCCTGTAGTATTTTTCATTCACATAAATATATACACCATTATATAAATATTTCATGGGAATGGGAGGGACCATCAGGGCACCCGATTGAAGCACTCTGGATGGGGAGAGTGGGAATGCCAACTCCCCATTGCTAACAGTTTGTGAATAGAGGGCGGGCTCTTCTCCCCGCCCATTGGGGCATCTTCATGTTAGATAGCTTGCTCTTTTGACCAATTGTTCAGTCTTGTTGTTGGAAGGAGATTCTTTATAGCCCTGTGGATACGTATAAGTGATGTTGCATATCGATCCACCCAACCCCTTTTTGGCCCTTCATACAACGGCATGATTAGGATAATCAGTGGTTATTAAAGCTTGATCAAGTCTAACAGAGAGGAGAGCCCATTGCTGTCGGACTTAGTTTCCGTGCTACAATGGGTGGTAGTACATATCATACATCATACATCATAATATATTATATTCTATTAGTAATTAATGATAGTTCAAAGGAAAGGGGAGAGGGAGGGGGGGGGGGGGTGGGGGGAGGGGTTCTGGGGAAGGGGGAGTGGGGGTTTTTAAAAAGGATGTTGTGTTTGTTTGGAGGGGGTGGGGGGGGGTTTTGGGGGGGGGGGTTGAGCCTGCACTGGTGGTGGCTTCCTATCACATCACATCACATGTAACACTTGCGTCAATGGAGCATGAAAATCTCATATGAACCAAATTAGGGATTTTTTTATTTTACTTTGTACACACCAAATCCTAGTTTTGATGTTCGGTAAAGAAATTTATGGTTTTAATCGGTAAAATAAATTTCAACAAAATGGATATCGATTACATAATTTGATTTTTTTTGTAGGTTACCGGTTCCGGGATTCGTGGTGGATTCTTCCATTCTTGAAAAAATTCTAAAACTCAATGTTTCGAAAAAGATTCTTATAAAAACGCAATAAAAACTAATTATTCTACGCTTCACTTCTTTTCATCATGCATTCTGATACTGAATCAGCCCCCTGCCCCTGTCCCTGCTTTTCTTTCATATGAAAACGGCAGTTTCCCTTTGCTTTGTCCAAGGCATTGTCCATCTGCATGCTACGAAGAGAAAAATGAAATTACCGAAACAACATCGTATTCCCATAGAGTGATTTAAAACAACTATACGCATCTATATTCTATATTTATTTCAAATTGTTTACATTTGAAATATGTAAAAGATACCACTGAAATAATTTAATCAAACCATGTGTTCAAAACAACATCGTTTGTTGATCTTGCAAATAGAAAATAAAATAAGTAAACAAGTAAAACATTACCACGCCTGTTTATGACAAACTAATTATAATTATTTTCTTTTTAAATTTATTTCAGGTTTCACATCGACAAAAGATGCCAGCATCGATGCTCTTGGAAATGTTTTAGTATTGCCTTAATCTTACTGTCAGTGATACTAACAGCAATGCTAGCGTATTTTGCTGGTAAGTTACTATGAAAATTATCTCAACTATAGTCTAAACACACTATCGCTGAACCGCAGGAAAAAAAAACCAAAGCAATATTATTCTATGAATCAATTGTAATATATTTGAGGACATGTCGAAAACTAAATTCTGTTTGATTTGGTTTAGGTTTACAACATTTTATAACAGTCTTGCATTTCTATAATAATTTTGAAAATTTTGATTCCAGATACACCGTGTATGTGGAATCAATTTTTTTTAAATTATCATAAAAATGCAAGACTGTTATAAAATGTTGTAAACAAATAACCTTTCTTTCGACTTTTCAAGTACGTCAAAAATGTAATCACCTAACTTTTGACAAGTAATGTATGGAAGGTATCGCATTTTCGAAAGCTATCTCTGGAACTCTGCCTAATAAGTTTTCATTAAACATGATTATTTCAAAAGCTTTACGGTTACCACAAATCTTCCGGTAATAAATTAGCCAAATGAATAATACTACGAAACATCAAGAACAGTCGGTCACTCAGAAAATTTACGAGTTTTGTTGCTTATTATAATATCAAAGTGAACGAAGAGATTTAAGCTTTTCGATATAGACACGAAATTCATGAAAAATATATACTGATAAACTTTTTCCTTCAATGTAACCATTTCTTATTGTATACTTGATCCTCTCTTTACAGCAACGAGTTCAATGAAGCCAAATATCAATTCGTCAAATTGTATATTAGTGCAAGATGTGAAATCAAGTACACAAGATCAGATCACATCAGATGCTGGTAGCTCTACCAGCAATCTTGGAACGGTTGCTGGGACGATCGGAAGTAATGGCGGTTCAACACTGTTGCCTACGGAGGAATCAATTCTAACTAGTACAGCCGATCATAATAGTTTTACAACAGTTAATCATTATGGCAACATGCAAGGGAGTTTACCACAGTTCAATTATCAGGACCAACAGCTGCAACAGCAGCAGGCACAAGACCAGCTCATGTCCTCGTTAGCAGCACAGAAGTGGCCAGCGATTGTAGAGTTGAAGAGTTTTAATGAGCTTCACCGTGCCACTATTCCACCTTTTCAATTTTGGAACGCTGAATTCCGAAATAAACATCCCGCATTCATTCAGTTTAATTTTACTTTACCATGGGGTGCCAACTTTGCTATATACGGTCGACGAAATGTTGGACCCAGTATTACACAATATGATTTTGTTGAATTTATCAAAGGCGGACGAATAGATCACCGTTTAAGACGAAAGCGAAGTTTGGTGAATGATGATGAATTGGCACAATACCCTCTTGAAGATATTAATAATTTTGACGAGCATCCTCGTCCTGAGCATCAGTCTCCATATGAAATCTACAGAGGTAAAGAGTTTGCTTTTGCTGATCTGCATTTAGATGATGTCGATCAACACATAATATCTAAACGATCAGCGGAAAGTGGGATGCCAAAATTAGATATGGATTCCATGACAGTTAATGTAACAATACTTCAATACTTAGACGTCGGAAGGTGGTTTCTATCAGTGTACAATGACGAACTTTTGCCACATGCTATATCACTTATTGTGGGTGAAGCTGAAGGTATAAGAACCACCTGCCCTAATGATTGTTCGGGAAGAGGATCATGCTACATAGGAAAATGTGATTGCATCGATGGTTATCAAGGACCAGACTGCTCTATAAGTAAGTATAGTTTTATATATTCGTATTCTTTGATAAGTTTCACTGTTATTTCAGGCATAAGTTCAGGATATTTTTTTTGTTATCTCCAAACCTTGTAATCTAATAAGTTTATACATGAAATCTTTCAAAGCATTTGGTTTCAAAAATTCAATTTCCCTTATTTTCAAGTAGATATTGTAACACTATCTTTCATTTTCCCGTTAAAAAAAAAGCAAATGGACGTAACCGGCTATGGCAATTGTAATGATTTTCATGTCCGAAACTATGATTCAGTTTTCTCTATGTAAGCAGAATAAGAACATTGAATATGTTACTAGACAGTTACCAGTATACGAATTAGTCTATTGCAAATGCAACGCAACGCGAAGCTTCCTTTTTCCAACACATGTTCCCTCTTTCTTTAAGTGTTATGAACCAGTTGATTTGTAAGTGGAGTTTTAAGATTCTCAATTCAGAAAAAAACGAAGAAAATATTACAGATAATTTATTAGGAAAAAAAAATCTCCTACGTCATACGTTGGTGATATAAGGTATTCTTGCATGTTGCTTTGCGAAATTCAACGGCCCAGAGTGCCGATTTGTTATAAAGGAATTACGGATCAGAACTGCTGGTTTTGGGCCAAGAAGCATTCAAAAATTTCAGTGCCCATGAAGTTGTGAAAATTGTGCAGAAACATCTTGGATGTTATTGTCAGAATTCCACCTGATTTTACGCTGTATATCAGCTGATTTTAGGTAGATAGAGTAGTACGGGGCAAGATGCAGAATGCAATAAAAATAGAAAAGTTTTTAATTTATTTTGTAAAAAATATTAATATTGAGTTACCATATGGGGCACTGCAAAAGAGCTGAAAGAGCTAGGATAAACAATATTAGAACATATTTATATAAATGCCAGCAGATCAAACATACTGTACACCACAGTTCTGTAGAATGTTTTCGTAATTCATAATTCCCTGATAACCGCCTGAGCAGGAGAAAATGAAAACATGACTTTGATCTTGAGAACTCAAATTTGTATTAATGAGCCTACTTTTTACCTCTTACATCCTTTATGTGTTTACCTTTTGTACACCTCTTATGCAACGCTCATCATAACCCTTCAATTAGACGCCATAGAGTCGCAGTCTAAGTATTTTTTTTAATATAGCAACCCGCGCAGGAGAAAATAACATATGAATAGCTTATTTATATCATGATAATTAAAATTGATATTGAGAAATGCTGCATAATAAGTAAAATACCTAAGATATACAACTTAAAATAGCACGAAAAATTTCTTTCGAATAACAAAGCTTGTTATTTTGTATACCTTTACAGTGGCTTTACGACAATTTAGTATTGGCATACTATTATGGGTACATTTTAATGGTACTATCCTTCGGTATTTTGACTTTCATGCAGTTCTCATCAATACCAACTTCAGCTAACGAGATACTTATTCCTGCTCGGCAAGCTTATCATAGACCTTAACCACATACCAAAAAGCACGATTCGATATACGGCAGTCGAAACATCTGTTTGGATGGATGTCAGATAAAATGCACTAAATAGGCACTGTATTATAACTAAAGAGGCCAAATTATCTGGGATAGGTTGGAATGTAACAAACATTGTTTGGTATCAGAGTATAAAATTCTAAAACCAGATTATCATTGTTTGATCACTAAATGTGTTATCAATGAGGCTTAATAAATAGGCAAAATAACAAAACAGTTAACAAAATAATACTTGTTGGATACAAGAAAATTAACCAGTTTTATTGACATTGATTTCATCTTGATTACAAATCCTGTAGTTTGAGCAAAGTAATTGAGATAGTTTTTAACTTGCAAAGTTATTTATATAGTTTTTAATGCTATCAGTTTTTTTTTTTCTTTACTAGGGTAAATGGCTTCGCATAAAAATGGGTGGAACATGTTATCTCTAAACTGTGGCTGAGGTAGACAAAACCAACGTAGTAAGAGGGCAGAAGGAACTGTCTAGGGAATGAAACATATTTTGATAGAATGATTTATAATTTCACAATCCTCTTTTCAATCCCATGTCAATGAAGGAGTGTAAGGAAAGGATGGATTTTTTCAAGTTTAAAACGATACCAATACTGTGCTGTGGTTTACACAGGCTCTTACGACGCTTGGACTAAATCAACAATGTTGCTTTCAGGCAATAGAGCCACTGGATTCGAAATTGCTCTCTCGAGCCTTTTAGCAGGCCCCTAACATAGTGTTCTTGTTGCACTTCCACACTTCTACATCCATTGAGAACTTTCAATACCAATACCAATATATAAACTTGCTAACTTGTATGGCAAGACCAATGATTCCTTATTCTCAGGGATATCGAAAAAGTTCTCAAACCAAAAGACTTCCTATACTGGACAGGAAATCGAATCCGCAGTCTCCGACTTTGTATTACAGTGCCTTTATTGACTAGGCGATATAGTTGTTCTAAATTGGTTCAACAAACGGATTTCCATGTACAATAAAAGATTCATTATTACTCAGATCCTATCCCGTTTCATTATATCTTAATAAGTTATAAATTTGTTATAATGTTTTCGAGATTTTTGTATCAATCAATATTATAATCAGTTATGCATAACAAGCATAGGAATAATTTTATTATCTTTTTCTGTTGTCCCCTTTGGCAATGATAGCGGAAGCATAATGGAAACGGCAGCGGAAAAGCTCGATATGAATAAATCTGCTTTTCGGACAGAAAGCTGGTTGGATCCAAGCTGATTGCAATTGGATATATCAACCTTATTTACGACAACTGTAAACTTTACCCTTGCCGTTCCTTTTCCTTCAATAATGCGTTTGGACCCTTACATTCTTTTTACAAAGTTGGGATATATCATGTGTAGCTTTACATTGAAAGCGAATTGTCAAAGTCTTAAAAAGCATATGGATTTTTCTCGAAAACGAGTTATTCATAGTAGTCCATATTAGTTATTAATCACCAGTGCAATTAAAGCTTAAGCAGAAAATATCGCGAAAATACCACAACTGAGCTGTTTCAACCATAACAACCTTTTATTTTCTTTCTTAGCGTTTCAAGCTTATTGCTTTCGCAATTAGCTTATTGCTTGCTCTCAACTTAGTGTACATAATGCACTTCCACAGTTATTAATTAAGAGCTTTCGATGCCAGGTACCATTTTTGTATTAGTATGATTGGGTTGCAAGTACAATCATACCCTATGCCCAAGGAGTCGAGAAATTTTCCTTAACAAAAAATTCCTACAACAGACCGGGAATCCAACCCAGCCACCTCCAGCTTTGTAGCTGCGCCTTTACCGACTGAGCTAACAGATAAGGACCTATGGAGGAATTAAACTTCAACAGCTTTTTCTCGACTTGCTGTTTTACCAGAAGTCCCTTGGGTTTTTACGGGAAGTATAGTGTTGTCAGTCGTTTTAGTTGTGAGATACAAATATTTGTCCAGATATTCAATTTATCGATTGACCGAATAAATCCCCAACATTTCTTGCAAAATGACCAGTTCTTGTGAGGATATAGTTGGATATATTTTATATTCTTTAATTTACTTCATCCTTAGTTTATATTTCATATGAGTAACGCTCAATCATTGGGCTTATTGAATTGCATATTTCCACTCAAACCTTACTTTAAAAAATTTGATATTGTAGGTGTATGTCCAGTGCTATGCTCATCTCATGGTCACTATGGTGGTGGTGTGTGTCATTGCGAAGAAGGATGGAAAGGCTCTGAGTGTGATATACCAGTGGCCGAGTGTGAGCTTCCTAGCTGCTCCAATCATGGACGATGTATTGAAGGTGACTGCCACTGTGAACGTGGCTGGAAAGGATTGTACTGCGAACATGGTAAGTGCCAGAAATGACTTTTGTAAAACGCAAATGTGATTATGCATGTTATGCAACTATATTTTAACGCTGTAAACTTATAACGAGCTAAGCATGAATATTTCAAAAACTAATAATTAACCATAAATCGTTGCGCAGCGGACTGTATCGACCCATCATGCTCTGGACATGGTACGTGTGTGTCAGGGCAGTGTTATTGTAAGGCTGGATGGCAAGGAGATGATTGCAGCATCGTTGATCAGCAAGTATATCAATGTCTTCCTACGTGTTCCGATCATGGCACTTATGACCTGGAGACAGGAGCATGTGTATGTGACCGTCACTGGACTGGAGTGGATTGTTCTCAAGGTATGTATTTAAAATTTAGTTGCTAGTGCTTCCAGCAAGCTTTCCGTTAGTACACATACTAATGCCACGTATTGAATCGGCTACATCTGATTATTATCACATTTTGATTCCACAGCCGTATGCAGCCTAGACTGTGGTTCGAATGGGATATGTGAATCAGGCCGTTGCCGGTGTAACCAAGGATGGACCGGAAGCTTATGTGATCAACTGACTTGTGATGCTAGATGTGCAGAACATGGACAATGTAAAAATGGAACCTGTGTGTGTTCGCAGGGATGGAATGGACGACATTGCACGTTGCGTAAGTACTGTTTGAACTTTCCGTTATTTTGACACATTACCTCTCCACCTTTCAAAGGAAATAATACCAAACACAAACAAAATTGCACTAAGTAGGGTACTGTTCCATAATTGTACCAGTTGAGCATGGTCAATTAGAACTATATAGTCCTCATACTATTTTTCATCACTTTTGATTTGACCTTATAAACGACTTTTGATTCGTGATGACTTGAAAATAGTTTAGAGGACGCATAAAACATGAATAACTACGAAAATAATACCAAAATAAAAAGTTTATTTTGTAAATATTCCATGAAATATATTTTTTTTCTTTACCATCAAAATCCTCAAATAAGATTTCTAATCCTTAAATAAGCATTGTGCAATGCAAATTTTATACTAATAATTAAACAAGACTCTATCTCAGAAACACCTTAATAAAATGGTCACATTGCTTCGGATCACAACGATTAGCTTTGTTTACTATCCTGATTTATATATTTCTTAATATTCCGTTCCAATTTTTACGTAGAGTCAACGTTATAATGCTTTTTCAAGACTTTCATAAAAAAAATTTTTTTTTTTTTATTTTGGGGGTGTTTTCCCCCTTTTTTTTTTTTTTTTGGGAAAAAAAAAAAAAAAAAATTAAAAAAAAAAAAAAATAATTTTTTTTCTTTTTTTATAATAAAAAAAAATAAAAATGTGGTAGAGGGGGGGTAAAATTTTTTTTTTTGGGTTTTTTTTTTTTTTTTTTTTTTTTTTTTTTTTTAAAAAAAATGGTTGTGTGAGTTTGTTTGGTTTTTTTTTTTTTTTTTTTTTTAGATACCGTAAGGCAATATTTGGCGCATTGCCTACTTTTGCGCAGTTTTGTATATTTTGTGCTATAATTATGATTTACTGCCTATTTGAGATTGACTTTCTACCACACGAATGGCCTGTTATTTCTGTTTACTTTCGATTAATGAGATACATTATGAGAAAAAAGCACATCCCTAAAACCACGGTTCGTAAACACTTGTGCTCACCTCCATATCGTCAAATTTTCCGCCCTGTTAGCGTGTGTGCTAAGACAAGTGTAAATTATCACAAGCGATTTTTTTTACGAATTAAACAGTTTGAAAACCTGAAATCACTACCAAATCAGGAAAACAGGTATGTACTACATTCATCACATAACATTTCGGCTGTTTGTGTAACATTTTATCGAAAAAATAGCATAATTTGATGCGCAAAATATGGCATCCATTTTTTTCACCATGTTCCTTATTGTTCACAGTTCATCATGTCAGCTTCTAAGGAAAAATATAGGCGGTGTTCTTCAGACAATTTGGCCAAAGCCCTGCAAATGGTCACGAGGGGCATCACTGTTCGGCAGGCTGCAAAATTATATGGAGTTCCGGAAAGTACAGTGCGGATAAAATTCCTTTCCAAGCAGAGATATGAAAAAACAGGTAAGCCACCGGTTCTGAATCGCAACGAGGAACAACGCATCGTAGAATGGATTTTGGATACGGCAAGAGCAGGATTTCCCGTGGATTATAACCGCCTTAAAACAACAGTGGCATACTTCTTAAAAATATCCTCACGGCATACCATCTTTAAAAATGGAGTTCCAGGTCGAAAATGGTTTACCTTATTTTTGAAACGTCATCCGAGTATATCAAAGCGGATTCCGAGTGCACTCTTAAAACAACGTACAGGCGTAACGGAACAGCAAATCCGGGAATGGTTCAGAGAATTGGATAACTTCGTGAAAACCGGAAATGTGCAAGCAGCGCTTCGTAATCCCAAGTGTGTTTATAATATGGACGAAACATCTGTTCGGTTGGTTCCAGCCAGAGAAGAGGTACTGGCACAAACGGGTTCTAAGTATGTCCATACGTCCAACGCGAATTCCGAAAAAGAAAATGTTACAGTTCTATTTTCTGCAAATGCTGCTGGTGAATTGGCCCCTTCATTAGTACTTTTCCCATATACAGGGTGTGGCAGAAAATAATGCGAAAATGTTCAAACTTGAGTATTGGGTTAATTCGTGAAGCTAGTGACTAATTTCTGTCGAAAGTGTATTTTTTTATGTTGACTTTCAAGTGCTGCATCCAAACATTCTATTTATTGCAAATTCGTCAAAGTGTTCGCGAAAGAAGTGATCACCAGTTTGTTGCTCGCCCAGAAGAAGCCGAAAGAGATTGCCAAGGTGGTAGAGTGCCATTTGGCAACAGTTTGCCGCATTCTTCAGAGCCTTAAAAGTGAAATGGAACAAGCGTTTGATTGAACATCAAGTTTTGCGAGCAGGGAATGCGATCCTAAAACATGAGATTACTCCTTTACTGAAGCAAGCAATAGACGATGTGGAAAATTTGCAAACAACGTTGAAGAACGGTTTTCGAAAATCCGGACTTGTTCCTTGGAACCCTAATGCAGTCAACTTCGAAATGCTTTTGAAGAAACCTAACAAATCCAACCAACCTACAGAAAACGAAAGCAACACAATTGACTCCGAAGCGATGTAGGGACTTGCAGCGTTGGAGTCATATTTGACGCTTGGAAAATTAAACAAATTTGAGAAACACCGAACATGCAAAATATGGCCAGGTCCAATTGTTGATACAAGCCTCTTTTACTTATGGCAGCAAATGAAGGAAGATGCATCTGGCTCGGCATTAGGGCCAGCTATGTCTCGACAAGATCGCCATTCCGTCGAAGATGAATTTTCTGGATTTGGTGAATCAGAAATTCATGGTAAGATAATTAAAAAGAACCATTTATCTATATTGCATGATACTAAAAAGATTTTTCGTTTGTTACAGATGATCAACGTGCAGTTTTTCTTAATTTCACTAATCAATTGATTCAACAATCTGAGATCAACCCGACTCCACTCGAAATTTGCCAATGGTGACAGAAACAGCTATTGCTGACAAAGACGTCACCAGTTATTTACAGGATACCGAAGAACAGAACACCAATGATGTTGAAGAGGATTTTTTTTTTGAAAAAGCATTCCGTTTACCAAATGTTTAACCGTCTAAACCTAAGATTAACCGGAAACCGAAATCTCGCCAACCTGCGGTTGCTACGAGCGACGAGTAGTAAAGGTACTTTGAAGCACTGCAATCTAGTAAATTGGCAGCGGAAAAAGAGCGTAATGATCGAAAAGGGGCAAGAATTGCTAAAAAAAAGCTGCTGTGCAGAAATAAAATGTCGAATTTACTAACTCGCTTTTTAAACATAAATCGATTTCTAACTAGTTCGAAAACAAGTACACTTACCATACTTTGCTATCAAAAGTGATATCAAATAAAATTTTCATTGCTAAAACTATACTACTCAAATTGTTTCATTGTTTGCATAAGTATCTGTTAGTTTATTGTGGTGCGCCGCATTAGGAACACAACTGCGCAAAATATGGAATATCTTAATTTTAATGCGCATAATTAGGAACACATAGATCAGTCCAGAAATATTTTTTTTAAATAAAAGTCTGATCAGTTACGAAATGTACTGCAATGCGCTCTTTTACTAGACTTGAGACAACGTAATATGAGCAAGAAATTAATTATTTAACTCTTCTAAGTTTTTCTTCTTAAATGCGCAAAATATGGCGCACTTTCGGTACGTTCTGAAAATCAAGGTAGATGTGGATCGAAATGAGCTTGAACATATTTTCCATGAGTGGAATTGACGCACCAAGTTCTACTTTTGGATAATCCATTTGCGTCCCTTTTCTTTTGGAAATCTTAAACCAAAAAAAAGAGGAACTTTTGCTGTTTACCGCAATAGAACATAGAGTGTTCATTGAACTAGCAATTTATAACTTGCGATTATAAAATAAAACAAATAATTATGTTAGCTTGACGGAGTCTTTTTCAAAATTTGATTCGTTGAACAGGTTGAACTCTGCCAATTAACAAGTTTTGTTATTCCAACAGCTATTTTTGATGTATTTTGTTGTTATTATGCTTTTTAGTTTGTCTCTTATGTCATGCTTATCAGTACCAACTTCAGGATAAAAATTGTATTCTCTTATTCTCTTATGCTCAGGACTGCTATGACAAATTTCGAATTTTTAATGTCCTCTCATCTGTTATAACAATCAAATTTTTATTTGTTTCTCCACAGCGGGCTGCGACAATGGTTGTTCTCGTCATGGCCAATGTACACTAGAGGATGGTGAATATCAATGTGTTTGCATTGAAGGATGGGCTGGAATGGATTGCTCCATTGCTCTTGAGCTGAGCTGCAAAGATAACATCGATAACGATAATGGTAAGTTTTCAAAACTTTTATCTTCCCATTTTGCTAATATTATTTTGTAAAATTAGTGCTAATTATAAATAGCGAATAGATAAACACACTTGAATAGCAATAGGAATAAACAACGTATTTATAAACATTACATCATCCGCAAAACCGACAAGCTTCAAACCCCTGGGAAGGTTCAGTTTCTACACTCCGTTGTACATCGCATTCCACAGCGCCAGGCCGAAAATGGAGGAACGCCCACACTGCCGTTAAACGCATCATTGCCCCATGTTTTATGGGATTCCCTATATACATGGGACAGTTATGCTTATAACGGCAGCACAGTTATTGTCAATTTTCTCTTTCCTATGTCTGTCTCGTAGAACACCGTTAGGGGTCGACCAGGGTGACCACCACACAAAGACGATTTCTCCTCTACTGTTTTTATGTGCCGTTTATGCAGCTCCCACTACTGTTCGGATGTCTTTCACAGTTGAACTACCTTTCCGAATGCCAAACTGCATGTTCGACAGGCCGTTCTCGCTATCCGTGTGTTTAGCCTCTTCAAGATTACTTACAATAGTAGGACATGGTAATAGCAGTTTTCTAACCGAATCCAACAGGCATATAGGCCTATACCACTGAGAAACAGACATCCAAGCTGGGGTGCCATTTTAAATTAACAGCTTGATTCCGTTAGTTTAGGTGAATCGTATGTTGATGGCACCACCTGCGCGCGTTGAGATTTTATAGTCTGTCAATTTTAGTTTGGTGAAACCTAGACTAGGCAGCCGTGATTTTCCAACGGTTTGCATTTCAAAATTTACACAGTAAATTGGGGTAAATATGGTCGAGCCTGGGTAACTGTTCTCTGTGCCTATACGCCGAAGGATCTCCAAGAAGTTTTCCTGGATTTGGTAGCAGCACCAACTTTTGTCGCATTCAGTTATAGAAGAAACTACCTTCATCGATGCATTTCTTCAACGTGGCTCTGAACCTGACGTGACGGCTGCCACACTCGATCGCCTATGCATCGAAGTCAGCGGCGATGATGTCAATATCAGTAATATCTTTCTTATCTTGTATCTTTTTGAACTGCTCTATCGTTTATAGTGGAGGTTCGTAACACTAAAAGTGAAAATTTTGTTAATTTTGGCGATCACAAAGTCTTCTTAAGCACAGTACACAACTTCTTGAAGAGATGTTTTCGCTTTGTCTGCAGCCCAGTTTCTAACCCCGGGTAGGATTTGGTATGGCTGCGATATAATAGCTACATTGCTCCTCGATTCCAACACAATCTGCCGTAGTAGTTGCGCTGTGTCACAGAGTTTATGATTATTTTTGTAACCTCCTCTGTGATTTAATAGCCTTCGGCTGTTTGTAGGGCACATTTCTTGGACTCCTATCTCGTGAATCTTGGCTTTTTTATTGTTGATACCTATCTGATACACCAGTGAATTTCTGGAATTAAGCAACTAAAGCCCATCTTTCCCATACCTCCGACATAGTTTGCTCCTGTCCAGTCTTTACAATTTCGTGCAATTTATCCGAACTCTTGGCACATAAAGCACACCTCTGATGGCTAAGGAATACTCAGCGGGTGTGCTCAGCCGAATTTAATTTTTCAAGTCTTCAGAGCTTTATTGTCTCCTTCAAATAGAAGCTTTATCAAAGTGATTTGCGTTCCACAATGTCTCTTTCTCATTCGGATGACCAGCTGAGTTTACCTCACACTGCCCCTTCAGGGCTAATCATATTACTTCTTTCGAAGCAACCTTATACAAACCCTTGCATTTGATTGTCGCTGCCGGACACAAGACTCTCACTTTCACCAAGTCATTCATTGCTTTCTCATTTTTCAGCTCAAGATTGCGGGTATTCTTTGATTTTTTGCACATTAGCACCTAGCTCTTTGAGTTTCGGCTTAGTCCGCATGGGATGCTACATTTCTTCATACAAGTCACCCCTTGAACATTTTGCTGTTATTCTTTTTCTTAATGAACTTCCGTTTTCTGGGCCTGTTCCTTATTTTCTGACAACACGCCACAGAATTTGGTTGTCTTCTTTTGTACGTTACTTGGTGCCATCTTTATTATCAGAGATGCACGACGGACAGGAACGTACATTTGTTTCTTCGGCGGCCCAGGTCTGTCATCTCTTGTCGAAGGTCATGACCTCTTCGACGTGAAATAGCGCCTGGTAAGTGTTCTCAGCTGTCTCAGCTCAGCTTGATCACCATCTGCTTCACTTCTTTGTGCACGTTATTTCTTTTGTCGACGAAATTGAGTAGGTTGTCCACAAGCTTCTTCGCCGCCTCTATCTTTGCTGGTTTTGGTACTTTCGAACACACAATGTTCTTGTTCCTGGTGCTCTTGCTGCTCAACTAGAGACGTGGTGCTTGCTGTGCCCATCAGGTTCGACACTGATGATCTTCAAACCTGAGCTCCAATATCGATGTATGTCGATTTAGTTTTTGTTTTTATTTTAGAGAGAGAGAGAGAGAGAGAGAGAGAGAGAGAGAGAGAGAGATCGAGAGAGAGAGAGAGAGAGAGAGAGAGAGAGAGAGAGAGAGAGAGAGAGAGAGAGAGAGAGAGAGAATTACATCGTCTTCAACCAGTGGTTGCACATACTGAACAATTAACATTAACGGAAACTTAACGGACAATACAACGCCCGGTGGACCAGTAGAGTAGGGTCATTTTCATGTTCCACCAGATGGAGTGGGAATGGAGCCCTCACTTTGTGACAAAACGCCTGAATGACGGGTGGATTATCTTCTCTACTCTCACCCAAAGTATTTTACAATACCGGTCCGATTCTGGCAACAAGATTGAACAATCAAGGCTTGTTCTGGAATTATAAAAAAAAAAACGATTTTAACAACTTTCGATTTTCCCCATGTTTCTAAGTCAAACCACATTAAATGCCAAACATTTAACGGGTACTGTAATGTCTCGATATATTCATTGTATAGTCATGTTGAATTTTTGTATAGGATAACCGAATTTGTTTGCAGTTTGTACTGAACATGTACTTTTCATCCCCGACCCTCTCACCCATATAATGGCAAAGAAACACCGCAGAAACACCGTTTTTTATTCATCGTGCTCACACCGTTTCAATAGATTTTTTTTTAATAGTTGTTCAAATAATAAGTGATTAGCTATTAACAAACATACATTTTGAGTTTTGGTGTTTTATAGCTTATGGTTTGTGGCCCCTTAGCTTACCTTTAATATAATTATTTTATCTGATATTATCTAAACAGGAACATCAAACATAACCTTTTAAAATGACGTAGGTCGCAAAGCTGTGATTTTTGTGCTAAATTGTCGCTACTTGCATTCTTAAAACACGAGTAGTTAGCAAATAATTAAGGAAATTTTATTCATCATTGGCAAAAAGAAATTCATACGCGTTCTAACAGCTATTCGTCAACATTTTTAAAATAGTTTATATACACTGGTGCATCTGCGTTTCGAAATTTGAACCGATTTATCTGATATGATACAAGTGAAACACGTTCTGTCAAAACACGGTGTATGTAGCAATCATGTGTATCTGAGTAGTATGAAACCAAAACGGTGTATCATTGAATTACATTAAAATTGTTGTTCAAATTCGAGAAAAACCACCATTTTGCATAGTTTTCTTTTCGTGGTTATATCAGCTGCATGAAAAATCATTCGTTTTGTTTTGTTCGCTTGTTTCTTTTAATTACATGCTGGAAAATATTATACTTACTTTTGAAAAACTTTCGAATGTCCATTTATGGCACTTCTAGATAAAAATGAATCAAATAACTGCTTTAAACTGTTGATAATTAAAAAAAAAACTGTTGCGCAATTCACACATTGTGCACTAAATTCACCGGCAGAGCAACTTTTTCGAAATCAAATAAGGAATGAGAAGTAATGAGAAGTATCGACATTGATAGTAGCTTTCTTCTTAGTTCATACGAGTGTTCGCGACTTGTAGTGGTATGTATTTGATTGAGGAATTTCCATTATTCTTGTTTTATGCCATTGTCATGGAAAATAGTAACCGAGTGCTTATGAAGGTTCTTCTGTTTATAAACACGCGCAGAACCATCGCTTGTTCCTCCGGTCTTCCTTTAAGCTCTCCATCGATTGCTTGTCGATCTGCCAAATTTGGAAGACGTCTGCATTGTGTTATCGCAAATTATAATAATCCGTTCAATATATCACAAAACATTGCGATTGGTTGAGCGGAATGGAGATAATGAAATCATTTTGTAGAAGACCAAGTCTCTCCCGGTTGGTATTAAACCGATGAGCATGGATATCAATAGAAACATAAAGTTGCCAGAAGGCACAAAATGCGTCTATGGACTCTTATTTTTACGAAATCCCTCAATTGCAATTTTTAATGGCTTAGCATAGATTGTTCATTAGACACTTCAACTTGATTGATACAGTTATTAGTTACAGTAGTACAATAGATTGTAGGATACAGTAGTAAAAATGGAAAGTTACGAAAAAAGAGTTTGGTTCGAGCATCGGCTGTGAAAGGTTGTGTCGATGCTTTATTACGCACTATTTTCCTATCAGGCATGGCGCGTTTCGTATTGTTTCGGTTATCTATAATTCGGTGAAACGAGTGATCGAGTGAGCATAGTAATAAAAGAACAAAGCGTCTCTCAAGCGTTAATAAAATTAACTTTGTTTACTAACGGAAACCCACCAGCATACTATGTGAGTGGCTCCAATGGCATCCTTATTATTGGTTTAGCTCGGATCAAATCGGATTTCCAGTATTATAAAATATCACCTTGTTTATCCAATGAAAAACCACCATTACACCTTGTGTGTGGCCCCAATAGCATCCTTACTGTTGGTATAAATAGGTTCAAATCAGAAATCAGTACTAATATTTAAATATTTTACTAAACGAAGCGTGAATTCAGCTTATCGTTAACCAGAACGAACCCTGCTGCCACCCAATCTTGTTATCCAACATCCCAGTGATTTTTCGTGGTCTCGGCTTCCAATAAAACGTCCAAATAAACGTTAACGCATTCCTACTCATTCCTTATTTGACCTGCATTCGGGCGAGGACAGTTTATAATTTAGGAAATTGCCTTAATTAAGGATCACCAGTTTTACACATTGAGCATGTTTGCATCATCTGTTGATCCTCTGTGCAATAACAGCAGAACTGGCAGTAACGGAGTAACAACCTCGGGCGGTCAATCATGCTCATTATCCTGCTCATGCTCATAAAAACGGATAAATTCATTGAATAGGATAAAACAACTGCAACTTCTCGCTCTGACTAGCTTGCTGTCTTGCTTTCTCACACGCTGAATCAAACTACAAGATATGATCAACATATATTCTCAATAATACAAAACTACAGTACCCCTAAACGGGCTAACCGATCAATGTTAGGTTTAGCCCATATTATGAATAGTTCAAAAAAATACTTTTCGTTGATACTCTTTCTAACTATCAACTATGTTTCTTATTCTAGTATTATTTGGCTTCTGAAAGCTATGGCATTGGTTTGAATATTCAGTTTTTTGATTAACCTAGAACTGAAAATTTAATTGAGCAAAGCTTCTTCAACTTTCAGCTAGCGGGGAAAAAAGCAATCAATGCTTATCTAATAGCTAACATTACAAGCTAAGAGATATTTCCCTAGTAGCACACTTGTTTCAACCCGTTAAAGGTGACTGCTCTGTGACTCAATCAAGTCACAATAGAGCTGCTGAAACCATTTTTGACGGTTGTTACTATTTAAAAAATATCTCATGGATGTCCACTTCTTACGCTTTTTTGCTGCAACTTGTTACAAAATAGAGGAAACTTCGCGTAATTTGGCTTTTTCATTTAGGCAAAGGAGCAATCTGACAAACATCCCAAGCAACAAAAAATCGTCTTATTTGGTTACAGTGACTTGATTGTGATTTAATTGAGTAGTATTGGAGTAACTTCAACTGTATTGCAACAAGTTACCTTGAAACCTGCAAGAGATAAAAAAAAATAATAAAATACTGAAACAAATAATAAAATTCTAAAAATAAAATCAAAACTTAGGGGGGAGGGGGCAACGGCCTTCCCCCCTAAGTTTTGATTTTATTTTTAGAATTTTATTATTTGTTTAAATATTTTATTATTTATTTTTTATATCTTTCAGGTTTCAAGGTAACTTGTTGCAATACAGTTGAAGTTACTCCAATACTACTCAATTAAATCGCAATCTTTTTTTTAAAGTACATTCGAAGACGGTTATGTGACTACCCGCGAAATTGTCACTTGTATGGAACAAGTTGAGAAGCCTGTTTGCTGTTGCAGAACAAAGGATGCAGAAAAATAAACGATGCTATATCAAAAAATTGATCTACGATTATAGAAATGATGTTCTAAACTTTGGCACGCTATATCAGGACGATTCAGGAAGCCCTTGCACTCGGTTGGCCGTGCCGAAAGGGTTCAACAGATGTTTTGTGATTTATATGTTAACATAGAAAATTTTTTGTAGTTTGACCTAGTAGGTTCCGTATACTTTCAACTGTTGTGTCTTATAGGTCCAATTATCATTATAATCCCTTCTTCTCCTCTTGTTATTTAGAAGTGTCTGATGCCTTGAATGCAGGAGGTTGTAACGGAGTCGGTGATAGACTTTTGCAATTATTATTGAATGTATTTTTCATTATCGTTTTGCAAATGAACATTTTACCAAATTCGATCGGATATGGTTCATACAGCGCTGTATTCATTTAGTTTGTGTCTGATTTTACAGTTCAATCCTCGTCATTACTTTATTATTACTCACAATATAATTATATTTGGCAATATTGTTTTATTGATTTAACTTCATAGATGAGGTTATGAAAACAGCATCAAGCAGGAAATAGTTACAAGTAAATAAGAGTAAAATAAAATGCTTCGATTTCAAAAGATGTAACAAACTCTTTCAGAATACACTTTAACACTCTACAACATTTCTTGCATTTCAGGATCAACCGAACAAAGATCATATATAATAGATACGTATGCTTGTAGTATTTTTCATTTACATATATATATACACTATTATATAAATATTTCATGGGAACGGGAGGGACCATCAGGGCACCCGGTTGAAGCACTCTGGAGAGGGAGAGTGGGAATGCCAACTCCCCATTGCTAACAGTTTGTGAATAGAGGGCGGGCTCTTCTTCCCGCCCATTGGGGCATCCTCATGTTAGATAGCTTGCTCTTTTGACCAATTGTTCAATCTTGTTGTTGGAAGGAGATTCTTTATATCCCTGTGGATACGTATAAGTGATGTTACATATCGTTCTACCAACCCCTTTTTGGCCCTTCACACAATGGCATGATTAGGATTATCAGTGGTTATTAAAGCTTGATCAAGTCTAACAGAGAGGAGAGCCATTGCTGTCGGACTAGTTTCCGTGTTACAATGGGTGGTAGTACACATCATACATCATACATTTCAGAACCATCTCCCCTTTTCGGCTTTCTCCAAAGGCCATTTTCAACATTTAAATAAAGCGTAGATTATTGTCAAACCTCAACGAGGTTTGTGAACTTTTGATTATTCATATGAAAATTATGCATGCCAAAATGAAGCATTTCACACAGCAAACAAATTCTCTCAATTCATGAAACTTGTAACCGTTGTTACAGAAATTTGAATTTTTTTTTTAAATGCGTCATCGAAGATTCAAATCGGTTACCAAACTTTAGCGGATGGAACACCACTGGGCTGCAATCAACGACAGCTAAACATGGCGTGAAGAAAGTTCCAGCATGCTGACGTCACGGAACATGGTGATTGGCTGAAAGCTCGAAGGACTCGCAGTGGGCGGCCATCGGGGAGTTTTAATCAGGCGACCGTGTGTATCAGACGTGCTACAAATTATCGCTAGTGGCTAAGTTGGTGCCGGGAAAAAAGTGAGCCTTCTGATTGGCGAGGTGAGACCTGCCATTGCACGCTACGATTTGGGCATCCGCAAGGTGCCCATTTCTAATCGTTAAGGACCGCTATTTCCTCTGGCTTCGGGCCATAATTATAAAGGAGGACAACGCTCTCGGGCAGTGAGCCCTAATAATCAAGGAGGAATACCCTTCTCGGTTTGACAAAGGGCGGCCTTGCCGTCGCCGACCGACTTCACTTGGAGGAAGCGCCTGCAATCGAGGAACCCGAAATTCCAGCCCATCGACAACCGCCATTCTGCTGTCCGTCGTCACCGCCAGATCGCCATCTTTCACTACGGCGAGTCAGCCATTGCTGGATTTGCATCGACGCCGCGAGCGCTTGCCGGAGTCCAGTAATAGCATCAAGGTACGCGCCGGTAATCCAGTGTACATAACAGACAGATACAACCATTGAACCGGAAAATCCGTTGAGTTTTAATTAATTTGAATATTTGAGTGCCTCTTTTATTCCGCGAAGCCCCTCCGGTTGCCCAGTAATGCGCCGACCCTGTGACTAGCTCCGAGTCTCGCGCTGCTGAGTATTGTCGCGTAAATCATAAGTAACAAACTCAATGACCAAACGACTGTGAATTCGAGGAAATCTTTGTACATAACAAAGCAAATTATGAAAATATTAAATGCAGATTAAGTAGTGTTAACTGACAACTAATACTACGAAATGAAGGAAATGTTGAAATTGCTGTTGAAGTCTTCTTTAATGTTCTTTTCGTAATTATTCATGAAGAGGTTACAATCAAAATAATACAACATCATGGCAATTTTCCAGTCTGGTATAACAGAAAAATAAAAAAATTAAAAAATCACAAGCAAAAGGTGTACAAAATTTCCAAAAAAAAAAATAACAGCAATGAAGATTTAGAGAAATATTTGGACGTATGTAATCAACTAAATTCAGCCATCGACATCGCATTTAAAGAGTATAACTCTAAAACTGAAAAGGAAATAAAATTGTGCCCTAAACTTTTTTTCAATTACGTTAAAACAAAATTGAAATCTGACAATTTTACATCATCTAGATGAACGCAGCAATTCGGAAGAAATATGCAATCTTTTTACAACATTTTCCCAGGAAATTTATACCATCTGCTTCGAAAATGGCCTGGACCGGGACTTATTCGATTTCATCAGACCGGTACAGACTCAAACACAGACTGATTAGATGACCGCGAAACCCGAAAAAAAAATTGATTTTGATTAAATTTATTGTAATCATACGATAAAATCAATAGTGCGTAAATTTTGAAGTATTGTTCATAGCTATAAGATGACAATAGATGTTATTGTTTCCACAATAGAATCTAATGTACATTGAGACATAGAAAACAGAATAAGGGTGTTGTTATGTATCTTATGCATGATGATGTATGATATATGATATGTACTACCACCCATTGTAGCACAGAAACTAAGTCCGACAGAAATGGGCTCTCCCCTCTGTTAGACTTGATCAATCTTTAATAACCACTAATTATCCTAATCATGCTGTTGTATGAAGGGCCAAAAAGGGGTTGGGTGGATCGATATGCAACATCACTTATACGTATCCACAGGGATATAAAGAATCTCCTTCCAACAACAAGATTGAACAATTGGTCAAAAGAGCAAGCTATCTAACATGAAGATGCCCCAATGGGCAAGGAGAAGAGCTCGCCCTCTATTCACAAACTGTTAGCAATGGGGAGTTGGCATTCCCACTCTCCCCATCCAGAGTGCTTCAATCGGGTGCCCTGATGGTCCCTCCTATTCCCATGAAATATTTATATAATGGTGTATATATTTATGTACATGAAAAATACTACAAGCATTCGTATCTATAATAAATGATCTTCATTCGGTTGATCCTGAAATGCAAGAAATGTTGTAAAATGTTAAAGTGTAGAGTCCATGGTTCGCGCTTAAGCACACTTTCGTTCGTTTTCAGCGATAGCAGCATTTCATAAAAATCTTGATTTGAGGTATCCTGACAATGTTTGTTAAATCTATTGAATACAAACTAACATTTATACATTTTAATTTACTGTTGCCATGATCACTATTTGCTACTTGATTCTGATTTTATAACAGCAATTTGATTTTATTTTTGCTGACCTAACAGTTATTGCTACCGAGTTAGAAATGGGAAGATTTAACTGGAAGGTACTTAAAGATAAATGGGCAAAAAAAAACAATTAGTAATGTTTAAGTAAAAATTAGTAAAATCAAACACTAGCCAAATGGCACACAGCGCTGCATTAATCAGATCAGCTCAGAATTGGTAAAAAGTCCATTTGCAAACCGGAAATGAAAAATGCATTCAGCAATAAGTGCAAAAGCCTACCACTGATTCCGTAATTTTCAAAAGCCTACCACAGCTGTAATTTTCTGCGTTATATACTGGACATAAATACAATGCTAGATGTCATAAATTGAAGGTATGTTTCGTGTTTAAGCCAGATACCACCTAAATCAGGTTTGTTGTATGAAAATGTGAAGAACGATACGATGGAAATAATACGATGTTGTAAAGAAATACTACGTAATATACATATAATAATTAAATGCCGCTATTTGCCTCTTCCGCTGCGATGTTAGATGATTGAGACTCTAAAAAAGCAAAAATTCCAACGTGATATAATGAAATAAAGTTGATCATCTGACACCCTAGCAAAATAGCAAAGAAATTTTAAGCAAACAATTATGCGAAATCAATTTCATATGAGTCTGATTACTGCCCAAAAACGGAAACTCAATAAATCCAAAACAAAAAATAAATAAATATAAAAATGAATGACAGGAAATTTTTCGATAACTCTTTTTTCCTACTGGGCCCATAAATGATTCTTTATGTCTGTAAAATAGAAAATGCAAGATGAAAAACAATGTTAGTTTTTGATTTTTTTTTTTTGGGGAAAATTTTTTTTTTTTTTTGTGGATTTTGTGTTTTCTTTTTTTTTTTATTAATAATGTGTTTTTTTTTTTTTTTTGGGGGGGGGGCCATTTCCCAAGTAGCACAACTTGTTTCAATAGAGCATAAAAATCTCTCTTGAAACAAATTAGGGATAGTTTTGTTTGGCTATGTACCGCAAAATCATACACAACAGCAACAAAAAAAAAGCGCAAGGGTGGAGCCTAAAGGGTGATACGGTCAAAATTTGGTCAAGGGAAAACGCGTGTAAATCGGTGAAATCGTTTATTTAAAAAATCAAATTAAATTTCTTTTTCAAGTTCAATTAGTATAAAATTCAGGAAAAATATTCAGTTAGGCTTCCGCTTTTCCAAATCCGAATTGCCGGGCCTTACGCTTGACCCTTGCCATCAGATTTTGTACAGCCACCTTGTCCACCTTCTTCGCCGCAGAAAGCCAGTTTGCCTTGAACTGCTGCTCGTCCTTAGCAGTTTTTTTGGTCTTCTTTAGGTTCCGCTTGACAATAGCCCAGTATTTCTCAATTGGGCGGAGCTCTGGCGTGTTGGGAGGGTTCTTGTCCTTGGGAACCACCTGCACGTTGTTGTCGGGGTACCACTCCATGGCCTTTTTACCGTAATGGCAAGATGCCGAATCCGGCCAAAACAGTACGGAACAACCGTGTTTCTTCAGGAAAGGCAGCAGACGTTTATTCAAACACTCTTTCACGTAAATTTCTTGGTTGACAGTCCCGGAAGCTATGAAAATGCTGCTTTTCAAGCCACAGGTACAGATGGCTTGCCAAACCAGATATTTCTTTGCGAATTTTGACAGTTTCGTGTGCTTGAAAATATCTGCTACCTTTCCCCTTCCTTTTGCCGTATAAAACTCCTGTCCCGGAAGCTGCTTGTAGTCGGTTTTGACGTAGGTTTCGTCGTCCATTACCACGCAGTCAAACTTCGTCAGCATCGTCGTGTACAGCCTCCGGGATCGCGCTTTGGCCGTCGTATTTTGTTTATCATCGCGATTTGGAGTCACTACCTTCTTGTAAGTCGATAGTCCGGCTCGTTTTTTGGCTCGATGCACGGTTGTAGACGATACACCCAGCTTATTTGCGGCATCTCGGAGAGATAGGTTAGGGTTTCGCTTGAAACTACCGGCAACTCTCTTTGTCGTCTCAGTGGCTTCCGGTTTTCGATTTCCCCCGATCCAGACTTCCTGGCTGTCGACAAACGTTCCCCAAACACTTTAATTACATTTGTAACGGTTGATTTGGCAACTTTTAGCGATTTTGCCAACTTTGCGTGCGAGTAGCTCGGATTTTCGCGATGCGCGAGCAAAATTTTGATACGCTGCTCTTCTTGCTTGGACGGCATTTTGACAACTGAAGAGTGAATTCCAAAATCAAAATAGGAGCAACATTCTACACACACCCACCTTCAAAATGAGGGGTGTTCAGGTTTTTTAAATGCAAAATTGAAAGAAATACGTCAAGTTGATATTGACCAAATTTTGACCGTATCGCCCTTTATTTGCAACATGACGCTGGTTCTACAGAGTTGCAATAGCATTTTGTAAAACTTGCAAATATTGTAAATCACGTTGCAGGAAAGTGAAATGATGCCGATGTCTAAATGAACGTGAGGATAACTTTTTTTTAATGGATATCGTTATCAACCAAACATTATTAATCAAATTATTGACAAGTAAAATGATCTGAAAATCATGTTGGAATAAGTTTATTTTTCAAACGCTTTCAGATTTATGGATCAATATTCTGTTCTACTGCGGAAATATAAACACCCTAGAATAAATCCTCGAGAATAGAGCATTGCTTCAGAACTTGAAAAAGAAAAATTTGTGAAAAATTATGTTAACATTTGAAAGAATCAGATTTCCGATTCATTCGAAGAATTATAAATCGTTACAGGTTCATATTAGGTTCAAACTGTGGAGGAATAAGTGAAATTTAAAAATCTAATTTTGTATTGCAAAATTCTGGCATATGGCGACTGTGAACAAACCAAATACACTACCGGCTAAAATAATTATGAATCCATTCTTAACACGTGAAGTTCCTCCAATTTATTTATTTATGCAGACATCTTAAAATTATAGCTATCTGGTTGTGACAGTCGTAGTTCGATAGTGAGTTTTCTTAGTTTGTGTATACCTGATTTACTTAGAATTAAAAACTACTGTACTAGTTTCCCAAACACAATAGTTCTGCTAATACGCTCAAAAAGTTTTTTTAAAATAGTGTTTTTTTAAAAAGTAAAAGTACTGTACTATTGATAAATTTAATATTACTCTAAACTAATAGCTGCTTATTTGTCCAAAGGATATGTATAACGTACTGAAAAGATAATGTTTGACTGATATTACAATTAAAACAATAATGTCCTATACGCCTTCAACAAAAGCGTTCAATTCATTCGAACAAAGAATTAGAATAATTCAGATGCTATACCATGTTTTTTTACTTAAAAAACTGAAGAGCAATTGAGTGGGGATTTCGTTAAGAGGTTCAATCGGAATAATTAAATAAAATCCTAGTAGTATTAATTCTTCCATGAATTCGATTGCTCGCAATTTGATTATTCGTAATTTTGGTCTAGCTCAAAAAAAAAATTTCTAAAGGTATTTTAACATAAAATGAAACGTTTTATTTCAATTACTTTAGACACAACTGTTTCTTAGTGAAGTTATCTAAGCATAGGTGGAAAATATCTAACCGTTCTTAACATGTAGAACTTATATAATTATATAATTGTATTGTTTATAACGAAAAACGACTACCCTTGCAAATTCAATCATATGACTGCTTAAAGGAGCTTAATAAGTCGTTTTCTGTTCTGAACCACGAGAAGTTAAATAACTTACTTTTAAAAGACGAACACTTCGTCTCATCGTTTAAGTTGGTCGTCAAAACCAATCTTGATAAAGTTTATTTTTATTGTTACTTAAAGATTATTTTATTGTTACTTGAAGATTTATTTGCTTAACTCACAAAACAATTTCACGCAACAAATTTATTGAACAACTTTATTATGACTATTTTCGCTTATGATCAATCGATTATTCCATATACAAAACATTACAATCCCTACTTTACAGATATTGTTACTTGGGTTTTGATTTAAATAAGCAATTTGACAAAAAATACAATCAAGTACTGATATATTGGCAATTTTACAAATACCAAAGTTTTACTATGTGATGAATACATAAGGTTATAGGCAGAATTAATTCAAAAACGTAACAGCTTATGTTCATTACGTACAACTAGTTATCTCACAACTGTTTATTTTGATTGGAAAGATAATGTATTTCAGCTTTATGAAGGTAGCTATTTTATTTATATTAATTAGTTAGTTCAGCCAAAAATTAAAATACTAGGCTCTCAGAATTTGAGTGATCCTTGTTTAAAAGTTAAATAGTAATAGCCACTACTATGGAAATCATAGCTTATAGAAGTTACAAAATCAACACTTTAAGTCATTTTCTTTTTGAGACCTATGCAATAACTGCAAAGCAGATGTTCCGAGGTTTCACGTTCCATGTTACAGAAACGACAGATATCATTCTGAACCTGGCCAATGTTTTTCAAATGATATCTACTCGGGTAATGTCCGGTTACTAGGCCAGTATAGGTACAAAGAACTCTCTTATTGAGCTCCAGAAGCTTTTTACTGATTGTAACATTTGGAATTATAAACCTTTTCGCTTGAACACACTTTGTGGTGACCAACCAATTGGTCATCACCCTTTGCACTTCCCAAGATTTTAATTCCATTTTTATGGCACAGTATGATATACCGCAGAATGGTTCTGGGCCAATAAACTGTGCATTTGAACCTTGTTTAGCAAGCTCGTCTGCCCTTTCATTGCCTTCAATGCCACAGTGTCCCGGAACCCAGAATAGATTTACCGAGTACTCTTGGCACACCATTCGCAATGAAAGAATGCATTTCCAGACAAGTTTGGATGTGCATTTATAATTACTTAACGCTTTGAGTGCCGCTTGGCTGTCTGTAAAAATACAAATATTTGCATGTCTATATTTCCTCTTCAGACAAACGTTAACACATTTTATTCTGGCAAAGATCTCCGCTTGGAAAACCGTTGGATAGTTTCTCATCGCCACTGAGATTTCCACCCCAGGGCCGAAGATTCCTGCTCCCGTTTTTGTTCCAATTTTTGAGCCATCTGTGAAGAATTTTATGGAGCCATGGCGAACAGTGGGACCTCCGACTTCCCAATCTATACGTGACGTTTCACATATGTTGTAAGGGATGTCATGGTTTTCCACAGGTTTCATCCAGTCTCCATTCATATACATCACTGGCCCATTTTGAAAGCTTTGTGAAATGCTCAGGTGACCGACTAAGTCACCAGACAGGAAAGTTTTCAGCCGTTTAAGTCTAGGCATACTCTTTTCCGCTTCTAGTTGCACGTATTCGTGCAAAGGCAGCAGATTTAGAATTGCATTCAACGCTTTTGGTGGGGGGGGGCGAAGGGGTTCCGGCCGGGGGGTTTTTTTGAGGTTTTTTGGGGTGGTGCCTTTTTTGTTTGTGGCCGCCACACAAAAAAAGCATACGTTTTTTTTGGTGTTTTGTTGTATTTTTAATTCATTATTATTTTTTTTGTTTTTTGTCCCCTTTTTCTGCTAAGTGTTTTTTGGTGTCCCGTGAATGCCGGGTTGCCTTCCCGGTTACCCCTCCACATTCGGTTCCGGTTCGGTCGGCGCTAAGGAGTGTATCGAATATAAGCTATCCACATACATTTGCGTTGTACGCATGTATTTGTGATGGTTTTTTATGCTCTGAACACTGCATGCTGTGCGTTTGACTGTCAGCTTTCTTTTGTTTACTTGTTTGTGCGGTTCAAATTCTGCGTTTTCGAAATGTCACGTATTGAAAAGGAAGTGAAAATTAAGGTTCTGGACACATGGCTAAGTGAGACGGGTATTACTATGCGAAAATTGGCGAAGCGGTTTGGAATTCATCATGCGAGTGTTAAAATCATCATTAATAAGTTTGGGGAACACTATTCTTTGGATGAGCTACCAGGAAGAGGCAGAAAACTCGATTCTTCCAACCCGAAACTGGAGCAGAAAGTGGTATCTCTAATCATGAAGAACAAATCAATGTCAATACGTGATTTGGCCAAAAAAGCAAGAACGAGTGTCGGAATGATCCAGCGTATCAAGAGGCGAAACCACCTGAAGACCTACAAGAAGCAGAAAATCTCGAAACAAAGTGCAGAACAGAAGAAGCGAGCAGCAACAAGGGCCCGGAAATTGTATTCGTGTCTTTTGCAGCGTCCGGATGCATGCGTTTTGATGGACGATGAGACCTATGTAAAGGAGGACTCAAAAACCCTTCCAGGTCCACAATACTTTACTGCCGTCGTTGGGGAGGATGTGAACGATGCGGATAGGTCGATTCAAGTGGAGAAATTCGGTCGAAAGGTACTGGTATGGCAAGCAATATGTTCCTGTGGTTTGAAGTCAACCATTTTTTACACCACCGGAACTATAAATGCGGAAATCTATCGATCTGAGTGTCTCCAGAAGAGATTATTGCCTTTATATAAGAAGCATAGTACACCTCCACTGTTTTGGCCGGATTTAGCGTCGGATCACTATGCCAAAACCACTCTCAATTGGCTTGCGGAAAAGGGTATAGATTTCGTTGAGAAAAATATCAATCCACCAAATTGCCCTCAGCTTCGACCCATCGAACGTTACTGGGCAATCGTGAAGAGGGTCTTCAAGAAGACTGGTAAGGCAGCTGGGAACATGCAGGAGTTCAAAAAAAATTTGGGCTCAAGCGTCCAAAACATGCGATGCAACACTTGTCCGGAACTTGATGAAGAGCATTCGATCCAAAGTTCGAAAATTCGTGAAGGAATAACTTAAATTTCATCCGGTCTTCATTATGTTCAAGTTTAACCTCGTACAATAAAGGACCAATTTTTTGTATGAATAAAATATCGGATTTCAACATAATTTGAAAGAAAGTTTGTGGATAGCTTATTTTCGATACACTCCTTATCACTCCTAAGAATTTAACCTGTTCACTATGATGAATCTTTAATCCTCCTAGCTGAAACGCTTTTGAATAAACTTCTTTTTTTGAGAGTAATTTTTTTTGGTGTGGGTTGAGGGGGGGTGGGTCATTTTTTTGGGGGGGGGGGGAAGAGCAAATAGAAGCGAAGAGATAAAAAAAAAATAAGGGGATATGAAATAAAAAAAAAAAAAAAATAATTTGGTGTGGGGGGGGGGGGGGTGGGGGGTTGCGAGAAGAGAATGGGTGGTGGAGGAAGGGAAGTTGGTGATGAGGAGTGGTGTGGGGAAAAAGGGAGGAAGAAAAAAGGATAAGAGGGGGAGAGAGATGGTAGGAAGGGGAAAAAAAAGAGTGGGGTGTGGGAATATAGTGGGGGTGTGGCGTTGGTCGCTTCCTCTCTGAGGTCTACAAGTAGTAGTATGACGAGAGGAATAATATGTGTGAAATAGTCGGTGCATGCCAAAAATAAACCCAACAGCAAGAGATAATTTCTCACCCATGTTAGGCATTGGGAGGAGGGAAGTAAACAGATCGCTAGAACCAGAACAAAGCAATAGGTAGTATGAGAGCACGATCGGTCGCATACTCTTTTACCAGTCAAGGGGGTATCCTCCCCCATGCCTACCCCGCATCTGGGGTAGCTTGGTAAAAGATTATGCGCCCGATTGTATACTACCTTCATATGCCTTCCACTCGTTTTCAACTTGTATCTTTCAATTTTCATAACCTGCCGTTACTCTAAACGAAACTATCAATGCTTTCTCTTTAATTCTCTTAGTTCTAGCAATAGATTACTGTCCACAGCCTTTCAGGTTGATGTGAAATTATCTGCTTCTGACATATTTCATCATTGGATATCTTTACTCCGCGCATTGGGAGAATACAACAAAACAACAATCAAAGTATAACTATGATTGATGTAGAAGGAGATGTTTCGCTCATCGCCATGAGGCACCAAGAGTAGACAGTCATGTTTGCTAGAAGTCAGTGTACGGTAGGTTGGAAATAGAATAGAAGTATTGAAAATTGAGCGAAAGGGCATGGTAAAGCAGTACTCGAACCAAGGACGTTATCATTCCACGTTACCAAGTAGAGAAAAGAGCATGGCTTAGTTTTATTTCTTTTTGCCAAAACTTTCTTGGAAACGAAAGAAGTTCAAATTACGTTGAGGTGGTCCATGAATTTTTGGAAGCCTATGAAGAGATGGGATGCAACATGTCTATAAAAATTCATTTTTTGCATTATCATTTGGAATTTTTCCCAGACAATCTCGGCCAATTCAGCGACGAACTAGGTGAACGATTCCACCAAGAAGTATCAACGATTGAAAAACGGTTTACAGGAAAGAACCAAGTTAGGATGATAGCTAACTACTGCTGGTCACTGAAACGTGAAACAGATGACTCGTCTTATAAACGCAGAAGATCAACCAAACATTTTTGAAATCTATTTTGAACACATACAATTTTTTTTTTCAAAATTTGCCGCTGATATCCGAATATTGACTGTCTTTCTGCTTTGAGTGCAAATTTGAAGAGACAAGATTAAAAAAGTAAGAGAAATAGTATGTAAAGAGCTATTAAATCAATAAAAATATAACACAGAATGTTAATGTCTCGTTTAAACTTTGAATTGCCCTTCCATTGTGCTTATACATCCTTTATACACTGTTACTCCGGAGCGCTCTCAACGTTAAATTTCTTTTTTTTGGGAAAAGCGTCGCAACTTTGACAATTTTCATTATGTTTAGATGAAATGTACCTAGTTTTGGCGTCAAAATCGAAAAAAACACGAAAAGAAGGCAAAAATTTCAGATTTTTACGTGAACATTTTTTCCTTCTCGTTCAAAATAAACGGAGATATATTTTTTTCTGAAAGCTACAATAAAAAAAACTATTCAAAAACGCCGTAAATTTTAAAATCGGTTGAAAAAAAGCCCGTGTAGGAATTTCTAAGCGGAAAAAAGTATCGAAAAACGGTTTTTTGACAATAAACATTTTTGGGGTGTTACAATTATGTTGAATACGGTTATGTGTTATATTTGACCAGATAAACAATGTCTACTATGTCACTTTGAAAGTTCTTTCCCTTTTTTTTGTAGCACAGTGATGAATGCATGACTATTTTCATGCTTTGGGTGCAACACGACGAAAATGATAAGACGTCGCGTCGCTCAAATCGGTGAAGGTGACTTTTTTTTTCTTTTTGTGTTTTGTATGTCGTGAATAACTTTTGTCAGCTCTGCGGGTAGCCACTGAGCTACCCTGCTGCGTCTTGGGTTAAAAATATAGTTATTTGTAGATCAGATATATGCGTTATTAAATGGCAGTCAGCTTTTTTTAAAAAAACAAATGATTTAACACTGATCATTTGAAAAAAAAATAAGTGTACATCGTTGTGTGACTACACGTTTGTGACAAAGAATACAATTCACTAATGGTGTCTTTCTAAGGGTCTTAGTCCAGTTTGACCCGAACTACTCTACAGCTTTTATAGATTGTCATTAACGATTTTGGACCTAATTTTTACTTTCATTCCTCAATAGTTTTCAATGTCGGAGTTCTATTGACTTCATTCCAAGTCAACAACATAGGAGTTAGCTTAGAATTTTTAAACACAACCCATAAACTTTGCCTAACGAAGACCAAGGATTGGATATTCGAGACAGCACGCAAAAACACGCAACATGGCGAAGCTTTGCCAGTCGATAAAAATAGTTATTATAGAAAAAAATCTCATCTCATTTTTCGGAATATTTCGTGTAATTAAATGTTCAATGAATATTTACATTCCAGGCATTTACGGTACCGAATCCAGGTCATTTTAAATTAGAACAGTCTTTGCATTTATAGGCAGATTTTCAGAAAAACCCTACATATCGAACCTATCAACATGGGCTGGAACCAACGGCTTTACTTCCCTTTAGAAGTTTTTAGAGATTTTTCGTCTCATAAAATACCAACGGTTCCGACAACGGTTCTTCTTTCTATTCCCCCTACGTTTCTTCTATTTTTTTATTCTGCCTACCTCACGAAAATGTTGCTTGCGTTCAGTCGTTGCTCACACATACAAAAGCAGTCATTGCTTTTTCTGCTAATCGGACACTATAAACGGGACAAGTGGGATACATTCGAATTTGTTTCAATTTCGACTAGAACTTTTTTTAGTTGAAATTGTCGTCTTTTTTGTGGACGTACCCACAGGCGTTAGACGATTATTGAATTATTTTTTTTTTTTCAATTGAAAGTTTATGATTATTATACGTTACACAAGTAAACAATTCTGAACTCTCCCATTCACATGTCACACTTGCCCGGTGTACCTTATTTTATTCAAGTTTGTAGGGAATTTACAAACTGCGAGGATTTGTAATATTTGAATAACTTTTTTAAATCATAAAGTTGTCTTCATCAATTTAAATTCATTTTTTTTTCCTTTATTATCCTATATTTACAGATGGAATGACTGATTGTTCTGATAGCGAGTGTTGTACACATCCAATTTGTGCAGAACATATAATGTGTTTAGCATCCAATGACCCAGTAGAGGTTTTACTTCGTAAGCAACCTCCATCCGTTACAGCATCATTCTACCAAAGAGTGAAATTTCTCATCGAAGAAAATTCAGTGCAGTCGTATGCCCATATGGATGAATACAGTGAAAGGTAAGTAATTAGCCTTTTCATTGACCTTTTTTTTAATTTTCTATTATGTCTGAGTACTAACCCATGTTTTTGATAAGCACTAGAAAATGACTAGAATGATGATGGGTGTAACTGAAGTTTCAAAAGGGCTGTTGATTCATTTCGAAACTGCCCTGCTTTACAAGTGTCTTTTCTGTGTGTGATCCAGACCGGATCATCATCGATCTAACAAAGAAATCATTCAATGTTCATTTTAAAACTATAGCAGTGGTTGCAATTCTTAGGTTTTTGTTACAATTACAATTTTACATCAATGGATGGTGGATTGAAAATCCACCAAACACTCTACGTGCGAGTAAAAATTGATCAAATTAATTAATTATTATAATAGTTGGCAGTTTAAAAGAGTTCTGGATTCTAATTAATGAATGTTGCATTATTAGATTTTTCGTGGTTTAAAGTTTGTTAGCAATATGATGCCCCGTGCATATGTTTTATCGTACTTTTTTGTACAAAAAAGGCTATAATTGAATTTTGTAATTGAAATGTTTATAAAACGATAAGCCACGTTCAAAACAATATTGTAAACATTTTACATGAAATGTAATTCAATTCAAAATTCACTATCCATTGAGAAGAAAATCTGAATCCTACTGGGGTTATGTTTATTATTGATGGAAAATAACGTGAAAGACTTTCAAGGTCTGATCAAATAAAATGTAGAGCCCCTGATTATTTTTCTTTCCCAATCAAAGCGTCAAAAACACCTCTATCTCCGTCATCCATGATTATACAAAATATATTCGTTTTGGTGACTGCAACAGTCCAAAACGAAAAAAAAAATCCCTCATCCACAGCATTTTAAATCCTCCTCCCCTCCATGTAATTGGTTTAAAAAAAAAAAAAGGAGCGCTAGTTCCTTACATCATCACATGTGACTTTTCAACTAGACACGGTCTTGTTAAGAAATCTTGCTAAGAGTTTCTTTATAACTAGCTCACACTCTAAAGATAGAAGAGATACATTTCTGCACAAGTACTGATAACGTGCTATGACCATGTACCGACTAGACGAATATTAGGAAATGTTCTCCTCTACTCTGCGGGATATATTAAATGGATGCTCCTCAACATAGAAATAGTCTATGTTGAAAAGTTTCGATGATGATGTGTGAAAATTGTTATTGTGGCTATTTTGAGCTATTGATAATGTAAAACCAGCTACATGGAGTATGTGTTTTGTCTAATGTGTTTAACCTTGTGTGCGTCTTAATCCTTAATGTCTGTTATATATCCACAAATACCAACAGAAAGGAAACATCCATCAAATAATATATTAAGCATTATCCGTTCGAAAAAAACACTATCCCAAATTGTCACATAACAATGATTCTCAATGCAGCGCAACAGCTCATCGATTGTAATATATAGTATCATTTAGTTAATATTTTTAAGTTAATTATATTTGAGTTATATCATTCATGGTTTCAAATTTTCCTAAGATAAGTTTTGAGGATAGACTTCTAGAGACATTGAATGAATATGGAATATGCTAAAAGCATATTTTCTTGGCTTATTCGATTTCGTTGGTAACTTCATCATTCCGAGGAATTATGTATCATCTACTGTTTAAAGCTTATAGCCGTGATTCCGGTTAAATACTAAAAGATAATTGAATTTCTTAAGTACAGCCTCAAGCCAATCAATTAAAATTTAGAATCTAAAAATCATAAGATATTTTCATTGATATATAGATTTACCATTTTTGTTTCCTCATAGTATCATGGATGCTTGTTATGAAATTAAATTCAAAGCTTTGAGAAAATCATAAGTTAATATGTTGAAATAAACAACATTATGGCTATCACGGGAGACGTGGCAGAACATGCTGTCGTAGGAAAGACAATGCATGAAGTTCAAGGCAATCTAATATCATAATGATCTTATACTAGTTCAGTTCCTTCAGGGCAGACAGATCCAACACTAAACATGTGTTTGCTATCTTTATTGCCCATAAAAGCATAACTCCCAAAACATTACTCGATTGTATAAATACAACCCTTCATTTGCATTTATTTTAATATATATGAACGATTAAGTGTTCGTAACCCTTCAAGAAAAATGGATGTAGTTTACAAGACCTTATAGTCAGTGACATGGAATAAAATATCGCCATAAATAAATAAACACATTTAAGTTTAAAATTGGCGATTTTTATACAACCCATGCGGTTGCCTAGGGCCTCGGAAAGCCTAGTTATTAAAAGCACGTTAATAGCACGCCGGAGGAGGTGGGATGTCAATTTACGGTCCGATAATGTTAACGGTAAAGTTAAAGTGCCACAGTTAATAATTGAAAACATTCTCTGCCAACACCAATATATGAATTTGAATATCGTGTGGCAAGCAAAATAATACTGGGAACTGCCCCCATATTAATCTCATTGTTCCTATATTCATCCTACGATGAATCAAACAATTGGGCAGTTGAAGGATTAGTTAGTAATGTTTGTTGTAGTTATTTAACGTAAGCAAACATTATTAGAAAACGAAACTGATCCTTCAAGTGCCCAATTGTTTGATTCATCGTAGGATGAATATAGGAACAATGAGATTAATATGGGGGCAGTTTCCTTATATGCCCAAGGAAGTTGAGCAAAAGACTAACCCGAAAGATCTCCTCGGCTGGATCGGAAACCAAACTTACCGCCTTTGGCTTGGTAAACCGCACTTTTACCGAATGAGCTATTTGAGACAATAAGAAGAAGGGTTGATGGAAGCAATTTTAAAAGTGCATATCTTTCCAATAACTATACACTTCATTCAATCAAATTGCCGATATGAGCTCCGCAAAGTACACGGAAAGTAGAGATGGTGCCGCAGGTCGTGGCAATCATTAAATTTACTGACGTAATTTTTCCACAACTATCATTGTAAAATTACTAAGTTCGCGGAAAACTATTTTTTACGGTAAAAAAAAACTACTAAGTTGGAATTTTTTTTTAAATTTTTCTGGTTGAAAAAAATTTAAATGAAAACTAAAAACTTTTTGTGAAAACTAACTGCTACATTAAAATTATCTATTCTGAATTAAATATGAGAAGAATAAGTAAAAATATTCGGTCATTTTTAATTCTTTGATTTGTCGCAACAAATAAAATTAATACATTTAATAATACTAGTTTTCAGATGCCCTTTTTTCAAGCAGGTTGCTGCCACAAAGGTAGTTTTTCGGTCGATTAACATGCCATATTGTGTCCCGTAAAAAATATTAGGAGAATGTTTTCCTCAACGATTGCTAATCTCAAATATGAAAACTGTAAAAGAATAGAGTAAATTCGATACCGAAATATCAGTAAATGCAATATATGATTTTAGCTGTACCTCTATTTAGGTATAACCCCACGATTTAATTATTTTTTAGTTAATCTCTTCAAGCATATGTTGTTTACTGATATGCTTTATTTTAACCAGAACCCCTTACTATTCATAGTATTGAATTGATCTTTGTTTTTAAAAAAAACTGGATTGGAGTGTTTCTCGATAAATATTTTGAGTTTGTTTCTGTCTGAAGTACGGAACTCTCACAAGTCACAAAATGAATATCAGTATTAGCATTTACAGTTTTACAATAGGGCACCGGTGGTGTACTGGTAAACGTGATTGTCACTTATGAACAGTCGATACCGTTGGGATCATCTAAGATAAAAATCTCTGATCGCGTCTTTCCTCGTAAGGGAAGTAAAGTCGTTGGTAATGGCCCATGTGTTGATGGGTTCAATAAGGAGGGTCCAAGTCGTCTGCTTGGCATAACGAACCAGCCCAACCCTAGTCGCAAATTTGTTGCAAATCAATTAAAATAACTTCAAAATGCCTCAATTAAGTCACTATCAAGTTGTTGCAACAAATTATGACATTTTTGTGTTGCTTAGGAAAAGGCTGAAGGTCCCGTTATTACAGCATGAAGACGAAGAACAGTGTACAATGAGGCTTCCTCCTTTAGCTCAGTCGCTAAAGGCGCAGCTACAAAACAACGCCATAATGAAGCCGGCTGGTGTCTGTACAGATTGTAGGTCTGTTCTTGGCAAAGGAAAATTTCTCGACTCCCTGGGCATACTTCCTACACTTCCCAGACAATCAGACTGATGCACAAAATGGCATCGAAGGCTGTCAACTAATAACTGTGGAAGTGCGTTAAGTATACAAAGTTAAGAGCAGGCACTAAGCTAATTGTGATAAGCAATTATCTCTAAATATCTAGGAGGAAAAATGTTACATAATAAGAGAGTAATAAAGCTATTCCAAAAAGATCATAGTCAAAGCGAATCATGTCATTTCTAGTGACTATGGTGTCATTGTTTCATGTGCGTTACACGGAATGCCAGAAAATAAAACATCTTCAGTTGGTTGAACCGCTGTCACTGACAAAAAACTGACTAAGAAAATGACGATCGTTTTATTTAGTTAGAGAATGTAATATATCTCAGCACTAAATAACACCCCCGTATCCGTTAAGTAAGAAACTAGGAAGACGGTCTCAAACCCTTAGATAGCCAACATGCAGTGTTCAAAAGACAAAAGCAACCCTGTACGTCCATGCAACTGCCGGTGAGTGGGAGGGAATTTTAATTCAACTTAAGCATAAGAAAGATGCAGAAAGTGCTCTACGATCACTCATATGTTTCAAATGAATGAAATGTGGTCGTTATAACAAATGTTGCCACTTTTACGCATAAGACCCTAGAAGTCACCAACTAGCTCCAAAAGTATCAAAAACCATGACAGGATGAATATTCAACATTAATTACACAATATATGTTTAAATTTTTAACTCGGCGTCTCTAGTCTATCTTCAAACAAGCAGGAGATAATTCATATATGTGGAGGCAGAGACAATTACACGAAAAAGCACGATAAATATGTGAACGTCCTATTTGAATCTCCTCCCAACAACAAATGAATTAAAAATTGAAGAGAACATGCAGTTCCATAAATGACTATAATAATGAAACCACACTTCAAAATATTTAAACTTTCTTTGCTTCGTTGAATTTGTATTATATTAATTCTTAATTTTCATGCTTATGTTATGAAGAGTGAAAAAAACCTTTTCAGCAAGTAATCTCCTCTCTGTACTAAGTTTTTCTTTTCTTTTTTCTTTTCTTTTTGCTTTTGGTACCATTTGCGTTTGTTTTGATCCTAAATTGTAATTGATTTCCATAACCTTTAAAGCAATCAGATATCAAAAACAGAGAGATAGAGAGAGAGAGAGAGATATTTTAATATCACTTACACCGTTAGGTATCCAGAAAGATAAACACAAGCGAAAATAATTAGCTAAAATGTGTTTAGCAGTTATTGTTTCGTTAGTTCTTTATTTAAACAAGAAACCGCAAAAATATTTAAAAAAAAAACTAAGATCAAATATGTATGTGAGATGATGGATGAATGCAAACCGAGATGGACGAGTTGTTTGTCTAATATTAAATGTTATTTTGGTTGATATTTCCCATACCAATAATAATGGTTTTATACTTAAATCGCTAGCCAGACAGAGCAGTTATAACATGTTATAAGCCTATGATGGTGACATTTTTCTTGTCGATTTTTTTTAACATGTTATGACTTTGAATTCTGAGCATAAAAAGGCAGTAGATGTTTTTTTTTTTTTTAATTAACACTGTTACACCTACCGAAAACAAGTTCTCTCAGTTATACATTCGTCGATCCCGAAATGATTTCAACTATAATAAAGTCTTAGGTCTTCCTCCGAAAGAAGTTCCTTTCGTACCCAAATTAATATTAATAGTTTTTATTTCAACGACTTCTGAAATAAAGCTGAATCTCGTTAAGATGATTTTGACTGTACAGTACAGACGTTATGGTACAGCTACAAAACTGAACACAAATCCATCAGCAGTAATGTATAAAAACTACCACAAACATTAACATTTCATACTTGGATTTCTCGTGAAACATGGTTTGGACCTTGCTTGATGAGCAATGCTAAATCTCAGTTTGTTCAGCAATGCTAGATTTCTCTCAATACCACGAAAATAAGTTGCTCCAGAAACTGACATACTGGTAAATATAAAAATCTGTGGTTTTCTATAATTCATATGTTAAAATATATCCACCACCATTGTTTGTTGTTCCAGTCTTTGAATGCTAATACCGCTTATTGCATGAATGTTGCTCTGGAGGCATTTCTTTGAGATATATTCAGATGGCGTAAAAGCACTCTGGGTCTCATAAAACTCATGGATTACTCGCTTTGACAGAGGCGATACAGTGTCAAAAAAAAGTTGCAGTGATTATAGGTAACGGTGAAAAGTAAATTGTTTTGAAATGGGGATCGTTTCTGAACAAAAAGTGTAGTACACATTATGAGACGATTGTTAACATAACGTCTCTTTCAGATATTTTTTGGTTAGATTAGATTAGGATTATAATGATGAGAAAAAGCTAGAGAAAGATATGAAGAGAACAATTGATAATTCTGTCAGAATAAAGCGGTATGAAAATTTAATAGCTGTTGAAATTGATTTGTGTGAGTAAAGAACCATTTCAAGGGTAGTACAAATCATGTGAAGAACTTTTTTTAACAAGCAACTCATGCAGGATAGACATGACGGAGGAAATCACGCCTCGAGTGGCACATTTTTGAAATTTAGACACAATATAGAATAATACTTGTCTTATTCTTAACCCAAACAAACTATGAAAAAGTGCAATCAAACGAAAATTAGCAGCGATTAAGAAAAAACCTTAACCAACCTATTTTGTTGTATCATTGGTCCCTTAGTTGTTATCAATGATTCATTCTCACTCAAACTCACGAACAATGTGCCTTTTACGCATAAATAATGATGAGACTTTACATAGCCTTGTCTGAGAACCTGTTGAAAAGCTCTTGCTCTTTAAAGTGGCAGCAAACATAATTATTATGAGAACTGAACTCCAACTATGCCAGCATACATAAAAGGCGCATTTCCGGAAAATGGCACACACACACAAATGTTCACCAAAATTCAATCTCTTATTGTATTATATTGAAACTTGTAGAAAATCAAGATCAAATCATAGCTTATAGTGATTTCTATTATTTATTTCACTCAACTTCTTTCGTCCTTCCAAATGCTCACACCTTTCTCAAGACTCCATCCTTAAAGTTTTCTACAATAGCGTGTCCAAACTCTTTGGTCACTTTCATCAAGACTTCTTTCAATTCTAGCTCATTTTTGATTATTTTGAGATTTTCCATGATAGCCCAAATATTTTCAATTGGGTAAAGATCCAATGAATACATAGGATTCATGATTTTTGGAATAAATTTAATTTTTTGGCTTATGCTCACCGTAATCGATTGATTGATTGAAAGTAAGTGATTGTGCCATTTTTGTATAAGTATAATTGTTTTTCAATCAGTGTTAGGTTAAAAAAGGTTAAAATTTCATTCACTGGGCCATTCTAACAAACTATACTAACGTGCAGATACCCAATCATAGACACAATGCTGCTTCCAATTAAAAAAAACTCAGTGAATAAATATTCAAAACATGTCGTTCACTAACAATACTAGTGAACTGCAATGAAAAAGAGTATAAAACAAAGAGTTCAGCCCAAAAATCCATTGAAATTTTCCACTCAGTTAAATTTTACTAGGTTTATATCATAGGTACATACGTGTACTGCTCACAAATACAAGCAAACTGAAGGCAAGGAATGCAAAATAAAAAATCAAGGAAACTGAACACTAGCCCTTAAGTAGGGTCTATCATTGTGAATGTTCCGTGGCCGACTGAAAAAAAAAGAAATGCTAAGTGCTATGTGCGGCTGCAGAATGTATGGCGAAACTTATTTCAAAACGGAAATATGAATAACTATACATGTCATTCAATTAATTAGTTATGAATAACCTAGTTGTTATTACTACCAGCAACAATGGCTCGCTTTCTAAATGCGCCTTCTAAGATCCTAAATAAGATCAATGATCAAGATAGATTCCAATCAATGGCTGGGATATCCAAGTTTCTGTTAGTGAACGGCTCTGGCTATTCTAAATGCATTAACGTATCGAACTTGTCTGATGTCAGGTGGAAGAATCTACAATCTTTGTATTGGCTAATATGCAAAATATTCATGTATATCTACCAAAGTGAGCAACGCAGAGCTCATGCTCCTTGTGTAGTCTTTAATTACACATTGCGTATTTGTGTAAGCTTGTTTACGTCAAATAGGTATTTTTTTTTTTTAAATATTGCACAATATTATGAATAACATGCAAAAAACAACAATAATTTTAGTCGCTAAGTGTTGATTTGAGTCCAATTTTGATTTCTTTTTAAAATTGACAGATCTTCGAATGTATAGCTGCACTAAATGTACAAACAATACAATATTTACTTTGTAATATTGTCCAGTTTTGTGTATTATGTTCTTGTGGCCTATATCGGCACTCATTGTGTTTTCCCACAATGCTAAAACAATGACTTGTCACAGTGTTTTTTTCTTTTCTTCTTTTTTAAATAAAAACAAACAACATATTTTAGTTATTCTTGATAAACTAATCAAAGCTCCGCTCTTTGTTTTCCAATTATCTATGGTAATGTTTAGTGAGTTCTGGAACTCTTTCACACCGTGGTAAGTCGCAGTTGCTCTGTTCTTTAATTTTTTTTTTTTTTTTTTTCATTTATATTATAAAACCACAGTCATTTATCGATTTCAATATTTTCAACATTTCTTCAAAGTAAAGTTTACTGATTTAAAGGGCCGTAAGTGACACAATAATTATGACATGAACTGGTTAAAAACGTCACCTGTAACAACACAAAACTAAACCCATTAGATACCATCGGATCAAAACATTACCCAAAATTTGATATTGTTATCTTCCAGAAGAATTATTAAATTACCGAATTTGGTGAATAAAACAAATATTACTTTTGTGTCACTTAGATTCCTTTAATTCAAACCACTTTATTTGCTTTACCATGTTTTCATTCATTCTGTCATGACTGTTGTTCATCATCATTTTATCGACATTGTACAGAAATAATTTAATATTTTTTATTTCCAACACTACATCAATCAAGCTTAAGTTCTCAGATTGGTTCTACATTATCATCATCATCAACACACACACAAACAAAAATAATCAATATGACCTATATGTATGTGTATGTTAAATGTTGTATGCCTCTTGTTTGTTATTGAATTTTAATTTTTTGTTTTGTCTTGTGATCATGTGTTTGGTATGAGTATTATCTCGGTTTTTCAACTTGGTCTTTAAAAAAGCTTAAAAAGTTTACCATCGAAGATGAAAATGCAGAGTTAGGATACTTAAAATAATAAATACGAAATTTCATAAATAACGGTTCAAAATTTAGTAAACCATAAAGAAAATATTCACTATTTCTCAATTTGTTATGCTCCCACGCTTTCACCATTTTTTAAAAAATAAAACGCTTCTCACATGCAATACATTTAGAAACAAGGCTTTTCAATAATTAATTTATTTCTCTTCCAGATTGCTCTAGAACCCTTGTACAATTTTAGTATGAGGAGAAAAAAATGTCACCATTATAGCTTTATAATATGTTAGAATATGTTCAAAAACCCCTTTATTAAAATTAACATAAACGCTTCGTGTTCACAAATAAGATTATTTCTGGCTCCGCGCAAGTAGTCACTCATACAGCTTACTACGCCATAACTAGAGACAAATGAAGTCGATCAAATGTAACAAGATTCTATGCTGGCGGAGCACCCAGTAATGAAAATGTTTCATTATCGAGCTCTCGTTTTATAAATATGCTATGAGCTGTGAAAAAGTTTGTAAAACGCCTGTAAACATTAATCAGTGAGGTGATATTGATGCGTAGACACTTTTCTGTGAAAAAGATCAACATTAGATCAGGGGACTTCAATGAATGATTTAACGTTTCTAGTAACAACAAAGAAGAGAACTTTGCAAAATTTTAACATTATATATCTGCCATCCAGTTGCATTCAAAGCAAACAGCAAGTGATACAAATTGATGTTATAAATAAATTGTTTTAAAGTCTGAGCATGTTTTTTTGTCCGACAAAGTTCCAATCAGTGTTTGGAAAATCATTCTCATGCCTGATTCATTGAATGGATGAACTATTGTATGAATAAGCTCATGCTTGAGATTCTCATGCATATTCACGCACTTAACTCACTTTGTTTTCAAACTTATAACAACCACTCCAATGATAAGTTATTGCTCATGGAGGTCGTGTTAGTTTTTCTTCCTGTATTCTAAAAACAAAAATGTTCCACGCCCTAAAAAGAAGCAATGAACTTTTGAATGATAAAACTTAACCGCTATCATTTGTTTTTTGTACGTTAAAAAAAATCACTAGAACTTTTTTTCACGCTGGCTCCTTTTGCTCAAGCATGTGATTCTTTGAAAATAACTGGAAAAAAATGGAACAAGAAATCCAATGAACAGAATCTATAGACCTTATGTATAGAAGACTTCGAAGCTCTACGTCGATCAGCGTAAACACAGTAAATTTTTAAATTGTTTCGATAATAAATTGTCGACAATGAGAGCCTGTCGAAAATGAACTGTCCACTCGTTCAAATGGATAGTATCGATCTTTAAAAATCACCCCATGTCATTCGTTTGACTCTAATATCTTTGTAATTGGAGCACTGGTTGACTTCTAATCCAGAAACGTAAGCCAACGCCAAACTGCAAGGAGTCACAAAAACCTTATAGCAACAAAGATCAAGCACCATCTCCACCCATGAAAAATTCTTTTTAATTCTTCAATAATTTAACAAGTGCACTAATTAGTTTTATTCATATAGATTGGTACGTGAAGTTGTTATCAAAGGAGCAGTAGACTGCTTTTTATTTTTAATCTGCTTGGATAGAGAGATGCAAAGAGGCAAATGGCACGTAAGGGTCCAAAAGCCTAGAATTTAACTCCCAAACCTCTGCTTAGAAAGTAGAGTGGGTACCCACTGAGCAACCCAGCCACATCTTTATGATGCTCAGAATTGATTGAAAGGTGAGTCACCTTCAACTGAATAATTTGAAAATGTGTAGCACTGTTCATAGTCTAGGCTCACATATATTCGATACGCTAAAAACGTAAAGTTCGTATGGATACGTATTGTTGTTGGAATTTGCCGCTTCAATTATGTCGGGACAACATGTGCATTTTCTTATGGTTTGCTTTAAATTTTACTCTTTCTCTTTTTGAGTTCTACTAGCTCAATCTCTACTGTTTAATACACTCTGTTTGGACTGAACAGGAATAACATATTATAAGGCTATTGGTGACATTCTTTTTTTGCTAGTATATATTTTGATTCTCAATTCCATAAAAAAAAACAAAACGGACTTATTATAAAAATCAGTAGTACTGCTGTAATTTCGTAAAGTATCCAACAATCAACGATGCAACAAAAAATTATATTTTATTCTTGTTAGTTGATTTATTTTTATTATTAAGCCATATTTTTACTATACATATAAAATGTTAAGGATTTGATATACATTGCAAGGTTAATGCTTTGTAATGGAAAATGTAATAATTCTAAAGAGATGTTTTGTTACTCTTATTTCTTAAGTGAACCTTCTAGAACGCTTCTTAATCATTTATGTTAACATTAATTGATTTTTATATTGAAAAGATACAAATTCTTATCAACTGAAAGTTGATTAAGCATTTTTTGATCATCTATATTATTCATTTTGAAAATAATTGTTAAGGTGCAGAGCAATACACGCAACAAACAGTGTACGTATATTTTCCAATCAAAAAGAGAATTGTTCACAAAAACGTTACCGGCTTCTTGTAATAAACATAAGCCTACGTTGATGTCATTGTTTTTATAACAGGTAAATTTAAATTTTTCAGTAGTTAACTATTGAAAGTCTGGTTAAATACTATTTTATCAAAATCTTACTTTGTCTCGTACTATTAAATAAAAACACTTTGTGGAACTATTTATGATCAGTAATTATATTGTAAGCAAATCTTCCAAAATTTATTTCAATTTGAAAAAGGCTGTATCGCTAATGCACAAATTGGGACAATGTTCTAATTAAGTTCAATTTTTCATTCATTTTGGTCTTTTTGATTTGGTTCAATTTTTTGTTTCATCATTTTAAGTCAGAAAATAATAAACTCAGAATCATGTGAAATGAATTGAAAATCATAACAATATCAAAAATAATAAACGTGGAAAACCCAACTACCCCTAAATGTTCAAATCCTCAACACTCCCCAAACCTATTCCCTATTGTCTGCGTCTATCATTTGTTTTACCTGTTGTCCTCCTCTAATGAACATAGAATTATTTGCAACTATCCCAGATCATATCCAAAATTTGTCCCAATAAATTATCAATGAGAAACAAACAAAAATATCAGGAGGTGTGCATAGTAAAATTGGTTTAGAAATACTCAGTTTAAGTAACGAAAAATAACCGAGGCATTCAAACATATTTTTAAGATATAGAAACACTACGACACTATTCAAAAATTATATAATCAAACTTCTGAAGTTACACTAATCATATGTACCGGACAAGCTGAACTTAAAGTTAACTTGTAAACAGCTACTTGATGACATCATCTACTAATTATACCATGTAAGAAAGAGTAGGATGCTATGCGTAGATTGCACAGTTATAACATATTGGAACCAGAGTTGGCAATAGAAGAGTTACGTAAAGAGAAGCTCAGCACTATTTCTTCATCTAGCTAAGCTTAATTGCTGTTTACACTTTTGATGTCTTCACCCGAAATTTTTCATTATTATTATAACATACTAATAATATTGCTCACATACTGGAGTTTATACTGCTCAATAGCTAGATGGTTTGAGATAGATTTGACTCCACTCTTTACGTAACTGTTCTTTAGAAAATTTGAGACAAGGAAACTGTCATTAAGTTGTAGTATGTTTAAAACTCTGCGTTAATGGTGGTAAGCTCAAACTGATATTATCCTCGGAGTTTATCCCGATCAAGAATGTCTGATCTGCTTTGATGTTATTATTGAATTCACTCAACATGATTTGCAGCAAACGTTTTTTACACCATCAGACCGGAACGGAATGAAAAGTTAATTTGAGCTGAAGCTTACCGTCATAAAAACATAGCAAAAAAGATAGTTTTCAACAAGAAACAACATGGCAAAAGAAAGAAACTACTAATTTTACAGGTTACAGGAAATATGTTTCTTTATACAATGTTTAATTTACAGCAACACTGATGACAAAACAAAAATTACCAGACCCACCTTTGCACATTAATAAAATCTCTAAGAAAAATGAGAGTTCGGCTGTCATAATATTACGCGTTTTAGTTTCAAATATGCTCGTTTATAGGAACAGAATTTTTCGTCTAATGAAAAAAAAAAATTACTGATGCCAATTTTCAAGTTCTTTTTTTTGTGTTTCCGTGTATACAATAAACGGCAGCTTATTCAATCAATACACATAAAAATGACAGATACACAAACGAACACTGTTGCTTGCATGGAGTAGAAAGATAAGTAGAGAAATACTTTTCCTCAGAATAAAACTATCAGTAGAGATGGTATCTTACTTCATAATGTCATAATTTTCATTTCCATGACATTCACCACTGTTCAAATATTTAATGGTCAATATTTCACAAAATTTGGCTATTTTTTTGAATGTATCACAAAGTCTGACCGGTAATCGAATATTTAGATAAACTTAATTTTACTTCAATTGCTATTTTCGCTACTAATACTTTGTGATGATAATCACTCTGTCACTTGCGTGACACAACGGTTTGATAAATGTGGAGGTGGACGCTACAAGTAGAAACGTAATTCAACTTAAATAAAAAAAAAATGTTATTATAATATCTCAGTGTGCTTTGTAAAATACGTAGTTACTGTAATCTATTCCCTCTCCCAGAACGGTCGCGTTTCTTCAGAAGGATTGTGCGTCGGTAGTTTTTTCCCCGTTTCTTGTATTGCAGTGCTCCGTCCCGCACCCGGAGGAAGGGATATAGCAAGTTAATTTTGTTTGTTAGTCCTGGCATTGTGCGTCCAGGACATAAATTGTTCAGGAAAAGTTTTGAAAATGGCTAATGATTGAGCATCGTCCGAAGGTAGAAGCGGAGGTTGCAGGGTGATTTATTTTGATATGTTTGCGACATGCATTGAGACCGTTTAGATTGGGTTTTAAATTGTTTGCGCATCAGATAAGGAACATTGATGCAAAGCATTTATTTTTCATTTGAAAGATACATGTTATAGAAATAAACCATATCAATTCAATTCGAATCTTTCGCCCTTTTCCTTGACAACTTTGCGCAAATGCATTGTAAACCCATCGCAGCTGGCACGCCCGATTTCCTGAGGAATTTGGTCCCAAATATCAACCAAATGTTTCTTGAATCGATCTAAAGTAAGCCTTTTCGTAGGGCCTATATGTTGAAGCATATAACTCCAAACAATGTCATCAAGTGGGTTGAGATCCGGTGAAGATGCTGGCCATTCTTCGCTTGTGATGATATCGGGCAAATTTTTCGCGCACCACGCTTGTGTCATCTATGAGCTGGAGCTAAGTTCTGTTGGAAACAATATGGTGTATTCCCATACAGCGTTGAAGCATGAGGAAGCAGATGGTTCTTCAAAACCTGCTCGATGTAATATTCAGTGTTGATTTTTACGTTTGGTTCTATGAAAAGAAGAGGAAGTTTTCCTTTTCGTGAAACGGCGCCCCATACCATGCTTTTCGATACATTCTGATAGCGTTCTACAGGTTCTTTTTCTCTTGAAATTTTGGGGGGGTTTTTTGCCTTCAATTTTTTTTTTTTTTTTTTTTGTGTTTGGGGGGGGGGGTTTTTTTTTTTTTTAAAAAAATAATCTGGCGGGGGGCGGGGGGGGTTTTTTTCTTTTTTTTGGCCCGTGGGTTTGTTTTTGCGTCTGTCTGCCGGGGGGTCGGTTTTTTTTTGGTAGGGTTTTTCATAGGTCATATGAATAAAGTGAGTAAAAGCTTTTACTTTGCTCAAATGCGTACGTCAAACCATTTACTTGAGCATTTACTCACGTCGATATGACAAAAGCAAGAATTTGAGTATTTACTTTTCGAACATCCAAATCCATATGAATAAAAAGAATAATCTGAGTAAATGCTCACAAAATTTTGAGTCACCTGTACAGCATACTCAGTTGAAATCGAACTAAAAGAATCATGTGTTGCGTGGAAGGAACAACATAAAATGTACGTGGGCGGTTTTTAAATTTATCATTTCCAATGGTAGTTGACGTAAACAGTGTTTATCGAAGCTTTGATCGTTCAGTGAAAGTTTATAAAACATGACGAGAAGGAGACGATAATAACTTCAAGCAACTCTACCGGTTTTTTTTTCGAGAAAATGTGATTGCACAAACATTTTTAGAAGATGATTCTGAAACCCGAGGAGGAGCATTATCATATAAACAAAGGATGAAGTGTTTTTGGTGATCCCGAAATTTAAGTAACAAATAAATATTTTTGTGGAAACGATGTATTTGCATTGTTTGATTAACACCACAATAATCACCAAATTGTTTAAATTCTCATCACAACAGAAAATCCAATTTGAAAAATATTCCTACAACTTACTAAGTTCCTAGCGATTCTACTAACACAACGCCTCCCATCAACTGGAAAAACATTCTTTCCAATTCGTTCAGAACAATTTTTCGGTTTTCAGTCTGCTTCTGGTCCGACTTTACTTTGACTTTTTGCCTCATGTTGTTTATTTTCTACGTCACTTGCTGAACGCACATGTCTTTTTCTGCTTCGCTGACGGCGTTTGAGATTTTCCCAGCAGAGCTTTTCCAAAGGATGCCAGAATATCCACAAACTTCGCACCATCAGCAGTTTTTTTGCCAGTAGTTTTGCTGCCTGTTGGATTCTGATTTCCATTTTCACTACCCTCACATGAAAAGAAAGAAAATAATTAGCCCATTTGTAATATTGGTAAATAGAATAGACTTACTGTGATTCAGTTCATCCTCCAGATACTCCTCGTTGAAGGAATCGTCAGACATCTTCCCGTATTGATATTTCAGACATTTTTTTGTGTGTACCAACAATGCTTTTTTCTACTCTGAGAAAAATTTCATTGTTGTACCGACAATTAAATCATGGTCAGGATGACTATCGCATATAATGGTTACAATAACCATGAAAATGGTCGAATTCATCACGTTCATGGCATTTTTGACTACGATCATGGTAACAAGGACTATTCCGACATTATGGCAAATGTTGGGTCAACTATTTTTAATGGTCGTTTTGACCATGATCATAGTCGGTTCAAAATCACTACACTGCAATAGTCATCATAACCCCCAATAATGGTAAAATTGACTATCAAATTCTTCTCTGTGTACCTAAGAAAAACAAGAAATATTTTTTTGACAGAGCAAATGCTAAGTTCGAAATTCGAACTTACTCCGAGTAAAGTACAACTTTATTCATACGAATTTTAGCAAATGCTCAAACAGTTTACTTTACTCAAACTGGTTAGCTTGTGAGTAATTACTCGTTTTTATTCATATGGCCTCATGTCTGAAGAGCCTGTTCATTGAAGCAAGGGACATTTGAAATCGTTTGCTCAATTTACCGCCAGATACGGCCGGATTACGTCTTATTCACTCCCTCAAACATCTGATCTGTTTCTTCGTTCTGGCAGTTTGTCTGGCAACTCCTTTGTGTTGAATATGGACATTTCTAGTTTCCTTCAACCGTCCTTCAAGGTACGAAAAACAAAACGCTTACCCACTCCGTACTGCTTAAGGCTATTGAATATCTGACACGGTCTAAACTTTTGCAAATGTAATTTTTAAACTTCCTCCCATATGGCTTCCATGGTAGCTGATAAATATAAACAAACGGAATCGCTTATTTATCTTCAACGATAAGCTGTCAAAAGAATACACTCAAAACGGGTATAATCAATTCCGCTGTTAAAAATACCCAGCTAAAATAAACCAAGACTGAAAAAAGTTGACACCTGTTGTGAGACACATTGTATACCTTGACAATATGCTGGCCAGGATCAAGACGTCCAGTTTTGAATGTGGAAGTGTGAATATTCTTCACATATTCATTCGAGGTGTGAAGATTTTCACGCTGGGCTTATTGTATACGACGATGACCTCAGAATGTACGTGCTTGAACTAGATTTCTTGAAATGGGGTGAATTGAGCCATCACCTTCAATCTCTAGGGCCAAAAATGTTTGCATATAGCAATAACGTGTAAATCATCGAAGAAATACAGACAATTCTGTTGAGATTGCTTGCACACAAACAGGAAGGACGTCTGAAGAGCAAGATAAATTTTGTTTTCGGCACAGATGCTTCAAATTATATTCGCTAGCATCAAGCCGCACCCTTCTATATAAAACTATCTGTCATTACAAGATAACCAACGTTCCTATGATCAACTTTGCAGAAGACACACTGTTACCAAAAGGTAATCTTGATCCTCTTTCAACAGCATGTATTGATGATGTCCCCATCAAGGAATTTTAAATACATTTAAACTAATCATGTTGTTTGTAGTTGCACGAAGCACGTAATTAATTATAATGTTTGAAAATTGGAAATATCATTCTTATCAATATGCAACTCTAGGAGTGAACAGCAATTTTCTGCTAGAACCAAAGATGTGAAGAGAAAGTATTGATAGGTCCGTAAGAGCACGAGAGTCCTGCCGATGTTGAGAAGCTGAAGCGAATCAATACGCTAACAAGCGGCCGTAATGTTAAGGTTGGTTCGCATCCAACACTTATGGAACGTTTTGCTATGCAAGATGTAGTAGATTTACATAGAACCACCATGCGAAACGGCGACGCTAGCGTTAACACTCCGTGGTGTTGATTTTTGAGGGCTGGGGCTTTCCTGAGAAGGTTAAGTTCGGTGACTGATCGCTAAAACAATGGTGTTACCGTCATTGAATAACGTTAAGTTCGGTGACTGATTTCAGAAATGATATCATTTGTCATATAAATTCATTTGTGCTTCTCAAAGGGTTCTGTTTATGTGTGAACACATCAGTATCTTGTGTAATATTCAATGGATTTTTGCTATTTAAAATGTGTGGATTATTTCCCGTGTATACAGAGCGCTTTGTTCTTTGCGATTATTCGACAAGCAACGATTTTGGCAACCGGAAAGAGCTGGTAGGAAAATTTTGTTGAAAGAGTTGCAATTTTCGATCCTTAAAAGCACCCTCATAAGAATCTTCTCTACCGGGCGTATAATGTTAGAACTGTGGAAGTTAATTTCGTTTTCGCAGTAAGCCACGTTTCACAATGAGAAAATATATCGGCAGATCCACTTTTTCCCATCTTTCTAGCAGAGCTCGAATACATTGACGGTTGAAGTGTTCGTCTTTTGTGGCTATCCACGAATCAAGCCATTTTCTGATGTCTTCATATGACATGAACTGCTGATCAGCCAGGCCATGTGCCATCGAACGGAAGAAATAATAATCGAACCGTGCAATACCTGGGGAATATGGCGGGTGAGATGGTCCCATTTGTGCGTTTCCAAGTAGGTTTTAAAAGGCTTGACATCGGGAGGCCGAGCGTTGTCATGCAGTAAAATCACTTTTTCGTGCATCTGCTCGTATTGTGGCCGTTTTATGCGCAGTGCTTGGCTCAATCGCATAAATTGAGTTCGATACCGTTCCCCAGTGATGGTTTCGCTCGGTTTCAACAGCTCATAATAAATAACACGACCTTGTCCCACCAAATACACAGCATGACCTTCGCAGCGTAAATATTCGATCGGGCCGACGACGTAGATATATGGCCGGGTCGTTTCCAAGAATGTTTCCACTTTGGATTGCTGTAATGTTTATTGGCTTCAAATCATTTGGAACCCAATTTCCTTGCTTCTGAATTATTCCCAACGCATGCAATCGCTTCTTAATGGCTTGACGGGTAACTCCTAATGCTGAAGCAAGATGGGCCTTCCTTCGCGTGGACGGTCGTCAACATCAAAATCACCATCTTTGAAGTGACGGAACCAATCGCGGCATGTTGTTTCGCTTAAAGCAGCATCTCCGAACATTTTTTAGAGCACTTGATGCGCAGAAAATCAACACTTCCCGCAAATGACGATTGTTTGGCACAAAATTATACATTTTCAAATAACCAGAAGTATATAATGCAAAAACAAAATCAGTAATGTGTCAAAGCGGTTTGTTTACCATATGACTAACCTTGGCTCATGAAGTTTTGGAAATGTCAAAATTAACCAGCTCTTACTGCTAGAGCCATCTACTGACAAACAGCGATAACTTAGTTGCGCACCTAATCTATTCTTCATATCTGTGACCGGATTTAATAAATTAAAGATAGAGGGCGGGACAATGAGCTCGTCACTCTCCCGTCACTTAACTGAAAGATAAACACTTCTCCTGCTAACAGACTACTGTCAGTTTACCCCTGTCAAAATTTAAAAAAAAAACTGCGTGAATTAGCTTTTGTTGATAGCAGACTAACGCGTGTCTTAAGAAGAAAATGAAATAAAATGAATTTCGTCTGCTCATTAAGCATTGATTTTTGCGGAAAAAAACCATCACTCAAAGACTAAGCTTGATAAATTCTATGAAGACTCAGCACCATGAAAGGTAAAGAAGTGATTTAATGAATTTCGTTGTGACATGCAGCTAAGACGACGAACGTTCTGAATGCCCAGTTTAGGTCTCTATGGTGGTGTTGGTCGATCGGAGATTGAAAGAGAGATTGTGAGATCAAAGATATTGTGAAAGCCATACACGGCTATCAGTTTTTCTCAGTTTTGAGTGATTCAAAACATTTTCTTTAAAAGTGGAGTAACTCATATATTAGTAAATGTAACTGGGATTGACATGTCAACATATCAGACACAAAAGTTGGATGAATTATAATAAATAATAATAATAATAATAATATCTAAGACATCGACTTAAATCAGATGGATGTTTTGGCTATGTCGACTTGTCAATCCCAGTTACATTTACTCATATTTGAGTGACTCAAATGATTATGTGTGACTGACTCAGTTACTAAGTCTATGAGTGACTCCAGGTTTTACAAAACTGGGTCGTATTTCTCATGCGACTGTGGGTTCTCCCAAAGCTGGTGAATCTCACGGCCATCATGTGACGATGAAAAAACAGGCCATCTCACTGTCACGAGCGAACAATTTAGTTTATCACTTCTGGGTGTGGTAGTGTTCCTTAGGGGCTTTTCATAAACCACGTAGACTTTTCTTGGGGGAGGGGGGTTTGACCAAAGTCTACAATCCAAACAAAATTTCAAAAAAATGCATGGAGAAAAGTCTACGAGGGGGGAGGGGGGGTCTGAGATTTTCAAAAATGAGTCTACGTAGTTTATGAACATGCCGTTATGGAAATGTCGTAATGCTTTTTGGATGAAAACATAACAAACAACTGTCAAAAAGATTAAAAATGGTAAGCCAAGTTTAAAGTTATATGTGGGAAAACAAACAATTTTTACAGGGCAAAAGACATGGTGGTGTGCGTGCCTTAAACGTCACTAAGCTTAATAATGAGCTATCTTGTCATTCTCGCACCATCATGCAGTCATGAAATATTCTCTCAAAAGATTTTGTTTAACAAATTTCGAACTAGTTTATTTGAAATTAGCCATACAATAATATGTTATCGACAGGGTGGAAATTTAATTTGAAGTTTTGTGATGAAACTCACAATTATATTAATAAATATACTTTTAATAGCAATGACCAAATCTAGTGGTGGGTTATATCAGGATTATAACCGCAAGGTTCACGTAGGACCTTGTTGGTTTATAGTAATAATGGTATCATCTAATTTATACGTATCATTACACATATGGTTGGTTAGAATGTTAATAAAATAGTTCAATAATTTTGCTATGGCCCCGTCCCTTTTTATGAATTTTTCGTGATCTTCATCTTTCTGGGCCATGCTATTCAAAAAAATATTAAGTGAATGACAGATGCGACCAAAAAAGTCTCTTTGTGCATGTAGAGTGTTCCATCTAATGGCCCGATGGCAGTAGATTCTGCGAGTATTTTCGTTTTTGCGCGATTGTTTAAAACAAAGCAGTTTGTCACTATAAGTTTTGAATAAGTTTAACTGGATTATTTTTTGCACCGCTGGTCTAATTCGCTTCGCGAATAAGATCATAGTTGATGAGAACTTGACTAAGTAGTGATTTTTTTTCTTACTGAAAAAATCTACTTCATTATCACGGAGGGGATGGCCATCTACGAGAAGAAACTAGAACTAATGTTTTTGGAATCGGTTAGTTATGAGCTTATGCCTTGTATGCCTCCATAAAAAAAGGCATAAGCCAATTGACAGTTTCCTGTTTATTGTTGATATTTCTGCGTATCTAGTCTTGGAGCGCCCAGTAATTAAATCTTCTTTGCGGTTTTTAACAATTATTTTCGTTGTATACCTTCGGCAGTGCTGCAATGTATGAGAATGCTCAAGACAATGAATACACTTTTCCTCAGCTTGTATGTAAGAATCATCGGCGTGGTTTTCAGCCGCTGCAGCAACTCCTTACTTCGAATCACTTGTGCCTTCTTTTGTTTTTCTGTTAATCTGTGAATCCGCTGTTTTTTATACGCTTTGAGTTTCAAATCATAGGTTATGATATTCTGGATCGACATATGAGAAATATTCAGATTCTTGGTATCGCTCATCCTGATTGTATCGGATTCCGGTGAACTCGCTCTCTTACGCGTTGCACCATCATTTGGGTCCTAACTGTTGGATGAGGTCCAGGCTTTTGGTTGATTTTGTACGCCTCATTATATAATGTCTTCATATATAAATCTACTACCAGCTCTCGTTTTGCGTCCATGTTTATAGCGTAACCGCAGACTGACGTCCGACTTCATCACATTTACCTGTATAAAAACATGGCTTCCCTCAGGATATCAAGTAACAAGAACCTAACAGATGGCGCCACAGATTTTTTTTAGGGATAATTTTTTATTAGTAATGGGTTGCCAGTCAAACTGTCAAATTTAATGTAGCAATAAGTTGACTAGGCGGCACTATTGTCTTGCACGTTTTCCAACATAATTAGAGTTGAAATTTTATACAACAAATTATAATTATTTTGTTCGAGCTTCAATGTCTGTCTGTGGATAGTCATGAAGAAAACGAATTCCTTTTTTGCTCAGGAAGTTCTAGCAGACTGGTTCCAAGCTCGGTCCCAAACTTAATGATTTTCCCCTAAGACCGTCACTCACACCAATATACTGTCAAATATTCTGTCACTATATTATCAAAACAAAAACAAAGATACTTGTACCAAAAGGTACTGAAAAGCGCAAGAGTGCATGGCAAGGTGCAGAATGTAAGGTGTACTTCGGAACTAGGGGTTCTACAACAGTGAACCAATTTCAAATCGCTAGTTGCGCATTGATTGTTGGCGTAACCAAATCAAACAATGTACTAAAATAAATCACATTCACAGGTGATTACACGTACAATGGAAAATATGCACATATCGGTTAACAAAACTGCACAAAAGATATTCTGAGACAAAAAAAAACTCTGACAGGCATCCTTTGCCACCCTGTACATATGATTGCCAGCAGAATCGACCGCCATAAATTAATTCCACATCCATTGCCGATGCATTGGTATCGTGTATTGGCATCGTGTTTCGCCGTCGGTTCGGGTCATTCTGTTTGTCTTTCACACTGTTCCTTGATTTGGTAGACCGCCACTATGTTCCGTGATACACAAGGAGTTGAAACACATTTCCTGTGTTAATTGTATACTCGTTGTTGTTTCATACTATTCACTGTTTTGGATAGTTCTTTCAGGTGTTAATAGATGCCGCTTGATTATATGCTTGGGTATTGTTTCACCACATAATCAATCGCTTAAATGTCCATGCCATGCTGACATCGGATTGTTTTTAATGCAGGACTACGTTTCGCTTTTCTATACCGGTTTTCATTTAAAAAAATTGAGAAATGGGAGCGTTGCGCTAAAGTGAGAGCTTTTTGAACTCTACCAATCTCGTTCGACTCAACAGAATGACTTTATTTGTACACCATTTGATCTGAAAAACATACAAATTTTTTGCAGTACAATTTCAATTATGGGTTATTAGTATAAGTAGTTCAATTGTTTACTTAAAATTGACCTACTTTTGTACTCATACAAATCTACATATGATTAATAATATGGTTTTACTCTTTTAGGCTCTTCAAAAACCGGTAACAAATGGTTCAAATTATCTTCTTCTTTTTATTTCATAAAGTTTCATTGCATGTTTAATACAGCAATAGCCACACCCCTCAGCTGCAAAAAAATATTATGCTTTATTACCGGTGTCTGATTTTACAACCGCTACCCCTCTTGTTAATTTTGCTTCGTACTGCATTTTCGTGCCTCTCTTCTATCTGGGCTATGCTATCGACGCTATCCAAGTATAGCGTTCAAATCACGTTCTACAGAACCTTCATGAAACCCATATTGTTACTTGGGTTGTAAATAAATAGGACGTGAGACGAACTGTGTTTTTCGCTCTCGTTACGAATTTTTTTTCCGTTTTTTTTTCTATCTCGTCCGGTTCCTCGCGATTGCGCGTCCGGATCGCAAATAACCGCATGTGCTTGCTCATCTATAAGCCAGAAGGAAGCACTTTAAAATTTTGCAAGTTCTCCCGCTCGACCTATTGCCGTGGCAACCTTAATAAATTTCATATGGTTATTTTTCTTAACGACCTATCATCCAAACCATCAAATAAACGGTTGAAGGATTTGTGATATCGTTCTTTTAAGGTAATTTTTTTATCAGGGAGGGTCGTAAAAGTTTTCACGCGATGACATTTTTCAAGCCATACCGCAGCCAGATACCTCCCAGTGGAAAACGATGCTTGTGATAACTAGATTACTAGAATCATTCCAAGTATCTTGTGGTCGGCCCTTCGCAGCGACGAAGAGTTTAATAAGCTATTATCCGTAACGATACATAAACTAGAAATATAAATTAATTTCTAACGCGTATCATAAGCACTATCCTTTTCAGGACGACCAATTGAATTTAACAATATAAGGGTTTATGTTTAACTGAAATGTTCGTGATTTATCTTAAACAACCATTACATATTATAAAAAACAGTACATTTTGGTTTGATTTAGGCATTCAGTCGATAGTGGTAAATACGACAGCGAATTTTCATTATGGCCGAACTGAAAAACGTAAGCAATGGATTTTTCCGCAAATTTCTCGACATAGAAGCCTTTTTTCATTAATGCACCACGATCGTTTTGAAGAGAAGGAGTCCACCTATCCGATAGAATTGGTGGCTTACGAGAAATCTACAAATTTTTATAGGCCCTTTTCTATTGTTGATCCAGAAATTTGAAATCTTCTCCAATACGATCTTTCTTTTACAGCAATATTTAAGCCGCATATTTAGCTAAAGGAACGCATTTTTTTATAAATCTAAGTAATAGTATCGCAGTCAAGGATCGATGTCCCCGGAGCTAAAATTAAAAAAAATAAACCTAAAATTGGAATGATTCCGGCATATTTTATGGATCTTAATTATTATTTTGCACAAAGTTGATTTGCTATGGACCATTTTTAGAAGTTTGTGGTTCATTTTTCAAACCTATGATGGATCATTGGCGATTTATTTATGAAATATTTTCAATAATTTTTTAACATGTTCATATATTTTAGTTCACAAAAGTTACAATCTAAGGATCAATTTGAAGAGTTTAAGGAATTAAATTGAAGCTTCTATGGAACATTTGCAATATGATTATGGGTAATCCGTACAATTTTGTATTTGTTTTTTATTTATTTGTTCTTCGCCTCGATTTTTTTTAAACTCTGTATTTAGCCAAGGTTTCTAATTATATTTTCAAACACACATTTAGACATAGCAAAAAAAAACAACGCTCAGATTGTTAAACGACCTAACAGTTATCGAAAGGGTTGTTATGCCCATACGTAGTTTTATGGCGACTGACTACAAATAAACTACGGTCACGAAGCTGGCGAGAAGGTGCATAAAAGTAGATGTTTTGCAACAGCGCATAGCAATCTACACTACCTTTGACAAGGTCAAAAACAAATCACCTCTCTAGGTTAGTACGTCTGTGCATTAAAGTTTCTAAATCGATCAGTCTGTAACGGCTCGGATAATCAGGAGGTTTGCTGGATTATTCCACGGAAATTGACGAAGAGCATACCGTACAAAAACCCTTTCCATCCGGATGATCTGCACTGAGTGATAAGGCGAACACACACACCAGTGCTGCAAAGGTCTTTGCGGTAGTTGTGCTGATATGCTCATTGAACCGGAGTTTCGTATCTACAGTAACCCCTAGGTCACGAATTTCTTGAACACGCTCTATAGCTTCTAACTGGATCAAACTCTGTTCGGGGCCGGTGGGTCAATGAAATAACTTTGCACTTTTTGATGTTCAGTTCCATTCCATTTTCAGAGAACCACAATAGAATCTCGTCGATGTCAGCCTAAAGAGCGCAACCGTCGAGATGCGATGATATCACTTTGTAGATTTTTAGATCGTCAGCGTAGAGGAGCAAGCGCGATTCAATCCGAAAGCACAAGTCATACACCAACAGTTTTCTTGCGGTACCTAACGTAATGGAGAAGACGCGAGATCGACTACCGTTTCATTTGACGAAAGCGCCCTGACCAAATAAGTAAGAGCGCAACCACTTTGTGATCCAATCAGGAAAGCCCTGATACTTCAGCTTTGCAATTGCAAGGGTGTAAGGAACCTTGTCAAACGCTTTCGAAAAATCAGAGTGTATGGTATCAACTTGGTGACGATTCTCAATTTCCATGGATAGGAAATTTACGTATAACATCAGATTCTTTGTCGTGGATCGCTTCTTCACAAAACCATGTTGAAATTCAGAAATCAGCGGTCGAAATACAGCGTAAAAAGCTCCGTGAACCAATTGTTCGAACACTTTAGCCATGCAGCATAAAATCATGTTAACAGCATGTTTGTTACCAGCTTTTAAAATCGGAGTGACTGAGGCTAACTTCCACGCATCTTTAAAAGTACATTCACTGAGTGACCTGTTAAAAATAATCCTCAACGGCGTCAGCAGTGAATCAGCACATTCTCTTAAAAAACGGCGATATGTTGTCTGTCTCTGACCCTTTTGACATATCCAACTTTTCTAGAGCTGCCAAACTTCATGTTGGCTCACAACTAGAGCAGGGCAGGATCTAAGACTGTCAGGGGAAAATGTTGGCAACATTGGACTGTGCACATTCTCGAATAAATCGGCAAACTTTTTGACGTAGGACTTACGTCTCTCTTTTCTATTCCTGTATGGGGCGCCGTTCTAAAATGTCTGAAATCGAAAGCGTTACGCGGGTTTGGAGATTTTGATCGATAATATCTCCTCTCTGGCCCACAGAAATTGTACGATAAGTATTTCATTCGAAAGGTAGAACATCAAAGCTGGATTCCTGATGCTAACTTAATTAATTACATTTGTTTAAACTAATTGAAAAGTGATGTAGAAGGCGATGTCCGCTCATCACCATGAGGCACCAAGAGTGGACAGTCATGTTTGCTAGAGTGAAAGATATGAAGAGTAAGTGTTGAAAGTTCCGTCAGTGTGCGCTAGGTTGAAAATTGAATAGAAGTATTGAAAATAGAGCGACAGGGCATGGGCAAAGTAGTACTCGAACCATGGACGTTACCATTGCCTAACATCCCACTGCGAGGTAGGTCAAGGCACGGACGAATCTGCCGGAATCGTCCGTGCCTTGACCTAAGGTATTGGTCGAAAATGACATCATATTTGCGCCACGCTCTGATTGGTTCATACTGCCACAGTTACCGTGCCACCGATTATGAAACATGTGGGGACGACCGAACAATCATCAGTTCTCGTTGTGCATCCGTATGCGACAGACGTGTTCGCTGAGCACGTTGGTAGAAAACGCCACCCGTGAAAACAAGAAGACCAAAATCATCCCACGTCACCTGCAGCTGGCCATCCGCAACGACGAGGAGATGAACAAACTTTTCTTAGGTGTGACCATTTCACAGAGTGGTGTCCTGCCAAACGTCCTGCAGCCCAAGAAGACTGAGAAGAAAACTTCAAGCGCGAAACATGTTTCCTACGTAAACAACTAAAATTGAAATTTCCCTTGAGCTAATCAAAATTTTCATTACCACGCACCGGCTCAACATGGCGTTGCTTAAAAAACCAAGTCTCGGAGAAAATTGCTAAATCAATCACCGTCATCTTCGTGGTCAAGTGGTTAGCAGCGTCACCCGTCGTTCAAGCGATTGCCATGAAGTGAGGGTTCGATTCCCGCTCCAGCCTATGGAACTTTTCGTAAAATGAAAATGTCAAACTGGTCCACTGGGTGTTATGTTAAGTTGTTTGTTGTAATTCTCTCTATGTTCAATGTTCAGTCTGTACAAGACTGTGTAACCTCACGAAGACGGTGTAAATGTCTATTTTTATTAGTAGTATGACATCCTGCCAAACACCCAGGCCGTAAACCATGTTCCCTCCGTAAACACAGGATCCATTTAACACTTACAAGCACTTGGACATTCAACAAACAAAATATTATTAACAGTTGATTCGAGCCGAATCGGCCGACATTTCCTTAAAAGTCATGTCTGTAGGGATCCGGTTAGATTGTTTACGGCTTCGAATATACGACCAAAAAGATGACGGTTTCTGCTTCCCAATCTACTCCAATCGTCTGATAAAGCTACGAAATGCAACGTCCTGGCAATTGGCGTAATGTGTTTCGAGCGACTGTAGATTGATCCAGAACACAGTAGTGCGTAATCTAAAATTACGAGTTTTTCGCTCAATGTTACGGAGATGCTGTAACTCAGTTGTCCACCACGGTTGCTTAAACAAATAAGGCCTGCTTCTTCGACGTGGAACAAAAAGGGTGTCCCACATCAAATTGCATGACGGAATAAACGCTTTAGAAAATTACCCATTAGGTATTTTCTCTTGAACATTTGGGTAGAAGTAGTTTAGAGTGTTTTTTTTTGTTGTTGTATTTTTATCGCTGTCAGTCTTTTGAAAAATGTAAAAAATGAAGTTACCCGAAAAGCAACGTCACGAATTAATTTTGAGCAAGCACCTAGAAAATCCTCAACTCTCTCATGGGGACATCGGGAAACAACTCGGAATCGTACAGGCAACGGTGAGTCATATGATTAAACGTTACTACGAAACTCAAACATCATTCCATTAATGATCAGGATCACGAAACGCTTAAAGCGTTTAAGCGGAATCCCCATGTTTCGGTCAGGAATGTGGCCAAAAAGTTGAATCTGTCCAAGTCTTTCGTTCAGAAAGCCAAGGACCGGTAGGGACTGCATACGTTCAAAGTGCAGAAGGCTCCAAATCGTGACGAACGGCAAAATACGGTGGGAGATTCAGGGGCCCAGAAATTGTACACCCAGATGCTGACGAAGCCTCATTGTCTCATCATGGATGATGAGACTTACGTCAAGGCGAAATTCTGGCAGCTTCCGTGGCTTCTGTTCTTCACCGCCCAGCACAAGTTTGATGTTCCGGAGGAAGAAAGGAAGCAGAAACTTCTAAGCTTGACAAAAAATACAGTATTAGGCAAGCTACCTGCTCATGGAGCAAACGGAGTGCGCCGTTCGTGATTACCGGGACTGTAAACGGGTAGATCTACCTCAAGGAGTGTCTACAGAAGCGTCTGCTTCTTCTGTTAAAGCAACACGAGGGCCCTATGATCTTCTGGTCGCATCTAGCTTCGTGTCACTATTCAAATGTTGTCCTGGAGCAGTTCGAAGCCAAAGGGGTCACCCAAGGAAATGAACAGATGTAAACTTCTTCCAAAACTATTATTTGCTTTACAGCGATATAAATGTGAAAAGCTATTGATGTCAACCACAAATGTTCGCAAGTATTCCCAGCGATCAGAAAATCCTATTACAATTCAAATCACAGAATCCCGTATAAGGACATTATCATAAGACAAGCAAATATCCGATCCTGGCCGCTACAGAGTCAATGGGGTTCCAACACTAATGGACACGACGATTCTGCTTGTGTTTTTTATTTAAAATAATTCTACGAAAAAAGGTAAATATATTGAATCGAGTAGGCGATTTAACTTAATACTAATGTAGATTCGTGTTGGACGTGCAGCGCGCTACGCTTTTTTCGTACGGTTGGAAATATTCATCGTCTATCAGCGACCATCCAAGGCTCCGTCGTGGTGCTAATTGAATCCCGCCTAAAGATCATCGAGGCCCGTGTGTTTCGTGAAGGCCTGCCTCAAGAAGGCAGTTAATCGGAAAATCGAGTGAAGTCGCCAAAACTAAAAGTAGCGAAGTATCTCCCATCGGTCGTCCAAAGCCGAAGGAAAGGTCCCTCTCCTTCAAATTTGTGGACCGGAGCAATCCGAGAGCTCGTGCCGTCAATTGCAAGAACCCGATCCAAACCAAAGGATAGAGGTATCACCGATCTCCGCTCGGTGGAACGGATAGGTACGCGAAGCCGGGTTTATTATCGGGAATAAACTACTCACTAATTTCGGGAGCTTAATTTGTTCGTTGATCAATTTGGTAGACATCCCTTCGCGGTCACTAAGATCTCTCAGCTGATGGAAGGGAAGGAGTTTTAGCCTGTGTTGAAGGAATTTCGCCAATTTTCACCCAACAACCGTTCAAGAGTTTCCCCTGAGCCAAAACAGTATCTAAAGTCGGGCAAAACTAAACGTGACCGGTGGTCTCTCTTGGAGAGTGGCGCTTAAGCCACCGATTAATTAAACTCGGAATTCGCGAACGGTTACATTGGCGCCCAACGCAAAATAAGATTTAAACGTTGCATTTCTACTTTTTCTTTCGTGAGGTTACACAAATAAATTCACTACAGTATTTCACAAAAAAAGAATCAATGTATTGCCTAACTTAGGTAAATTGGTTCACAAATTCGTTATTTATATTTTTTTTCTTTGGCCTTGAATTATTACATTGAATTTAAATGTTAGGAAGATTTTGAATTTGATATTACATAGTATAAGCTAAATTGCATTGAATTTTTAATTTATTTGAATAGATTTTCTAAGTTAAGTTATTTCGTATTGAATTGATTTTTTTTTCTGGTTTGGATTTTGGTCTAGGACAACCTTTTTCAATTGTTTCTTTTATATCATTCGTTCATCATCGTTCTCATGATTATAGCTAGTTATTAGTTACGTAAATTAATTATCTCTCTCTAATCGTAAAATTTTGTCCCGCTACGTGAATTTTGAACATTTTGGTTTCAAAGTCAGTCAAAATGACTACGCAATACATTAGGCCAAGTGTCGATTATTTGGTGGAGGCAGAGGTGGATTATGAATTAAATTTAAGGAAACAATCGGTTGATCGTAGAGAAAACTTGGAAGACAAAAAAATATTACTGAGAAGACTTTTCTTTGAAGACAAGAAGCATAACATTGTTTACGAAGGCGTCTACAAGTATTCGGATGAAATTAAGAATGTTGCGGAGACTGTGCAAGAGTTGGTCGAGAGGGTGAGGAAAAAGTTTGATAGGGCTTTGGTTTCACGATTACGACACTATTTAATGCGCGTAGCGGCTGCTACGGTTGAAGATGAAGAACAGTCTATAGCGAAGAAAGAAGCTTGTAAGCAAATTGAAAACGTGTTAATCGAGTTAGGACAGCCAGTTTACGTTGAAGGTAAAGAAAATGATAACTTAGGTTCAGGAAAAAGTACATGGTCGAGGAATCCAGATCCGAACTTCCGCGATCAACGCAAGAGGGCAAGGAGGCAGAGAACAAAAATCAGAAGATAGGGGAACGAAAGGAGAAGAAGAGAATAGAGATCCAAAATACCCTTCGATAAATCCGGAACCGTGTAGCAAGACACGTCGAGAATCACTTAGAGCCTCCTATGAATCCTTAAACTTGGATAACTTAACTTTAGAATGTTCATTAGAGAAATGTAAATGCGGTTGATGTGAAGGTACCGGTGCGTTGAAGAAGTCTTCCAACAGTGTCGGAGAGCAGAAGCTTAGTTTTAGAAAGCAGGAAAGTAATAGCGATGATAGAGATAGTAAATACAGAGAACAAAGGAGAATTGAGAGTGATTTTTTAGGCCAGAAGGACACGAATAAAAGTCGCATAAGAAACAGAAATTTGGAAGAGGAGGGAGAAAGTAAAATGAGAAATTGTTATGAGATGGATGAGGTAGAGAGGACCGCGCTAGCAGAGAGAAAGAGGTACGGAAATAGTGCCCAAGCGAGGAGCAAAATGCACCGGGATCGATCATTTAGCCCGCTGGGTAGCAATAGGTTCGAAGATGAAATTCGTTTCCGTTATGGAAACCCGAACCATGATAGAGGAATTAAAGCTCAAATTCGCGAACTCAAAAAAAAAAGGGGAAACGTTTCTCGCCTACGTAACAGAGATTGAGAAACTGAACCAATGTTTGTAACGTCCTTTCTCGTCCTCAATACTCTTCGAACTCATCTGGGAAAATATGAGGCCTCATTATCGTTCAAGATTGTCGGTAATGGACATTTTCAACCTTGAGCACTTGATAAAAATAAATCACAAGATAGATGCGAGCGATCCAAATTTCTACAGACCCACGAATTCGGAGCGACATCCACCACATTGAGGCAGATGATTCGTGTGATGAACATTCTAGGGATGAAGCAACTCCAGTTCGTCTAATCCAGGAACCACAGCGGATAAATCGACAAGGAGAATCAATCGCAAGCGCACGAAATCAGATACCAGGAAGACAGCAGATGTCACAACGAGCGACAAGGCCTAATTTTTCCTGCTGGAATTGCCAGAAGAGCGGACATACCTGGAGGGACTGTCAGGAACGCAAAATGATAATTTGCTACGCGTGTGGAAAAATAGGGAGAACAACGAGGTTTGGTCTGAACGGTGGGCAAAACCGAATGAGGTCAACAAACTAAGTGCGGGATGCTTGCAGGGGAATCCTAACACCTCGCTAGCAGAACCGATTCCCGATCAAGTAAACATTGACAGGACTAATAACATCTCCATTTTGGAAATTCGAGTAAACCCCACATCATGTCCGCATATTAAGGTTAAAATTTTAGACACAGAAGTAATAGCGTTCTTAGACTCTGGAGCTGCAGTCAGTGTTATGAGTTACGTAAACCTTTTAGAGGCCCATGACAGGACCATACCGAAATCGAACATAAAAATATGCACTGCTGATGACACGAGGCACACCTGTTTAGGATATGTTAATGTGCCATATACCCTTGGAAACGACACCAAGGTAATTCCAACGCTGATTGTTCCAGAAATTCGTAAGCCGCTTATACTGGGCATGGATTTCTGGCGGGCATTTGGAATTAAGCCGATGATGTCTACGGACGATAGAATTCAAGATTTGGAGTTGTCTTGGACCTCCAACAAAGCGGAAAACGAAATTTGCCACTTAAGGATGGAACAGCATTCGATCACTGAGGAATCGCTTATTGAATTTTCGGTCCAGCTCATAGAACCGTTAGAATCAGTGGTTGTTACAGCTAAACCTGAAGAAGACGACTCTTTGGACATTCCAACATTAGACCTACCAGAGAACCCGACTGAATGGATTGAAACGATGGAGACAGAGCACATACTAACCGTAGAGCGGCAGGAACTAATGCAAGTTTTGAAACGGTTCGAATGTACTAGCTCGGGTCGTTTAGGAAAAACGAACCTAATTGAACACGAAATCGAACTCACAGAAGACGGAAAAATGCGAGATTTGCCCATGTACCGGTATTCACCTAAAGTTTGGGAAAAAATTGAAGAGGAACTAAATCGCTGGCAAAGCTTATAGGTGATTGAGGAGTGCACCTCGGAGTACGCGAGTCCACTAGTACCCGTCAGAAAGGCTAATGGAAAGATACGAGTATGTTTTGACTCTAGAAGGATAAACTCGGTTACTAAAAAAGACGCATATCCAATGAGGAACATGGCTGAAATATTCCATCGCCTTCAAAAGGCGAAATACTTCAGCATTATTGACTTAAAGGACGCGTACTTTCAAATACCGCTGAAAGAGTCATCAAGAAATTTTACAGCATTCCGTACTCCAAAAGGTCTTTTCAGATTTCAGGTTGTCCCATTCGGATTGAAGAATGCCCCCTTTACTATGAACAGATTGATGAATCTTGCGATAGGTTTTGATCTGGAACCGTTCGTGTTTGTATATTTGGACGATATTATTATCGCCACCGAGTCCTTAGAAAATCACTTTCGACTATTAGAAGAAGTGGCGAAACGATTAAAAAGGGCTGGGTTGACAATCTTTGTCGAAAAAAGTCGGTTCTGCCAAAAAAAGGTTAAGTATCTCGGGTACATTCTCACAGAGAACGGCTTGTCCGTTGACAGTGCTAAACTGGAACCAATACTGAATTATCCTAGACCCAAATCTGTGAGAGATGTAAGGAGACTATTGGGCCTAATGGGCTTTTACCAGAAATGTATACCTCAATACAGTCACTTAACAACGCCAATAACGGATCTACTTAGGAAAGCAAAAAATTTTAAATGGTCGGTCGAAGCAGAACATGCATTGAATGAGTTGAAGTCAGTTCTTACATCGGCTCACGTCCTTGCGAATCCATATTACGCTCGGCGTTTTATAATTGAGACCGATGCCTCCCAGTTGGCTGTAGGAGCTGCTTTGTTACAGGAATACGACGATGGCCGACGAATTCTAGGATATTACAGCAAAAAACTTTCAAATACGCAACGGAAATATTCCGCAACAGAGAGGGAGTGCCTGGCTGTTCTTATGGCAATAGAAAACTTCAGGCACTATATTGAAGGTTCAACGTTCACTGTAATAACTGATTGCAAGAGCATCACCTGATTATTTTTTATTTCAGCTTCAAACGCCGATTCTAGGTTGCTTCGCTGGGCGCTCAAGTTATTGTCGTATGACTTCGTTTTGCAGTACAGGAAAGGGAAGGATAACATACTAGCTGATTGCTTATCGTGCATAACCTCCATCGCAATTGACGATAGTTACTCTGAGCTCGTTAAAGAAATAAAAAAATCTCCTCATGAATTCAAGGACTTCAAAGTTGTAGGAAACTATACATACAAGTTCGTAACAGATGGCCAAAAATTCGCGGATAATCGTTACGCATGGAAGCTCTACCCGGCAGAGTCCGAAAGACTCCGTCTTGTGCAGTCCATGCATGATTCGGCACACCTCGGGTATGAGAAAACGTTGAAAGCTGTTAAAGAGAAATAGTTTTGGCCTAGGATGGCCTCAGAAGTAAAGCAGTACTGCAAGGAATGTTTACTTTGCAAAACAGCCAAATGGATAAATATCAACCCAACGCCCAAGATGGGATCTCAGAAAAGGTTTTGTGAATACCCGTGGCAGTTCTTGACCCTCGATTATGTTGGACCGTTCCCTTCATCAGGGAAGGGAAGATTCACGTGTCTGTTGGTTGTCACAGACGTATTTACCAAGTTCGTCATGGTACAACCTTTCAGACAAGCTACCGCCTCATCCTTGGTTCAGTTTCTGGAGCAGGCTATCTTTCTTCTATTTGGTGTGCCGGAGATCATACTTTCCAATAATGGCACGCAGTTCACGTCAAAGGAATTCGCAGCATTGCTGACTCGATACGGTATAAAGCACTGGCTAACCCCATACTACCATCCCCAAGTAAACAATACGGAGAGAGTCAACAAGGTGGACACAACAGCCATAAAAGCCACTTTAAAAGGAAAGCACACCCATTGGACTGATAACTTGCAGAGTATAGCCTGCGCAATACGGAACGCTGTCCACGATTCGACGAAATATTCACCATACTTTCTCACTTTTGGCCGCGACATGGTATCCAACGGAATAGAGTACGAAAGATTCAGGGATACCGGTGTGACGTCTAATGAAGTCCTGAATGACGAAGAGCGGAAGAAGTTATATGAGGAGGTACGCTTAGCTAAAGCATACGAAAAACAATCCAAGTACTACAACCTAAGGTCCAATAATAACGCCCCTAGTTATCTAATTGGTGAAAAGGTATTAAAAAAATGCACGATCCAATCAGATAAAGCCAAAGGTTATTTTTCAAAACTAGCGCCAAAATACACAGAAGCGTAAGTAAACAAAGTAATGGGAGACAGTTACGAGCTGATCGATAAGGACAACAACATTATAGGGATATTCCACTCGAACTTTTTAAAGAGATTCTAGAAGAACAGCTTCAAAAGCTATGACATAGTCCACCAAGGAAATGTACCAGTAGATAAAGAAAAAACGTCGAGGTAGAAACAACCCTAGCCATAAAAAGGCTAGGATATATATTGGCATAGTGTTAGTAAGTAGGATACAAGACGGTAAACAGATCGACAAATGTCGTTACAAACTAAATTTACTTAAAAGCTATGTTAGTAGTAAAATTTGTCCTCACCATGTTGCGGTAATGCTTGGGGATATTATGGCTCTTTTTCCTTCGAGCTTTTATAGCATGCTCCATTTTGGTTGCGGTCGTAACTGCTGAATACAGCCATCCATCGCATCACTATCGCATTTTTCCCAGAGCTTCGTTTTTCGTCTTCTTCCAACTGTAAGTGATGAGTAGACCTAAAAGAAACAAAGAAAGAGATTAGAATCCACCATTAGGTAATATAATGCAATGGAGCGACACTTCCTTTTTTTCTTGGTGCCAGGCGCCATTGCAACCAGATGGTAGGGAACTCCTCTGCATCACCAGTTTGTAGCGCTCGGTCTAACGCAGACCCAGAATCCGTGTATGTTCCGATCCTAGAAAGTAAAAATTAAATTTTATTGATAATCGCACAAGATAGTTTATGAGATAGTTTGAAGTTTCCACTAGTTGTTACGTTTATATCACTTTGCTCCACGTCTTGTTCGGTGCATTGTGGATCTTTTAAGAGTATGTTTGGGTTGTTTCAATGCAATTGTGGTCGAAACAAGTGTTCGATAGTGCATTTGTGTGTAACTCGTTAGGTGAGGAGTACGTTTAAGCAGTTTCAAGTGCAGACTAGGTCAGAACAAGATTTTGCTAATGCATTAGCTGCAGTTCGTTGAGTGGTCATTTTATATTTTAGAACGGAAAGATGTTCCGTTGGTTTGATCACGTTTCCTACATTGAGTAAATATTGGACAGGATTGATACGTTGATGAACGAATAACCTTAGTAATTGTTTCCATGTTTCATGTTTTGTTTGTCTTGTTTATTATACATTTGTAGAATAAATAATTGAGCATAAAATTAATCTAATGATGTTTTAATAATAAATCAAAATAAATCAAAAAGCTCGCGTTGATAAAATCGAGCTATCCATGTGCCCAATTTGCGTTTATATGTGTATGGTATAAAAGCTTGCCTTTTATAGCAAGGTGCTGAATCTGTAATAGGCGGTTTAAATTCGCCATGCTTTCCGTCGCCATACGACTTGGACATAGTTTTTAAATAATGCTCGTAAGGAATAATTAAGAGTAGTCATTTTGAATAATTGAATAGGACTCAGATTTGAAAAAAGGCACAGTTTCTTGGCTCAGACAGTTCTTCCTTTCGATCATTTCACTAAAGCATCGGCTGGAAAGCAGAAGTGCGCGATTAAAGTTAGTTACGTTTTATTTGTTTCAAGTAGAATCTGTAGGTAAAGTTAGTGAGTGGGTTTAAAACATTGTAAGTGGTGTTCACGCTAAGATCAGTTAACCCAAATATGGGTGAAGAATACTCATAATCGCGAAAAGTGCACATACCTATTTATGGGTACATTACTACTTACCCATATTTGAATATTTTTTTCCATGCAAATTTACTCAAATATGGGTAAAGTCAACTTTACCCATAAATGAGTATGTGCACTTTTTTGCGATTATGGGTAAACCGAGCTTAGCGTGTTAATCGTCCCGCGTTTCTTTCTTTGTTTAGAGGACTGAGGTACTTTTTGAATCGCCGATTCTGCTTGTGTTTTTTATTTAAAATAATTCTACGAAAAAAGGTAAATATATCGAGTGAGCGATTTAACTTAACACTAATGTATGTAGATTCGTGTTGGACGTGCAGCGCGCTGCGCTTTTTTCGTACGGCTGGAAATATTCATCGTCTATCAGCGACCATGTGTTTCGTGAAGGCCCGTTTCAAGAAGACAGTTAATCGGAGAATCGAGTGAAGTCGCCAAAACTAAAAGTAGCGAAGTATCTCCCATCGGTCGTCCAAAGCCGAAGGTAAGGTCCCTGTCCGTCAAATTTGTGGACCGGAGCAATCCGAGAGCTCGTGCCATCAATTGCACGCTAAGAACCCGATCCAATCCAAAGGATAGAAGTATCACCGATCTCCGCTCGGTGGAACGGATAGGTACGCGAAGCCGGGTCGCTTTGGGTACGTGTGCCTCTATTCATAAGGGCGGATCGCCCCGGGGACAGAAACGGCTTTCAAACGCCGCCATCACTCTCGTGGAACAAAAATCGGAAGCTTCCGTTCCAGCCACCACTCCCTCCGCATCTCTTGTTCGGCCATATTGCACACACGGGTCCTTTCGTCATTGTGCGCCAACTCGCAGTGTGGACATCCTGGTGGCAACCATTGCACCGCCACCATTTCGTTGCCATTCCGTTGAGAAAGCCGTAACGGAGTCATCGAGGTACCAACGGGCCCCTTCAGTCGTCGAGTCTTCGGAAAAACCTGCGCAGGTACGTTTAGAGCTAAGTCACATGGCCATGTTTGCTCTGTTTGCTTTTCGTCGAAACCGTCCAGCATGAATAAACGAATCTAGGAAATAAGAATAAATTCGATTAAGTTGTGATAAAAGTTAAGTTGCGTTTAACGCCAATGATCGGGAATAAACTACTCACTAATTTCGGGAGCTTAATTTGTTCGTTGATCAATTTGGTAGACATCCCTTCGCGGTCCCTAAGATCTCTCAGCTAATGGAAGGAAAGGAGTTTTAGCCTGTGTTGGAGGAATTTCGCCAATTTTCTCCCAACAACCGTTCAAGAGTTTCCCCTGAGCCAAAACAGTCTCTAAAACGTGACCGGTGGTCTCTCTTGGAGAGTGGCGCTTAAGCCACCGATTAATTAAACTCGGAATTCGCGAACGGTTACAATTTCAACTGTTTGTACTTTAACCATCTACTTAGAGAACGTAAATCTGCATTCAAATGTGAAACGGCCTCCTCAAGGCTTTTAGCTGCAATGAACAACACGGTATCATCAGCAAAAAGATTAATATCACAAAATCGCAAGACTCGTCGCATGTCATTAATATATAGAATGAATGAAATGGGCCCTAATACACTCCCTTCTGGTACGCCAAGGCTGTTCTACACAGGGCTCGAAAAAGAATCATTAAAAGCCGTCCGTTGAGTTCTGTCAGACAAATAGCTTTCAAACCATATGTATGCAGAACCCGAAAATCCAAAGCGCTTGATTGTTTCTAACAACAAGGGCCGAGAAATCGTTTCAAAAGCGCGTTTCAGATAAAAAAAAACAGCAACAATCGTATCTTTACGCTCTACATTTTCTTTCGATTTTGCTAACACTAAATTTAACGCTGTTTCACAAGAATGACCTTCGCGATATCCCGCTTGTTCCGGCGCAATCAAATTATTACTGTTTAAATACGTTAACAGCTGGCCTTTTACAACAAGTTCCAATTTTTTTTTCTAAAGTGTGCAACATGTTAATAGGACGAAACTCTTCGGCGTTAATCGTTCCAGCTACTTTTTGAATGGGAAAAACTAATGATTCTTTCCAAACTTGTGGCACGTGCGCAGTTTGCAGCGATTCATTAATTAGGCCCAGCAGGTTGTTTCCGATGACATTAAAGCAATCTTGTACTACTCTTGCATTTACGTTATCTACTCCAGCAGTTTTGTTCAAAGAAAAGCTTATAGATTTTAGATCCTCTATATGATTGGGTGAAAACTTTAGAAACTACTGTTAATATTAATCGGCTGTTTTATTTCGTCTGGCTCATCTACTAGATCAATGGATTGATTGATTGACAAAATACTATCGACGAAATATTCATTAACTCTACATGAAATGATGTCCTCTGACTGTTCTAATGTGCCATTGAAAGTTATGGATTGCGGTTTGCAATTACTAGGTTTTAACATAGATTTCAAAATTTTCCATAAATTTTCCATAGTCTTTAAAATTCTGAAAGTGTTGGCGCACGTTTAATGTGTCTTCTCATCAAATTGAAAACATTTATTCCTTTAAAGTATAATGAGTTTTGTGAAGCACATGTGAAGAAATTCGGTGTTCTTATTTCATCCGCGTTTCTAGTATTATATCTATGAATATCACTTCCTTAGTGATGAAGTTCATTGAAGTACTAAGCATTTAGTTACTTACTGGTTGCTCCCAAAATACAGTATTTGTTCGGGAACATTCGCTCCCAGCAGCGCGAAAGCGACCGGGTGAGAGAGCGATCATCAGCACGCATGCAAGCGAGCGACGGAAACTTTTCGAACGTTCTCGAATGTTCGTTATGGCAGGTACACTCAGTAGCAAAAAAAAAGCGGCTTTTTTTGCACCGATATTTCAGCAAGGTCAATACCGTGTGAAAAAGAGAAATACTGATGTTGGTGTGTCAACTTTGACGCCAGCTGTGGTCCAAACCACTTGATAGAAACAGTTAAAAAATTTTCCACATTATTTCCTATACTTGTTTAGGCTGTGCTGAAAATTTTATTTTGTTTTTTTAATTTTTAAAAAAAATAAATTTTTTAATTTTTTAAAAAAAAAAAATTTTTTTTGGAAATTGGTTGGTCAAAAACCGTTTTTTGTAAATGTTATAAAAAAATTTAAAATTTTAAAATTTTATAAATAAAAAATTTTGTTAAAAAAATTATAATTATTTTTAATTTTTAAAAAAAAAAAATAAAAAATTGAAATGGTGAAAAGAGGGGGTGGGAGAGGAGGGTGGGGGGGTGGTGTGTTGGGTTGTGGGTGATGCGTATCAGTTTGTATTGGAAAACCAACCAGTGAGCACAATTAATCAGATAGTAAAAGTAGAGAAAAGTGTAAGATTTAAGTGAAATAAAGCTGAAATAGCAACAGCATCGTGAGAGTTGTGACTTCCTTGCTCTAGAAAGAATACCAGGTGGTGACGCAAAATGGTTCTTGTCAGAGCCAATAGTTGATAGAGTTGATTTCCTTCCTTGCATGCATCGCATCCTTTCTTGCCTTGTGTTGTGTGCCCATCCTAGTCCGTTGTTCCTCCTAAATCATTTTGTGCTCACGGCCGAGTCCAAAATAGTAGTAGACAACACAAATACGGAAAACTCGTTTCCTCTTCTAAAAAGATCGAAAGTAGTTGGCTGGCCGTTGGGGGGATCCCCAGCGGGCGGGGGCGGGGGGGAAGGAAAAATTAACGGGGGTTTGGGGAAGGGGGGGGGGAAGAAAAAAAAAAATGTTGGGGGCGTGCGACACTCAGCTCTCGAAAGTTCGCAATTTATTTAATTTGATTCTATTTAGATTCTTACTCACCATCTGATCCTGATTCAGGTAATTTGTATAGTGCCTGGATTGTCTTTTCAAGTTCTTCTTATTTCCATACCAATCACCCGGAGACATCTTTTCAAATCTCAAATCTCCAGGTCTACCGCATTTTTTATAAGGCAACCTGTACGCAGCCGCTAACTTTAAGAGGTGATTATCCGGTCTACGAACTACGTGACCCCAATATCTCAACTGGCACATTTTGATCCATTTGGTGATCTATTTAGGTTCACATGTGGAGTAAGTACCTATCTCGGTTTGGCAAAATGGCTTAATCTGCCCATATATTGGATTTTGGTACCTCCAGAGGGACTTTCTTGACCTCCTCGTGAGTACTGTGGCTTGAATGCCGTGGGAGCAATAACCGTCTCGCACAGAACCGTGCCTAATTTGAGTGGTGATCTAATCTCCTTCAGAAAATCTAGAACGATTCTTGAGGCAAAAACGGCATCCCTTGAGTGCTTGTTAGTAGTTATATTTCGATCTTTTATTTATTTATTTGTCGTCAATCAATAGTAGACCGTTTTGTTGCAATAGTGCTTACATTTTATGTTTCACTTATATATACAGTACGCCTTAGAAAACTAACACATCAGATTTGCATTTTTAATGTTTTGAATCATTCGTCATTATCTAATTGAATTGAAGTATTGTTTTAGTTTTGTTTTGGTCATAGTAAAGTCTACATTTTCTCCATGCTTATTGTAAGTTGCCATCATCTGATTCAAAGGTACAAATTTGGCGTAATTTGTACGATGATGGCTTGTAATAAATATATTTCTATTTCGTAGTTGCCGTGACGGTATGTAAAAATTAAGTTTTGTCAAAAGTTCTGCTGAATCAACGCGTTGCGAAACAATGTCATTTACGAATGATACTAATGCAAATTCACGGCGCTCTTTTAATGATTGGATGCTGATGAGCATGCAGCGGGCTTCATAAGATGGAAGCGGAAACCTTGTCCAACCTAATTTACGAAGTGCATACAGTAAAAATTGCTTCTGTACTGATTCTAGTCGTTCTTAATGGGTGACTGAAAATGGTGACCAAACTACGCTACAATATTCCAGTATTGACCTCACATATGCAATGTACAATGTTTTTATTGTGTACGGATCATGAAAATTGTAACAAAAACGTTTTATAAATCCAAGCATATTATTTGCTCTGATGATGATAGTATTATAATGTTCAATGAAATAAATAACTCCTAAATCCCTTGTTCTTTTACATTTTTCAACTGGCTGATTCCCTAGATTGATAGTTATGTCTGGGGTGTTTCGGACTAAAAGCTATCGAATTACATTTCTTTACGTTCAGCTGTAAAAGACTTTTGTTGCACCAAATATAGAAATCATTTATTTCTTTCTGGAATGTCATGATATCTTCTTTGTTTCTTATTTCTAAAAATAGTTTCATGTCATCAGCGTAAATAAGAAATTTAATGTTTTTGAGAATAAAGGAAATGTCATTTACATACAAAATGAATAAAAGGGGTCCTAAGTGAGAGCCTTGGGGGACTCCAGAAGTGACCTTAATAGGATTTGATTTCTTCCCTTTGAATCTAACTATTTGTTGACGGTTAGTAAGATAGGATTCGATCCATCTGAGGATTCCTGCCTCAATTCCCATTTTTCGCAATTTGAATAGAAGCATGGGTATGTCAATGCGATCAAAAGCCTTGCTGAAGTCTGTATAAAGAGCTTCTACATGGTTGCCACTGTCCATTGCTATCAGTGAGTAGTTGACGAATTCCAATAAATTTGTGCTAGTTGATCGTCCTTTGAAGAATCCATGTTGCTTGTTAGTCAGTCTGTTTTTGATTTGAGAAAACAATTTTTCATTGATAATTGCTTCAAAAAAATTAGGAATGCAGGAAATAATGGCAATTCCACGATAGTTACAAATGTCCGATTTTTTTCCACTTTTAAAAATAGGTACTAGATAGGAACTTTTCCAAAGTTTTATGAAGATCCCAGATTCCAGTGACATATTAAAAAGCCAAAATAAAGGTGCTGTAAGTTCTAATGCTAAGTTCTTCATAAATACGGGTGGTATTCCATCAGGGTCAGAACCTTTGGAAACGTCTAATTTATTCAAACCTTCCAAGATGTCTTGAAATTTGACTTGGCTAACTCCAATGTCCCTTGAAAATTCTGGGAAGAAATTGAAATATTCATAATCGCGATCTTCTTCATCAAACGTGGTATAGATTTCTTGGAAGAATGTTGCAAATAGATTGCAAATTTCTTCCGCGTTATCACCAACATTTGAGTTAAGATGCATTCTAGATGGGAAATTGTCAGATTTCAGCTTAGTTTTAACATAATTGAAGAATTTTTTTGGACAAGACTTAATTTCAAGTTCGGTTTTTGAATTATGCTCATCATATGCATTACTAATAGCTAGTTTCAGTTCATCGCAAACCTTCAAATAGTATGTCAGATTATTACTGTTACCATCTCTTTTATACATTTTGTGGGCCTTTTGCTTCCGATTTTTTAATTTTTTTATTTCTTTATTATACCAAACTGGGTGGTTCGAATTACCTTGTGGCCTAATTTTTTTGAGTGGTACTTGTTCAACTACTATTTCAAACAATAATTTATAGAAAACCTCAACAGAAGTTTCAACATTTGCTTCATTCTTAAAAATCATTTGCCAATCAATTCCGTTAAGTTTGTGTCTTATGATATCATAATTTGCTAAATGATATTGAAAGACCTCTTCATATTCATAGTCGTTGGGTTTTTCGTATTCATGAACAAATAAGGAAAACTCAATTGCTGTGTGAAAAGCTTCATTTTTCCATAATGGAAAAATAGATTTACTTACACAGAAGTCTTCCTGAATATTTGTCAATAAAAAATCTAAATAGCACTTTTGTTGGTTTTTTACATGGTTAATTTGATTGAGCCCCTAGCCTGCAGTTTTGTCGAAAATAAGCTGCAATGTTTCATTGTCCCCAACGACTGGTAGTAAGATGCACTCGTTTTCATTGTCTAGAATAAAGTCAGCACTGCGTTGATTAAAATCACCGTATATGTGAACTTTCACTTCTGGGGAATGTTCAGACATAATTTCATCAGCAATTTGAAAAAAATGGTCATATGCTTCTTTGCGAGCGTTATTTGGGGGAAAATACACTGTGGCAAATACATGTATTTCACCTGCCATGTGTTCTTTCACCCATACATGTTCGAATCCCTTAACTGTAGATGTATCAATGATTTCTGAATTAAATTTGGTAGAAATAGCAACTGAAACACCCCCACCGGACTTCTTCCCAGAAATTTCCAAATTGCGATCATTTCTAAAAACATTATAAGCATTTCCAAAAACTTCTTCACTCCTAACACTTTGGTCCCAACTGGTTTCAGTTGCCATAATTATTGGGAATGAGCAACCCAAAATTTTTGTATGAATTTCCTGAATTTTAACCGCACTTTTCATACGGTTAAAATTTTGGCAATAAACTATAATTTCTGTGCCTAACTGTGTTTGGGGAGTAGGGGGTTTCTGACTCGAGTTATTCGTTATATTAAAATTATTTAAACTATTTACCGTCAAGTTATCGTCAGACTCTGAAAAATCATTATCCTCCTCTAAGGGTTTCGTCAATACCGATGAAAACTCGAATGCCTGTGTGAACATGAACATCCCTCACATGGTGCAGCTGAAGAACTCCCCGGAGCCATCCAGTTGGGTGATTGTGCAGGAACGATGCGTGAAGAATCATCAATTGCTGGGTACGGGTGTAGGGTTTCGCCTCGATGAAATGGTATCGGTTGATAGTTAGGTGGCGGCGGCCTGGAAAAACAATATTTCGCTGCCGCAAGAAGGTCTCGATCAGGTGGTAGTGGATTGTATGGATTACTGACGGTGTTGAAATTGTTGTTGTTGTTGTTGTTGTTGTTGTTGTTGTTGTTGTTGTTGTGAGTACGGTTACTATTGTTGTAGTTGTTGTGTATTATCTACTCGCTTGGTTATCGGTATTCCAGGGTAGAATAACGAACATGTTGTTTCATTGACATGCCCAGTGATAGCTATTTCTGGAAGAATAGGAGGATCCCATCTGTGATCATTACTTGACATTTTTGTTCATTCAGTTTCAGCTTCACTTCTCCCAAGTAATTTCGAAGCACTGGTATAAGCTTATCCAATTCTTATATTGTATTGACGATTATAAGAAAATTGTCCGCGTACACAAGAATAATCGGGAATTTGAGTTAGCCAGACTGGTTAGGTTTAACTACACCATTCAGTTGATCCTCGATCGCAATCAGAACTTTTTGCATGATAAGATCAAAAATATATGGAGAGAGGGGGCATCCTTGTTTAACCCCTCCTGTTCATGCAATGGTTATCATCTGTTATCAGTCGCCATTGATGACTGCGTGTCCGATGTTTTCTCAGCCATGTCAGGGATACCTATGTACTCGTCTTCTTGATATACTTTAATCCGTCCAAAAGCAATTTCTTTTATATGCCCTAAGGAAATTGAATTGGACTGTATTTCCACTGCCATCTTATGAAGCACGCTGCATGCTTATCAATTTACAGACACTTAAAGAACGCCGCGAATCTGCAATGCTTTTCTACGTCAATGACATTATTTCACAACGCATAAAATCAGAAGAACTACTCTCGCAATTGAACTTTTATAGTCCCAGTCGGCATCTTAGAACACGGAAATTATTCTTAGAAAAGTCATACAGAACTAATTATGCAAAAAATGGCCCCATTAATCGAATGATGCGCCAGTATAACTTACATTGCGAAATCATCGGCATCACTATGTCTAAAGAACAAGTGAAATGTCGTCTAAAAGACAACAGAAATAATGTATAGTATGTAAGTAGAACACTAACCATTGTATGTAGTCTACATTGCTTGACGAAATAAATAAATAAATAAGTTATGTGAATTTGATCCTTGAAGGTCCACTTCGAATTGATTACATTTTCTCAAAAGAAGAGTCGATCTTCTTCGAGTAACACATTTCGTACATCGTAACAAAGCTCTGTGGTTTATATTCCGCATGTACTAAAACTTTTATGATATTTATTTCTTGACGACTTTGGTTCATTCCTCCACCGCCTGGAATCCGTCCTCAATGGCGCCGATAGCATACTTGAACCATATTTGCCATCTCGTGCACTGTGACTGGATTATATCCATTAACAATAACGAATTTATTGTTAGCAGTTACTCATTAAAGCGTCATTATTTTTCCCCCATAATGAGTAAACATATGAGGTAACATAAAATGGATGAAACTGTTTGAATACAGTGTGGATAACAACAAGATTCCAACCAATGGAGAGTGAACATCTACTACTGGAAGAGCGGTTCATTGACAGACTTTTTTTTTTAGTTTAGTTTTCATATTTATATACATAAGTTATCTTAAAACTAAAGTTAGGAGGATATAACCGATTACTCGCGGCCGTCTCGAGGTTAATAGGAATAACAATTTAATGGATGGGAAGATGGGCGGAAATTTTAAGTATAGTTTACATAATACATTTATTTTAAATTCCAAATTGTCAAAAAAAAAACTTATAACTATACATCTTTTGGGTTTCTTTTGACTTGAACATTTTTGAGAAAGAAAAAAAAACTCACAAACTCAGATACAAAAAAACTAATAGTATACATACATGTTAAACTACTACAATCTAACGCCCATGTTAGTCAAAAACACATAAATGAGTTTCATAAACTCCAGATCACGTACAGCCAAGATATCTCGAACCGGTACATTGGGTTGTCTACCTCGAGCTCGAAAAGAATCATAAAGCTCAGATCTGACTCCACGATGCTCGGCACATGACCAAATAATGTGATCTGCGTCGTGGTAACCTTGTCCACATTCACAGAGATTGCTGTCGCTCAGCCCAACACGGAATAAATGAGCGTTCAAAGAATAATGATTGGACATGAGGCGAGACATCTCTCGAATGAAGTCTCGACCCACATCCATCCCTCCAAACCAAGATTTCTTCGACACCTTTGGGATGATTGAATATTGCCATCGCCCCAAATTTCCTTTACTCCATTTATACTGCCAGCTGACGAGTGACTGTTGGCGAAAAATAGTAAAAAATTCATTGAAGGCGATTTGTCGATCATAAATATCGCCTTCTATAGCGCCTACCTTTGCAAGCGGGTCCGCTTTCTCATTGCCCAGAATTGAACAATGAGAAGGGACCCATACAAAGGTGATGAAAAATAACGCGAAGATAAAGCACTGAGAAGCTCCTGTATTTTCATGAGAAAATACGAGGAGTGCTTTACCGGCCTCAATGAGCGAAAAGCCTCTTTAGAACTGAGACTATCCGTGAAAATGAAATACTGATCCGGTGTTAGTGAGGCAACAATTTCTAGCGTAAAATGTATTGCCGCTAATTCAGCGACATATACGGAACAAGGGTTATGAAGTTTATGATTGGCGCTATGAATTTCATTAAATATACCAAAGCCTGCTGACTCCTCTATCGATGATCCGTCAGTGAAGAACGATTAAGTGGAATCGCCATGGCCAAATATCACAGGAGCAAGCATACGAAGATAATGCTCTGGGATTCCATGAAGCTCCTGCTTCATGGATAAATCAAAATGAACCGAATTGTCGAAGTCGGAAAAGCAAACACGATTGGAAATATTCGGCGAAGGGCTGTCATCCTGTGTTATGTACAAATGGTACAAAGTCATGAAGCGAGTTTGAGGATTCAACTCGAGAAGCTTCTCAAAGTTTTCGATTACCTGGGAGTTTATAACTTCACACCTGGTGAGGAGCTGGAGAGATAATTCTGAAAACCGATCCGAGAGGGGAAAAATGCCTGCCAGCACTTCAAGACTCATCGTATGAGTCGAGTGCATGCACCCTAAGGCGATAAGAAGACACCGATACTGAATAGGTTCCAGTTTGATGATGTGCGAACGAGCCGCTGACTGAAAACAAAAACTACCGTATTCTATAACCGACAAAATCTTTGTCCGGTACAACGTTAGGAGATCTTGCGGATGTGCTCCCCACCAGGTTCCAGTTATTGTGCAGAGAAAGTTGATCCTTTGCTGGCACTTTCGCTTCTTACTCGAAGTGGGCTCTCTAGGTGCACTTTGAATCGAACCAGACCCCAAGATATTTAAATGACATGGAATGAGTTATCGGTGTACCCCAAATTTGAAGCTTCGGTTGTGCTGGGTTATGCTTCCTAGAAAAAACTACCAACTCAGTTTTCTCCGCAGAGAATTCGAAAACTAGCTCTAGAGCCCAAGTAGACAAATTGTCTAAGGTATCCTGTAAGGGTCCTTGCAGATCGACCCCATTGGGTCCCGTGACGGGCACTACGCCGTCATCTGCAAGTTGTCTCAACGTACAGTTGTCACTTGGACAACCATCAATGTCTTTGACATAAAAATTATACAAAAGGGGGCTTAAACATGATCCCTGGGGAAGACCCATGTAGCTTAATCGAGAAGCTGTAGAGGTTCCTTGAGAAAAGCTCATATGTTTCTCTGACAGCAAATTGTACAAAAAATTATTCATTAATTGTGAAAAGCCACAAGCGTGGAGTTTATCTGAAAGAACTTCAACAGATACTGAATCAAAAGCACCCTTGATATCCAAGAATACAGAAGCCATTTGCTCTTTTTTTAGCAAAAGCTAACTGAATCTCTGTGGAAAGCAACGCGAAACAGTCGTTCGTTCGCTTACTCCTACGGAAACCATACTGAGTATCTGAAAGCAAATTTTTCGTCCCATTCGTTCCCATTTATCCAAAAGGAAAAGGGTCATTTTCTCCAACAACTTTCGAATGCAAGATAACATCGTGATGGGTCGATAGGAGTTGTGGTCGGACGCGGGTTTACCAGGTTTTTGAATGGCAATAACTCTTACCCGTCTCAAATCAACCGGTACAATGTTGAGTTCCAGAAACTGATTAAACAAGTGCAACATGCGCCTCTTAGCGACGTCTGGGAGGTTTTTAAGCAAGTTGAACATCAGGGCTGGTAAGACCCTGGAGCCGTATTGCCACACGAAATGAGTGCGAGAGTTAGTTCTACCATTGAAAAAGGTTGGCTGATCTCATCTATCGAATTCTCGGTTTCGCGAGGAATCAATTGTGCCGGCACAGAATCTGGACAAACTTTTCGCGCGAACTTGAATATCCATTGGTCCGAGTACTCCTCGCTCGCGTTGTTCGTAGTTCGGTTACGCAATCTTTGCGCCGTATTCCAAAGAGTACTCATCGACGTCTCGCGCGATAGCCCGTTCACGAATTGTCGCCAGTAGCCGCGTTTCTTGGCCTTGATGAGGCTCTTAAGTTCGCGTTCGAGAGCCGTGTATACTTCGAAGTGCTCAGGTGTTCCACGTCTACGGAAAACTTTAAACGCGTCGGACTTTTTACGGTAAACCTCGGTGCATTGCTGATCCTACCATGGAGAAGGAGGTTCCCTACGAAGTGACGTTCCTGGAACTGGTCGAGTTTGGGCTTAAAGCGCGGTTTCCAAGATCAGGTTGGAAAGGAAGTTATATTCCTCCAGCGGTGGAAGCCTTTCTACCGTTGTCACGGCTTCATCTACTGCTGTCCTAAACTTTGTCCAATTGATGTGACGGGTAAGATCATACGCAACGTTAGTGGATTCCGACGGATTAAACCCAGTGGCAATCAAAATTTTAATAGGAAAATGATCACTACCGTGGGAATCCTGGATCACATTCCACGTGCAGTCCAACGATAATGAATTCGAGCAAAGTGTGAGGTCTAATCTACTGCCAAGTGAGGATGGACCAGCCAAACAAGTTACTTCTCCATTGTTGAGAATTGTCATATTGAAGTTGTCACAGAGGTCATATATCAGGGAAGACCGGTAGTCATCGTACAGTTCTTCCCAGCCTGTACCGTGAGAGTTAAAATCTCCCATGATCAACCGTGGAGCAGGAAGGACCGAACAAATATCTGAAAGTTGTTTTCGGTTAATTGAGGCTCTTGGAGGAATATACAAAGAAGCAATGCAAAGGCTTTTATTTTTAATAACAGTCTGACATGCGACAACTTCAATACCTGGAATTGGAGGAAAATTAACTCTAAAGAAGGAGTAGCACTTTTTGATCCCTAAAAGTGCTCCTCCTCCACGCGAATCCTCGCGATCTAGACGAATTATATTGAAATCATGAAAAGGAAGGTCGATTTCGGAGGAGAACCATGTTTCACAAAGAGCAAATGCATCACAACCGGTATTGTGAGCTAAAAATTTAAAACATTCCAATTTAGGAATAAGACTTCTACAATTCCACTGCAGAACAGTGATCAAATCCCCGACCTGATTAGGAAAATTATCCATCAAAAGAAATGATTGCTGCAAGAAGGGGCCACTTAATTGTCAATTGCTTCAAAAAAGTTTTCACCGTGGGAAGCATTGCCAGAACAATGCTATTAAGACGGTCAGAAATATCGAGGAACCTGAAGATACCTTCGACAATGTCATCAAATGAGAACAGCCCAGCAGAGGAAGGGGCTTCTGTTCTTAAAATCGGGGCATCAGGGGTTTTGGATGTCCCCGGAAGAGATGGATAGACCTGGGTGTAGTTAGTTCTACGAAAACCAGGTGGAATAGTTTTTTCCTTTTTCGTATCTTTCCTTGAAATGGGCAAGCTGGTTTCGGGCTTCTGTTCAGCAACTTTCCGTGGGCGGACGCGTCTTCGCTTCCTTGAAGCACCTTCCGGAAAACTGCACGATGTTCCCTCTTCAGCCAAATCAAAGTCAGACTCCTCATCTGACAGAGGAGCAAAGGGATTTGTATTAGCATCGGGTGATGGTGTGGCTTTTTTCACCATTTTGGCGAAAGATTGCCTGGAACGCTGTTTTAGCTAGCGTTCCAATTGTTTCCCGCATTGTTTGTACACCGGGCACGACGAGAGAGCATGAGGAGGAGTTCCCTTACAGAAAGCGCGTTTTGGTGTGCTGTCTGCGCAGGCGGCATCCTCGTGTTTCTCCCCGCAATTGGAGCAGCTTGCCTTATTGCCGCAATGGGAGGTCGAATGTCCCATCTGCTGGCATTTTTGGCAGATCATGAACCGAGGTACAAACAACCGCACAGGTAGTCGAAGTTTTCCCAACTCGACGTATTGAGGGAGGGCTGAACCAGAGAAGGTCACGCGAGACGAGTCTGAGTGGGTAAATTTCTTTTCACCTTCACTGATCGACACTGTGCCTAGTTTTTGCACATCGAGTATCTTGACTAAAGGAAGCAGAGGGTTCTTAAAGCGTCCAATCGCCTGCTTCTTTAGGATCTCGGGGGTCAAACTCGCTTCGGTACCACACCTTGTATCTCAATACCTCGAGCTGGGATGTACACTAAATATTCCAGTGTAAAGAACTCAGAGGCAGCAATCTCGTTAGCCTGTTTTAGGTTGGACACAATGACCCGAAGTTTATTGGGTCTCACCTTGATAATTTCAGTCACGGTCGAGAATCGCTTCGTCAGATCATTAGTGAGGTTAAGACGGTTTCGTTTTAGGCTGAAAGTAAACAACCCATGGACCAGCTGAGCTATCTGGATAAGCACGTGATTGGGTAGCTTTATGAGCTACCTCATCACTTCGCGCCATAGATGATTCATCTTCCGACAAATCATCCATGACTCACTTGTGGGGGCTTATGACGCTCAACCACTAACACAATTATAAATAACACAGAAAAACAAACTATAGCTAGCATACCCACAAACACACACACACACACACACACACACACACACACACACACACACACACACACACACACACACACACACACACACTTCCCCCCAAATGCTTGATGTGCGCCGGGAAACCGGACGATAAGCACGTTATGGGGGGGCCAAGTGCCCGGCCGCTAAGGGTATACCAACGAGCCAACCGTAATGCAGGTAACCCAACTAAACCTGAACCATTGTGAGGCAGCCCAGCAACTGCTGTGTCAGACAGTTAGCGAGTCGGCATCGGATATCGCCATAATTTCCGACCCATACCGCATCCCATCCGGCAACGGGAACTGGTTTGCGGACAGGTCTAATATGGCGGCATTATGGACGACGGGCAAGCACCCGGTTCAGGAGGTTGTGTCCAACACAAACGAAGGCTTCGTGGTTGTAAAAGTGAATGGAGTGTTCTTCTGCAGCTGCTACGCACCGCCAAGGTGGTCGATCGAACAGTTTTCCAATATGCTCGATCGGATGACAACGGAGCTAACTGGCCTGAACCCGTTGGTAATAGCGGGGGACTTCAACGCTTGGGCGCTCGAGTGGGGGAGCCGCCTTACCAACCCTAGTGGCCAGATTCTTCTGGAGGCCTTGGCTAGGCTCAATGTAGACCTAGCCAACGTGGGTACCAAGAGTACCTACCATAGAAACGGAGCGGAATCGATTATCGATATAACATTTAGCAGTCCTGGGCTAATTAGCAATTGGAGGGTGGATGATGGCTACACCCATAGCGACCACTTGGCGGTACGTTATTGTATCGTCCACAATACAAGGCAGCGTGCGGAAGGAGGAGCATCCACTCCATTCGCCCGCAGATGGAGGACGTCCTACTTTGATGTAGAGGTTTTTAAAGAGGCGCTTGAGAGGGAACGAAACTTACGCGAAACCCAGGAACCTTGCGGCGAAAGACTCGTTATGACACTTACACGAGCGTGCGATGCGACCATGCCGAGGGAAGTCAAACCGAGGAATGGAAGATCGCCGGTGTATTGGTGGACGGAGTCGATCGCCGACCTCCGAAGAACATGCCTCCACGCAAGACGGAGGGTGCAAAGAGCGCGGTCAGACGCCGATAGAATCGAGCGTAGAGGGGCGCTAGTCGCCGCGAAGGCCGCACTAAAGAGGGAGATAAAGGCCAGCAAGCGAGCCTGCTTCGAGGGTCTGTGTCAGAAGGCCAATACGAATCCGTGGGGTGACGCCTACCGGGTTGTAATGGCCAAAACCAGAGGATCGGCGGCTCCAACCGAGCGTTCACCAGAGCTGCTGCAGGTGATCGTTGGGGGACTGTTTCCGAGCCACGACCCAAGTCCATGGCCCCCCGCCGCCGTAGACGTGTCCCATGACCAGCGTTCCAGTATCCCAGACCTTAACGCTGTCATAGCGACGGAAGGGTGGACGGCTCAGCTGAACACCCGTGACCACGTGGGCACCGACAACGGCACAACGGGGGTCGGCGACGAGGCGACGGTGACGAATGATGAACTCATTCCGATAGCAAAGTCGCTAAAGGTGAACAAAGCGCCGGGACCGGATGGTATTCCGAACCTGGCCATCAAGACGGCTATCTTGCTGGATCCCATAATGTTCAGGGTGGTGATGCAAAAGTGTCTGGACGAGGGCGTCTTCCCGGACGCCTGGAAAATTCAGACATTTGTGTTGCTACCAAAGACAGGGAAGCCACCAGGAGATCCATCGGCATATAGACCAATATGTCTGTTGGATACAGCGGGTAAGGTGCTCGAGAGGGTAATCCTCAACAGACTGACAACATACACGGAGGGTATACGCGGTCTGTCAAGTAATCAGTTTGGCTTCCGTAAAGGGAAGTCGACGGTGGATGCCATCCTGTCCGTCACCAAGACAGCCGAGGTGGCGATCCAGCGCAAGAGGCGAGTAGTACGATACTATGCGGTGGTCACCCTTGACGTGAGAAATGCATTCAATAGCGCCAGTTGGGCGACTATCGCCGACTCAATCCAACGCCTTCAGGTTCCTGGGTACCTGTACAAGATTCTCGGAAGCTACTTCCAGAATCGCGTACTGGTATATAATACAGAGGCAGGCCAGAAACGTGTGCAGATTACCGCAGGCGTCCCGCAAGGTTCGATCCTGGGTCCGGTGTTATGGAACACGATGTACGACGAGGTACTGCGGCTTGAGTTCCCGAGCGGGGTAAAGATCGTCGGGTTCGCAGACGATATCACCCTAGAGATATGTGGTGAATCCATCGAGGAGGTTGAGTTAACGGCCTCACACGGCCATTGGCATTGTGGAGAGATGGATGAGCTCCAAGCAATTGGAGCTAGCCCACCATAAGACCGAGGTCACGGTGGTGAACAATCGGAAATCGGAGCAACATGCGACGATTAGTGCAGGTAACTGCACAGTAGAATCGAAGAGGTTCTTGAGGTATCTTGGGGTTATGATCGACGACAAGCTGTCCTTTGTCAGTCACGTCGATTACGCTTGCAAGAAAGCCTCTATGGCTATATCGGCATTATCCCGCATGATGTCGAATAGCTCGGCGGTGCAAGGGAGTAAGCGTAAACTCCTGGCCAATGTCGCCCTGTCCATACTTAGGTACGGCGGGCCGGCATGGATCACCGCCTTGAGTACCAAGAGCTACGCAAATAAGCTCGAGAGTACACACAGGCTTATGTGCCTAAGAGTGGTGAGTGCATACCGAACGGTATCACGCGACGCGGTCTGCGTCCTAGCGGGGATGATGCCAATAGGCATCGTCATAAAAGAGGACGTACAGTGCTTCGAGCAACGTGGAACAAGAGGTATCCGAAAGACCACTAGAGCCGCATCCATGGTTAAGTGGCAGAGGGAATGGAACAACTCCACCAAAGGTCGGTGGACCCACCGACTAATCCCGGAATTAACCGGGTGGGTCGGTAGGCGACACGGTGAAGCGAACTTCCACTTAACGCAGATATTGTCTGGCCACGGCTGTTTTAGACAATACCTGCATAAATATGGGCATGCACAGTCCTCCGCATGCAGTGAGTGCGCGGGAGTCAAAGAAACTGCAGAACATGTGTTTTTCGCATGTCCTCGCTTCGACGGCGCGAGATCCGGCATGATGGCCGTATGCGGTCGCGACACGACTCCGGATAACTTGGTCCAGAGGATGTGTCAAGACCGGGACGTCTGGAACGCGGTATGCGTAGCACCCTCCCAGATCGTCCTTGATCTCCAACAAAAATGGCGAAACGACCAAAGGCAGGTCGCAGGGACCACCTAACTACTAAAGCCCTAAGTAGTTAGACATAGTGGGTGCTTAACAAGCACAATAGCCCCCTCCCCGAAGTAATACCGAAAGGTGGTTCCGGGGAGGGACCAGGGCTAAAGGCACGGGTGGGTTTTTAGTGGGTCGAGGAGTTGGCACCCTCATCCCCACACCCTGAGTTCTTCAGGTGTCTGGTTGCAGATTTTCCATCCCGTCTAAAAAAAAAAAAACACACACACTCAAAATAAAATTAAAATGTATTCAGGAGAGAGAAACAAAAACTTATCTTATATGTATCACTGATCCGCTGCAGCCGGGCGACGAATGTGTGGCCGCGGCTAGAAGGTGAGCGCAGCGATTTATGATGATGATGATGATGATGATGATGACGATGGTTGTTGGCAGATGAACAAAAGCACGCAACACAAAATGGACTGCTGGTGTGCGTGCCACGCGGAAATGCGATGCAAAACTGATGATCACTTGCTAATTGCAATCAATTACACTGCCTAAACTGAAAGTTTTCTTCTTCAGCATATAAAAACTCGATTTCACCTTTGGTGAGACAATCTCGAGAAAAAAAAAGCACTGAACTTGGCGATAACTTTCCAAAGCAACGGAGAGCGGACGGAATGAGCTTTACCGTATGCTTGTTCACTGGACACTAGTTGACAGACTTCTGTCGTTTTTTACTCCAACTTCCGCAGACAATCATTTTTGATAGTGATATTTTTGAAGTACAGAGTACAGTATATGCGTCGGACTTGAGTTCCTTTCGGCCGTTTTTTTATTTAATCTTTTTTTCTTCTTTAACATTGGCTTTGTCTGTTTCGTCCATTTTCAACCGTTCATTGACTGAGGGATTTCACCAGCAGCTTGAAAGGTTACTGCAATTATTTCTATTCACAAACCCGAGAATAAAAATAATTTGGAAAACTACCGTGACTGATTCTGATAGGAGGCGAAAAAGATCTAATGTATTAGGTTTTGTTTTCTAATAATGTTTGCTCACAGGATTAATGTTTTCTAATAATGTTTGCTCACGTTAAATAACTACAACAAACATTACTAAATTATCCTGTAACGTGTATATCGTTTTATTTCAAGTAGGATGAATTACAAAGTGATGAGATTAATATAGGTACATCTTCCCTATATGTATTTGATTGATGAAGCTCGTCTAAAAAACATCATATTCTACGATTCTTCTTAAATCAACGCATCATGTGAAGACTAGAGGTAGATATTCAATGCCGGTGGTAACAAATCAACCGATTTTTTATTTAACTAGAAAACTATTTTTTCATTACTCTTTATATTTTTTAGAGAGAGCGCAATGGGATTGTTCTGAAATTCATGACAAATTATACAATTGAAGTTAATAAGAACATTCAATAAAAATTATTTCTTCTTATCTAACGCTGATAGAAATTATGAAGTTCTTCTTCTTCTTTAGCATTTCAAGCTTATTGCTTGCTCTCAACTTAGTGTTTTAAATACACTTCCACAGTTATTAATTGAAAGCTTTCGATGCCAAGTACCATTTTTGCATTAGTATGATTGTGTGGCAAGTACAATCATACGCAATGCCCAGGGAGTCAAGTAATTTTCCTTTACGAAAAATTCCTACACCAGACCGGGAATCGAACCCAGCCACCTCCAGCATGGTGTTGCTTTGTAGCTGCGCCTTTACCGGCTGAGCTAAGGGAGGACCCAAATTATGAAGTTATAGTTGTTAAAATAAATATTATATGTGGTCGTTGAGTTTCTACAGTAATGACAGAACCTAAAACAGTGTTCTTGCATTCAAAAAATTCAGATTTATACCGAAAGTAGTTAGATTCTAGTTGATTCTACCATTTTTAAACTCTGCCCAAAACCGATAGGTGCTCGTTTCTAAAGTCGTTGTTAGAAACACATGCGAGATATCACTTGAACTTATCAATTTTCACAATTCTAAAATAGGATTTTTCGTTTAGTAACTGTTAAAAGGTTTTGAAGTAAATATTAAAAGTTGGATCAAGTTGGAGCCACAAATGGTTAGTAATATCGGTTGCTGCTAAAAATTCGGAAGTCTAAACATAAATGACTGAGTTATTAACGTTGAAGCAGACCACTTTTCGTGACACCCTTATCAATAAATGTTACCCCTATATAGAAAACAAAGGCGGAGTCTACTTCAAAAACCGTATAGTTTACAAAATTATGGATGTTTGGAAGAGTTTAGATTATGAAAACAACTTAAACGTTTCTTCCTAAGAGATATCAATAACTTGTAGGGGAAACGAATGAACGGAAAAATTTGAAAGATTCAAAATATATAAGTGTATACAATTTTTCAATTTTACATAGGAATATTTTTCACAGTATGACGTAATGACGTGGACATCCGTCATTCGGCAGGCTGTAATTTTGATTCGGTTAGATGCACTCAGACAAAGGGAGGGTTAGTAATGCCCTTGGCATACCAAGAAATTTATGCCTTTTTTCATTCATAGTTTTAATTTTTTTTATTGTTTGGTGCAAACAAACAAGTTATATTTGATTCAAATCAATTATAACCGGAATTCGTCATTCCCAATTTCAGTAGTTCCGATTCATTAGAGCGCTGTCATACTGAGTTACGTACAAGTGATACAAAGTCATGAAGCGAGTTTGAGAAGCTTCTCAAGATTTTCGATCACCTTTGGGTTCAAAGTATGAGTCCAATGCATGCAATCTAGCGCAATACAAAGACACCGATACTGAATACGTTCCATTTTGATGATTTAGAACCGACTGACCCGACTGAGCATGAGCATGATTGACCACCCGAGGTTCCTACTCCATTATTGCAAGATCAGCTGTTATTACACAGAGAATCAACTGATGATGTTTGGGACTAACATACATCCTCAATGTGTACAAACTGGTGATGTGATGATGTGATGTGTGATAAGAACCCATCATCAGTGCAAGGATTACCTATGGCTGCAGGACTATTCTCCGCAGGTTGTTCTGAGAGAATAGCCTACGTGATGGCTTCTTGTAGCAGGGTCAGCCGATCTCAATGAGGACCTTCGGAAGACTACGGCCAGAAGGCCGCGTGTCTTCGCATGACAAGGGACTGGCGACTCCACGAACCCTTGTCCAGTCAACAAATCCTTCGACTGCCTTAGTCTACCCCCCTTAGGCAATCCCCGTTATATAGTTGTTAAAGGAACAGTGGAAATTTTTTACATAAATGACTTATAATATAAAAAAATAAAAATATCAAGACAAAAAGAAAATTCCACGGCTATACTGAACTTTAGATTCAATTAACACATTTTATTTGTTTTTATTTGCACTCGTAAATGTACTGGCATATTGAAAATTTCTACTGTTCCTAATAATATAGTTGTGGGCAATAAAATGAGGAAGGGTCTCACCAAAAAATAACATTTCAAATAACTTACCATAAAAGCATATCAGTCTCTATGTTGCATGATAAAATCAAGGGATACTACTTTCCAACGCATCTTCCGCTGCATGTAATTTGTATAGGACTAATTTGCCTTTATAGACTGATCCAAACGGATACAGACCACTATGATTAAAAAGATCCTTAGTATGAATTCTAATATACTCTGATGGAAATAATACGATGTTGTAAAGAAATACTACATAATGTACATATAATAATTAAATGCCGCTATTTGCCTTTTCCGTTGTGATGTTAGATGATTGAAACTCTAAAATAGCGAAAATTCCAACGTGATATAATGAAATAAAGTTGATCACATGGCATCCTAGCAAAATAGCAAAGAAAATTTAGGCAAATAAATTTCATATGAGTATGATTACTGCCCAAAAACGGAAACTCAATAAATACAAAACAAACTAAAAATAAAAATGAATGACAGGAAATTCTTCGATAACTCTTTTTTCCTACTAGGCCCATAAATGATTCTTTATGTCTGTAAAATAGAAAATGTAGGATCATAAACAATGTTAGTTTTTGAATTACCTATTTTGGACGAAGAATTTTTTTTGTTGAATTTGTCGTATATAATCCACTCTCTTAAAAAAAATGTAAAAACCCATCCCATCTTTTCAAATACATAACGTGAGTTAGGTGGGCCAAAACTTACAACGATGCAAACGCGAAGCTGAAAATAGCATTACAAAATATTGTGAAAGGATGTTATAATATATAAAATGATAATAACAATTATATTTGTAATGTCTGCATGTCTGCTGATCCTGCTGCAATTGTAGAAGGACTTGCATTATCCTAGCTACAGGGGAAGAAAACAATTCAAAATTATTATACAATACTTGGGAATTCCATGGATGATCTGAAATTATATACCGTATAAAGAATACTTCCATTTTTCGTGGTAGGGTAAAATTTCAGCATGCTACTTTACCGGAGTAACGCTGCCTACATTGCTTTGGTGCGGATGCCACCTAATGTATAGTTGAAGTGATACAGCGTTTTTTTACACAACCGGTGGATGCCAGGACAGACGCTATTTGAGCCGCACCTCCTTGGTGGACAGACGCTCGGCACGCACCTCCTCAATCTAGCTGAAGTCAGAAGGACAACAGTGCCCAGGCTGCACTACCAGCTAAGTACGCAACCCTTAGCTGGCGGTCATCTCTTGACCCGTGGAAGCATGAGGTAGGAACTTGTGAGGACCATAGCAATGTTGCGGGGACGCACGCTCCATCCCAGGTGACTACTCACCATTTTGCAGCCCTCCTCAATGTGTACAAACTGGTGATCCCAAACTAAGAAAATACCGGCGCCGGCCCCGCCCGAATGCAGTTCAAATAAGGAAAGGGTAGGAATATGTTGACGTGATACTCGCTTTATTGGAAGCCTAGAACACCTCTGCACATCCACGAGAAATCACTGGGATGTTGGAAAGCAGGATTGAGTGGCAGCAGGGTTCGTTTTGGACAACGATAAGCTGTCTAGTGAAATATAAAAAGTATTAGTACCGATTTCCGATTTGAACCGATTTAAACCAATAGTTAAGATGCTATTGAGGCCTCTCACAAAGTGTGATGGAGGTTTTTTATTGTTAAAATAAGTGATTTTAAATAATACTGGGAAGCCGATTTGGACCGATTAATATCAACAGTGAAGATGTTGTTGGAGCCAAGCACACAATGGGATAGTGGTTTACCTGTTCCAAGGTATGGCGGCCCGGCGAGTATGCCCTTGCGCTGAACTGGCCGGCTTGACGTGCCGCAAGGGCTCAGTAGGGATCAAGACCCGAAGCTAAGAGTCAGTTCCTTTGTGGATATATCACATTTATTAGCAGAGCAGCACATCGAAATTTTAGGTTCATTATATGCTTTATATCCCATGATCCCATTCCTTATATACTATACAATTTCGGATCATCCATGGATATCCCAAGTTTTGTAAAATAATTTTAAATCTATTTTTTTTCTCGTGGCTATGATACATTGTCTTAGCTTTCAGGTTCATGGTGCAATTGCAGCAGGACCACAATCTGCAGACATTTAAATAAAAATGAAATTATTATCATTTTATATTATAACATCCATGCATTACATTTTGTATGCTTTATGCATATATGCATCCTTGTCAGTTATAGCTTATCTAACCTACGTTATGTATTTGAAAAGATAGAAAGGTTTTTGATGTTTTTTTTTATTTTTTAGAAAAAATCATATTCGAAAAATTCTACTTAAAAAAAGCTCTTGCCTTCTTCATCAAAAATATATATTAATTTAAAACCTGGCAGTTTACAATCATTCATTTCCTATTTCACAGACATAAAGTATCATTTATGGGTCCAGATGAACAAGAGCTATCGAAAAATTCAATTTTTTATCTTTTTGTATGTTTGTTTTATTAAGATTCAGTTTTTGGATTCATACTCATATGAAATTTATTACGCCTTATTATTAGCTGTTTTCAGTATTTTTCCAATATTATTATGATATTAATACACATCTAATTTTTATTTTCAGTAACATGCCAGTAGATGTCAGATACATCTTGTACCTACGTTTATTATGTTCTCTGACTATTATTGTGAAAACAAATTCTAATCTTAGTAGATCTTAATCCAATAGAAACTGCAACAGTGGAAGTCTTTCGATGCGTGGATGTTCAGCTTAGTTACGGACATATGTATTCTACTATAGTTTACTGGCCTGCTGGTATTATTATTTTATATTATAACGTCAGTTTATTATTTTATGTTGTGATATTAAATGATGTGACATAATTGCATTTAAATTCATTTCATTAAAATCACTATTTCCGATGAGACTCACTACATAAATTATTGCAAGGAAACGGAACAGCACATTGAAATTTTAGGTTTACTATTCTATTGCTATATAATTTCAGATCATTCATAGGTATCCCAAGTTTTATGAGATAATTTAATATCAATTTTTTTTTCTCGCAGCTACATTGTCTAACTTTCAGGTCCACAAATGGAAGTGTTATTATCATTCTTATATTCATTCACTATATTATTTGTCATTATAATATTCATTCACTATATTTTTATAATTATAATATTATAAGATTTAAAATATTACTATATGACACTGAATATATATTGTGAAAGGAGGGAGCATCAGGGTATCACTCAAGCTGGAATTGGACAATGGAGTGGTATGACAACCGGCGTCTAGGAGGGAACAAACAGTATCATTTTCTTTATCCTACCGATTCGATTGTGATGCTGTGAATTCTACTCCAACAGTTTCAGTGAGAGTGACGCGCCCTTCTTAACAAGCCATCCCATAGAAAGCTTAATAAGTATTGCGAATTGGGTTATTCGATTTGTTGGATCGTATCGTTGGAAGGAGAATCTCATGTTCCCGCGGGTTTCGCGTAAGTGTCTCTGCTTACGGGTCCACCCCACCGTTTTTGGCCCTTCATACAGCGTTACTGTAAATACAACCCGGCAACTCAATTTGATCTTGCTAATAAGTGGAGCTGCATACATGACAAGGTCTTAGAAGGGATGGTGGCTACCTTACATACATACATATAGTGGACTGATTATTATAATTTGAGATAACTTAATGCAGACGTCTTCCAATTTTGGCAGATCGACAGGCAATCGGTGAGTAACCACCTGGAGGCCTCATAGCAAGATTCGGGCGGGCCGGAAGAACCGACAAAATCGTATCTGATACAACGTTAGAAGAGGCGGACAAAAACAAACATCGATCAAACCCGGCGCCTCCAACTTGCCAAAACCAAGCCTGACTACGTTTTCTGAGGCCTCGATATTTTTAAAACATAGAAGAGTTATTGGTGAACTACAAATTTGTAGCATCCTGCCGGGCTATGCTTCCGAAAAAAAAATGATCAACTCAGTTTTCTCCGTAGAGAATTCGCTTACTAGCTGTTGAGCTGAAGTAAACAAATTGTAAGGGCCATTGCAGGGGTCTCGTAACAGTCACTACAAGCTGTAACAAACAGTGCAAGTTGTCTAAATGTGCAGTTATCACTACACACCAATGTCCTTGACATAAAAATTGTACAATAAGGGGCTTAAACATGATCCCTGGGGAGGCCCATGTACATAAATTGGGAAACCATACAGATTCTGAAGCTGCAAGGGCTCATGTGTTGCTCTGACAGCAAATTGTAAAACAAAATTCATTAATGGAGAAATTCAACAGATACTGAATCAAAATCCCCCTTGATATCGAAGAAAACAGAAACCATTTGCTTTTTTTTGCAAAACCATACTGAATGCTTGAGGAAAGCAACGTAAAACAGCTAATCTGTTCGTTCCCTTATCCCTACAAAGACCAAATTGAGTATCTGAAAGTAGGTTATTCGTCTCAACCTATTTGACCAGACGAAAACGGATAATTTTTCCAACAACTTCCGAATACAAGATAACATTGCGATAGCTCGGTAGGAGTTGTGGTAGGACGCGAGTTTTCCAATCATCCGGTACAATGTTGAGTTTCAGAAGTGATTAAGACATACGCCTCTTAACGGCTTCTAGGAGGTTTAGGTTAATGTTAAACTTGATCCTATTAGCCTCTGGAGCCGCATTGCCACACATAATGAGTGTGTGAGAAAAAGAGCTCTACTATCAAAAAGGGTTGCCAACCTCATCTCTCGTGTTCGTGGTTTTGCGAGAAATCATCCGTGCCGGCACAAAACCTGAACAAATTCCACGCGTGAATCTGATGATCCATTGGCCCGAGTACTTCTCGCTCTCGTTGTTCCTGGTTCGGTTACGCAATCTTCGCGTCCTTTTACAAAGAGTGATCATCGACATTTCACGCAATTACCCGTGCACATATTTTCCCCATATTGAGCCTTTGAGAGTCTTAAGTTCGCGTTCGAGCGTCTTGTACTCTTCGTAGTGCTCAGGTGTACCACGTCTATGGAAAAGTTTAAACGCATCGGACTTTGTTGTGGTGCATAGTTGATCCCATCATAGAGAAAGAGGTTTCTGTGAAATTAAGTTCCTAAACCTTGTCGAGTATACACTTGAAGCGCTGTTAAAGATCAGTATGGAAAGGTAGCTATTCTTGCAGCGGTGAAAGCTCTTCTACTGTCGTTACGGATTCATATATTGCTGGCAAACGTACTTTTGCATATAAAAAGTAATAAACGATCCATAAAAAATTGAAAATCGTGCCACGAAAAACGCATTTTTTACCCATAAGACTCTGGTGAATATCCATAAAAAAATTGAAATGATCCATAAAATACAGCAATGTGATCCATACTTTATAACAAATTTAGCAATAAAATATCAAAAATGTACCGTTTTATATCTAGGGCATGGTCGTTAAAAGTGTACGGATTACCCATAAACATAATGCAAATTATCCATAAAAGGTTCAATAACTTTCCTTAAACTTGTAAAATTGATCCATAGAATGTAACCTTTGTGCAATAAAATATATTCGCATGTTCCATAATTTATTTGAAATTTTCCATAAATAAATTGCCAATGATCCATAGAATGATGAATAATGAACCATAAGCTTATAATAATGATACATAGTAAATCAGTTTTGTTCGCTAAACCATATGGTATGATCCATAAATTATGCCTGCATTTTTCCAGGTTGGGGCACTTTTTTTTTAATTTTGATCCTTAAAGATTGTAAAATTGATCTCCAACTGCGTAACTTTTCAAATTTAGTTACATGTCCGGTCTTTCAGGTATCCGGATATACTATTACTGCTAAAGAAGGATTGCGGAGTTTTTGCGTAGCCGTGTTGAGGATTGAAGAACTAAACGGTCGATGTTTCCGACATCCGAAGTGTTAACATAGCGTAGATTAGATTCCAGGCAAACGGCTGATTCAAGCATTTGCCCGGTATAATGCAAACAGAGGATGTTTTTTTTAGTTTGGTCCGACGAGCGACAGCGAGTTGGACAGCAAGCGTCTGCCCGGCATAATTTAAATCAGATTTTCTGAAACAACAGTTTAATCAAGTTACATTCTGTGGATCAATTTTGCAAGTTTAGGGAAAAATATTGAACCTTTTAAGTATCATTTGCAATGTGTTAATGGGAAATCCGAAAAAATTATATATTCTTCCCTTGATATAAAACGGTTAATTTTTGATATTTTATTGCTAAATTTTGTTAAAAGTATTGATCAAATTGATGAATTTTACGGATAATTTCTATTTTATTTTTTGTGGGTTTTCACCAGAGTCTTATGGGTCAAGAATGCGTTTTTTATAGAACGATTTTCAATTTTTCATGGATCATTTCTTCAGTTTTAAAGGTGCAAACATAGGGCTGCCGTAGTTCTTAACGTGCACGAGTGCTCTTTACCAAACTTATTGGGAAACAAATGTCACAGTTACGGTCGTAAAAGAACGTGAGATCGCAAAAGTAAGTCAGCGTTCTGAAAATTAAAAATCTTCTCCAAAGTGGTCCTTCTTTTACAGCAATATTTAAGCCTCATATATAAAGGAACGGACATTTTAATAAATTTGAGTAGTAGCACAGTCAGGGATCGATTTTCCCGTTGTTAAATTAAAAAAAAATTTAAACCCAAAATTGGAATAATTCCGGCATAATTAATGGATCATTTATATTATAATAAATGCACAAAATTGATTTGCTATGGACCATATTTAGAAGTTTATGGTTCATTTTCAAACCTATTATGGATCATTGGCGATTTATTTATGGAATATTTTCAACAATTTATTGATCATGTACATATATTTTAGTTCACAAACGTTAAATTCTAAGGATCAATTTTACAAGTTTAAGGAAAGTTATTGAACCTTTTATGGATAATTTGCAATATGTTTATGGGTAATCGGTACAATTTTATGGATCATAGCCTAGATATATAACGGTACATTTTTGACATTTTATTGCTAAAACTTACATAAAGTATGGATCACATTGCTGTATTTTATGGATCATTTTAATTTTGTTATGGATTTTCATCAGAGCTTTATGGGTCAGAAATACGTTTTTTATGGAACGAATTTCAATTTTTCATGGATCATTCCTTCAGTTTAAAGGTGCAAACTTAGGGCTGCCTATATTGCTATACTCAACATTTTCCAATCCATATTACGGGTAAGGGCGTACTAGTTGTTATGTTGAACCCTGTAACAATTGTTTTTTTGTGGGGAAGTTCTCCCTACCTTAATTTTTTTTTTTTTTTTTTTTTTTTTTTTTTTGGTTTTTTTTTTTTAATTTTTGATTGGTTTTTTTTTTTTTTTTTTTTTTTTTTTTTGTGGAAAAAAACTCATTATTTTTTTTAATTATAATTTTTTTTTTTTTTTTTTTTTTTTTTTTTTTTTTTTTTTTTTTTTTTTTTTTATAAAATTCTTTATTTTTTCTTTTTTTTTTTGTTTTATATTATTTGGGGGGGGGGGATTTTTTTGTTGAGAATTACTGTAGTCTACTACTCAAAAAAAAAAAAAATTTATATTATTTGGGGGTGGGTGGCGCGGGAGAATAATTTTTTTAAAACGATTGCTTCGTGAAAATTGTAATATGCTGTACAAATAGTTGGCATTTTTAAACTCGTAAGACCATGTAAAAACAAACATGAACGTAGTTTGCTGGAGTTTTCAAATCGGCAGCCAATTAATATATGCTGCAAGTGAGAAACACTTGTGTATCTGTTTAAGTTGAACACATAACGTAGGCATGCATTCAAGGCGACCCATAGTTTATCAAATGAGCAAAACAGATATTTAATCTAGAAGAAAGTCACAAGCCATAAAATGTGGAAGAATAAGGCTTTTAAACAGCTTTAATTTGGTATCACTTTGGAGAAACGACGATAAAACATATAGTGAACGCAAAGAAGCGAAGATTTTCCCACATTGTAACATAGCACTCCTGTTCCACCCAAAATTAGAATGAATATCAATGCCCAAACTCGTTGCACTTTCAACATATTCAATTATTTCTTGATGTAATTTTAATATTGGTTTCAATGTTACATGGAATGAAGAGTTGAAAATAAAAATTGCCTTCGTTTTTCTAGAAATAAGAGTAAGCCTATTGCGCGTAGACCATTCGTGAATCCTTTGTAAATCTTCATTTATTTTGCTGGATATTTCTACAGCAGACATATTTTCAGAATCGAAATATAATTGTGCGTCATCAGCGAGTAAATGTATTTTGCCATTACTACTTTAACCATCTCATTATATAAGAAAAGAAGAGGCCCAAGAATTGAGCCCTGGGGAACTCCTGATGTGATTCGAATAAATTCGGAATAAACTTCGTTGTTCAATACAGTCTGCGCACGACACTTCAGGTATGATTTGACTGAATTCGCAGCATGATCGGAAAACCAAAACCTAGCTTCTAATTTATGACATAATACACGATGGGAAATAGGGATACTGGACGATTATTATGAAGAACCAAGCCGATATCACGCATAGCCGACCTTTAGCATAGCTGTTTTGGTACTATGTTTTGAACGATAACTACACATATTCTTTTTAATATTTTTATTTTTTTATTATCTTTATTAGAGTGGCTTTCAGCCTCCTGGGCTGGTTCGCCAATCTTTTTAATAAGTTTTTCGACTATTTTTGATAGTGCACATAGAATGTTTATTGGTCGTAAGTTATCCAATGAGCTTGAACTCTTATTCTTCTTTGCATTCCTTGTTTAATCCAGTGATAATGGATTCGAACAAAGTGAGAGGTCCAATCTACTGCTAATCAAGGATGGGCCAGTCAGGCGTGTTACTTCTTCATTGTTTAGAGCTGTCGTATTGAAATTGTCACAGAGATCATATATCGAAGAAGAACTATTTTCGTCATACAGTTCTCCTCAGCATGAACCATCGAGTAGGAAGAAACGTACGAATATTTGAAATTTGTTTTCTTTTTCTTCGTAAAACCAGACGCTAGGTGGAATACATACAGCAGCAATGGCGACAACCTCCATACTTAGAATTTGTGGAAAATTTACTCTTTAAGCTTAAGGGGTAGTAGCACTTTTTACTTACTTCTCCACGCGAATCCTAACGAATAACTAACATTAAAATAATGAAACGGAAGATCGATTTTGGAAGACAGCCATGTATCACAAAAAGCAAATGCATCAATTTAGGAACAAGACATCGACAATTCCACTGCAGAACCATGATCAAATCGCTGACCTCTTTTAGAAAATGCTCTATCGAAGGAAATTCTTCTGCTACAAGGAAGGGTAACTTTAATCTCAATGTCTCCAAAAATGTTTTGACAGTGGGAAGCCTTGCCAGAACAATGCTTAAAGCACTTGAAGAGAACATCGCAGTAGGCATACTATTTATAGTAGACTAGCTGAGCCCGGTGCGAGCGCTGCTACGATTGCAACTAAATTAATGAAAATTTAATTGAACTGTCACGTATACGGTTGTTTTTCGGAATGAGTTTTTTTCTTGGCTAAGCAGGGGTTCAAACTTCTATCAGAACATGCATATTACCCGAGAAATACACGTTGTGGGTTTTAGTAACCTGGATAATTCTCATGTTTGGTTGAAATTTGTGTTTCATTTGTATGGGAGCCCCCCCTTCCATAGAGGGGAGGGGTCTCAAACAACAATACAATCATTGCCTTCAAAATCCCCCACATGCCAAATTTTATTCCATTCGCTTCATTAGTTCTCAAATTATGCAGAAATTTGTGTTTCATTTATATGAAAGCCCCCCCTTCCAGTAAAGAGAGGGGTCTCAAACAATAATAAGAACCTCCCCCAGCCTCAAAAACCTCTGCATAGAAATTTTCACGCCGAATAGTTCAGTAGTTTCCGGGTCTATAAGGGTCAGAAAGACAGAAATTCATTTTTATATATATAGAAATCCTGCCTCCAAAAGCCCACACATGCCAAATGTGGTTTCATTGGCTTGAGTAGCTCTCGAGTTATGCAGAAATTTGTGTTTCAGTTGTACGAGACCCTCCTCCCTTCAAGAGAGGGGGGGTTCTTGAACTACCATAGAAACACTTCTTGCCTCCAAAACACCTCTACATTCCTAATTTGGTTCCATTTGCTTGATTTGTTCTCGAGTTATGCGAAAAAAAAATTGTTTCATTTGTATCGAAGGCCCCCTTTCAGCCTTTCAGAGGGTGGAGGGGTCTCAAACTACCATAGAAACATTTCTTGCCTTCGAAAACCTCCACCTGCCAAATTTGATTCCATTTGCTTGATAAGTTCTCAAGTTATGCAGAAATTTGTGTTTCATTTGTATGGGAGCCCCCCCCCCCCCTGGCAGAGAAGGGAGGGGTCTCTAACTATCATAAAAACCTTTTCCGGGCTCAAAAGCTCCTTTATACAAAATTTCACGCCGATCAGTTGAGTAGTTCTCAAGTCTATAAGGTTCAGGCAGAAGGACAGATAGAAATTCATTTATATATATATATAGATTTATGTCTCGACACTGCACAAGTCCACAAACCGCAGACAAAATAGGCCTATCTGTCAATGGATAACTTTCTATGGTGAAATTTAACGGAATATGCACGCGTTTACCAGAGATAGTTTGAAAAAGTGTTTCAGTTTTGACGTAGGACTTACCTCTCTCTTTTCTATTCCTGTATAGGGGCGCCGTTCTAAATTTTTTGAAATCAAAAGCGTTACGCGGGTTTGGAGATTTTGAACGATAATATCTCCTCTCTGGCCCACAGACATTTTACGATAAGCATTTCATTCGAAAGCTAGAACATCAAAGCTGGATTCCTGATGCTAACTTAATGAATTACATTTGTTTAAACTAATTAAAAAGTACTTAAAAGAAAAATGTCTTAACGCACAAAGCTATTGGTCGAAAATGACATCATATTTGCGCCACGCTCTGATTGGTTCATACTGCCAGAGTTACCGTGCCACCGATTATGAAACATGTGGGGACGACCGAACAATCATCAGTTCTCGCTGTGCATCCGTATGCGACAGAAGTGTTCGCTGAGCACGTTGGTAGAAAGCGCCGCCCGTGAAAACAAGAAGACCAGAATCATCCCACGTCACCTGCAGCTGGCCATCCGCAACGACGAGGAGATGAACAAACTTTTCTTAGGTGTGACCATTTCACAGAGTGGTGTCCTGCCAAACGTCCTGCAGCCCAAGAAGACTAAGAAGAAAATTTCAAGCGTGAACCATGTTTCCTCCGTAAACAACTAAAATCCGTCCTTTTCAGGACAATCAAATTAATTTGCTAACTAATGTGTATTGATTTGGATTGAAATTTCCCTTGAGCTCATCGAAATGTTCATTACCACGCACCGGCTCAACATGGCGTTGCTTAAAAAACCAAGTCTCGGAGAAAATGGTTAAATCAATCGCCGTCATCTTCGTGGTCAAGTGGTTAGCGGCGTCACCCGTCGTTCAAGCGATTGCCAAGAAGTGAGGGTTCGATTCCCGCTCCAGCCTGTGGAACTTTTCGTAAAATGAAAATGTCAAACTGGTCCACTTGGTGTTATGTTAAGTTGTTTGTTGTAATTCTCTCTATGTTCAATGTTTAGTCTGTACAACCTCGAGTTGAAGACGGTGTAAATGTCTATTTTATTAGTAGTATGACGTGCTACCAAACACCCAGGCCGTGAACCATGTTCCCTCCGTAAACACAGGATCCATTTAACACTTACAAGCACGTTGGACATTCAACAAACAAAATAATATTAACAGTTAATTCGAGCCGAACTGCAGTTTCTATAAATTTGCTTGGAGAACCAATTGTTAAGCCTCACACAATAATAGCTTAGGGTTTCATGGTTCTTTAGACTGAATAAAATATAGTAGAAATTTATTAATTCGATGACATCAATTTCTTCACATCAACAAGCAGTTATGTCACTGACCAAATTCACCCTTTCGTTTTTTATTTTTCATTTTTCTATCAATTGAAGTGTTTATTTAATACGCTCATTAACGAGTTTTTTAATTTGTTTTTTTATGTGAAGAGATCAGCAGCAGTTCATTCACTATTCTTTAACACTCGCTCCACAACGCTAGAGGTGTAAGCAGTCGCCATCTTCATCATCAGAATTCATAAGCGTTTTTTTGTTAAACATTAAAATAATGTTGTGAAAATGGGTTCACTGTTTTCAGCTCATCAGCCGGAACACAAGGAACACAATTTCATATACAGTAATTTGATTTTGAACGGAAAAACTGCTTTTCAATTTTGATGATGATGCTGACGACGCTCCATTGAAAAATTAAATTGGCTGATCATTATGAATTAGATACTTATAAGCCTTCAACATGTGATCACTACACTGATGCAATTTTTGAAATACTCAAACAATTTCAAATTAGGTAATTATAAGCCTCCCAAAACTTAAACTCGTTTAGTTTGAAACTGACTGTTTAGTTAGAAATTTGTAAAGAAATTATTATGGAGAATCTCAAATGTTTGATAGCATCGCTATAAAAACTTCTAAAGCAATATGGTGTTAAATTATAGTCAATTTCCATTGCAACAACTATGCAGAGCATCACTTTTCGAATAAATGTAAGCAACAAACATTTATGTTAATCAATAAATTTGAATATGTTTCAAAATTTAGCTCAATTAAGTGCTCATCAGGCATCATTGGTGTATCTCTGTAGAGTACAAAAATCATAGTTAATATGTCACAGTACACAATATGGTGTTGCTGACTGATTTGCTGTTTAATCCTGTCAAAAAATTATGAATCTGATCAATTATTAATAAGCTTTTCATTTGACGTTTGACTCAAAAATAATCTTCAGCAAAGTTGTTGCTGCCAACAATTTATATAAGAATATGTATAGATCATTTTGTCATAAGGATTAACGAAAAGGGTAATAGACAAGTAACGAATGGTATGCTTTCTCGATAGTAATTTCTATACAAACGTCAAATAGCGTGTGCAAATATGTTCAAATTTCAAGAGGCTGCTTAGGACGCGATTTGAAATCAGTGTAGTGAACACATTTAGTTTTAAACAGACTTCGCACAAACTCGTTGACTTTTGTATGGGGATTACTATGGAAAGCCTCTAATTTGGATTTGAATCATACTAACTATTCACTAAACTGAAAAAAAAACCAACAAATATCCTAAGCTACAGCTTTGCTAATGATTTTTTTCCAATCACAATATGGGAAAAAAAAAGTTAAGCATTCAATTGCTGATGCTTTCAAGTAAGCTTAACCAACATTTGTACTTCTGGCACGAGGCTGCTATGCCACAATATAGTGATTCTTACCAATCAATTGCTTGATCATACTAAAAGATTATCAATCTTCGATATAACATAAGGATGAGGTTGCTATGTTAATCTCATCACTCACAATTAATCCTACTCGAAATTAAAGAACTGACGGTTTGTGATGTTTGTGATTGTTATTAAATTTAAGCAAACATTATTACGAATAGAAACCAATCTATTTACTTTTCAATCTCTTGATTTAGCAGATGATTGAAGTAGAAATATGATATTATATAATATAAGTAAAATTTAATTTCTATTTTTTTAAATAGAAACTGTTACCCTATGATGGTTAGCTAACAACAAAACTATTACAATGTAGATGATAAAGTTACCAATAAGAATAGCTAGAATTATTTTCTTCAAAACGATTTGAGAAAAGACTTGTAGACGAAAAGTTTGCTTTTCCATAGTAATTTCCATGAAGCATTCAAATGGTGTATGGGGCGCCAGTTTCTTATTAAAGAGGTTTCATGATGTTAATTCGTTAAAATTGCGATTTTAATTGGGTTATCTTCAGCAAATTTCCCCGTGAGATAACGATGAAGTTTTTGGCTACGTACCACACAAGGACTCGGAGGATTATGTAATTCCACTTTATTCTATAACTAGCTCACTCGGCAGACATCGTTATGCCTACAAATGCGGCTCTAATAAGATTTGTTGGAAAACTTTATTCTACACAATATATCTTAATATCTCAACTATTATGAAGTTATTTCTTTTTTGTTTTGAGCTATGCTTCGGGCAAACTTGCGCCATTTTGAAGGGTATCCTAGTAACAATTTCAGTTATGAAGAGTGTATCCAAAAATAGCTGTAAACATTCAAAAATTGCAATAAAACTAACTGCTGTTCACTACTGGGATCCCATGATGTTGGGAGTTTTTTCGAATTTCAAAACATTATAATTTAAATTTGGCGCACTGTACGCAATAAAAACATAATTAATTAGTAGTGTATTCATGCCTATGATGGGGTTTCCGTCAAAACATGCTGTCTGGAGGATCAGCATACAACACTTTACCAGGTTTATCTCTGAGGTTGTTAAGTAAACAACGACGAGAAAACCATTACTGAAAAAAATAAGGAGTTGTGTTTTCAAAACCTCTAATTGAAAATTGATTCTCATCACATGTGGTCTTTAGTGATTCTCATCACATGTGGTCTTTACAGAGATTTCACATCGCTAGAACCATTCTGTGCCTTTGGTGGTGTTTGAGCGCGATCAGATGTAGACATTTTTGCCAGTCAAGGTGGCGGATCCGTCCCTGCCTTGACCTACCCCGCAGTGGGGTGTTTGGCAAAAGTGTCTATGTTTGCTTCGAAATACTGCCAAAACAAAGCCCTACGCTCAACTTCAAATTACTTCTATTCAATTTCATAACCTGCCGAGCTCTATCGGACCTATCGATACTTTTTCTTCACATATTTGGTTCTAGCAGAAACTGCTGTTCACTACTGGGATCCCATGATGTTGAGAAGATATTTCCAATTTCAAAACATTATAATTTAAATTTAGCGCACTGTACGCAATAAAAACATTATTAATTAGTAAAATAAAACAATAGACAATTCGCATATTTTCAAAACAATATATTTAGTTACAGCTTAACATATTAAAGTATCAAATTACGATTGCTAATTTCGGTAATATGATCATACTTTAGCCTTCCATCAAGTTCTGCACGGTGCCTTCTGTGCACTTCCTGGACGATGCGAACCAGTTTTTCTTGAAGTCTGACATGTTGTGGGTCACTGCACTTGCCTTCTTGAGGTTCCGCTTGACGATTGCCCAGTAGCGTTTGATCGGTCGCAGTTGGGGACAGTTTGGTGCGGTGATATATTTTTCAACGAAATCAACGTTGATATCAAAAAACCACTGTAGAGTTGATCTGGCATAGTGAGCAGAGGCCAGATTCGGCCAGAAGAGAGGATGAATCTCACACTTCCAATATAGTGGGAACAACCTCTTCAGCAAGCACTCATTTCGGTAAATTTCAGCATGTATTGTTCCTTTTGTGTAGAAAATGGAAAATCACAAGCCATATGTGCAAATTGCTTGCCAAACTAACATCGAATTGTTTCGTTGCATCAGTCGTATCTGCAATTGAGACACTCTCCCCAACCAATTAGGTGTAGAATTGAGGTCCCAGCAGTGTTCTGAAGTCCTCTTTCGCGTACGTTTCCTCGTCCATCAAAACAAACTGGGAGGGATTGTCCGAAATACGGCTGTACAGCTTTCGGGCCTCATTTTGGTACGACAATTCGGTTCTGGAGATTGCTTTGGTACTTTCAGCTTTCGTAAGTCTTCAAATCATTTCTTTTCTTGATCCACTAGATTGTCCCGACGCCGGTCCTGTATTTTTTGGCCTAATCATAAGTGGAGGCTGATTTGTTCTCCTAAATATATGGTTTCCCCTATGTTGGGGCCATTGATCTAATACCAGAATCATGATTACCTCCAAAACGGAACATAACCAGGTAAGGTATCACTCCTGTCGGGCAAGAACTGCCGGCAAAATTGCTCAGAAACCAGAGACTCCTCGAACTGGGTCTTAGAGTCGGCCTGGGTAATCGGATTGGCTACGCCGATCACTGTACACTAATACTGAACTATGGGATTTGAAGCTATGGAAATTATTAATTTTACAAGTAAATTAGAGGAATAATGGGATTGGCCAATCTAGCCTCTAGCCAACCCCAAATCCTTTTTTTTTTTCATTATACTATCTCCCGTAACCTATCATCACCCCATGGGCATGTAGGCGCAGTTTTCCTCCAATATCACAGTTGATTCACCTACTTCATCCCACTAGCTACTAACAAAGCTTAGAATTTTCAAATTCAAATTTCCCTTACTAGCTAATACAATTTTATTCTTATTCCTATTTCCATACTAACCCATGTCATTACACATGCACAACAAAAAAACATTTTAAAAATTGTAACAACGGTTACAGATCACTGTGACCATATTTGATCTATTGTGATGTATCCTTTCTGCTTTATGCCTGGTCATATGATAATGAACTACTATGTAAGTAATGATTAGTATTTTTCCAACTTAGAACGATACTCCGTATGAAGTGAATCACTTTATTAGAAGGCCAGGCCCAGACATCGTGAGGTACTAAAATACCTCTATCAAGAAATCTGCGCCTTTGATTGAATAGTACAGCACAGCTACCCAATAAATCATTTTTCAGATAGATGTAGTGACATTTGTTTAATTAAAGCATGTGGCTTTATGTAACGTTTCGATTGCCGAGCTCTGGACGTGTTGGATTGTACTTTATATTTTTTCATAAATTTAACTTATTTTTAAGATCCGAAGTTGAAAGGTCGAAGAATGTTTCCGGACCTATTAAATGATCAGATGAACCAATCTTTGTTATTCGATCAGCTTTTTCATTTACTTGAATTCCACAATGACTAGGACTCCAATAAAGGTTTACCTTGTTGTGACAGGACAATTGCTCTAGTACTTGATAGCACTCGTATTCTAATTTTTAGTGTATGTCATTGATTTTAAAGCATTTAATGCTGCTTCACTATACGAAAAAAAACAAATGTTTGTATTTTTATATTTTCTTTACAAGCATAAAGATGTGTATTTCAGAACGGCATACATTTCTGCTTGGAATACTGTTGGTAATTTACCCATTTACAAAGATATATTAATACCAGGACCTGTTATTCTTGGCAGCCCTTAGTTTGCACCTTTAAACTGAAGAAATGGTCCATGAAAAAATGAAATTTGTTCCATAAAAAAACATATTTATGACCCAGAAGGCTCTGATGAAAATCTATAGAAAATAATGAAAATGATCCATAAAATGCAGCAATGTGATCCATACATTATATAAATTTGAGCAATAAAATATCAAAAATGTACCGTTATATATCTAGGGTATGATCGATAAAATTGCACGGATTACCCAAAAACCTATTGCAAATCTTCCATAGAAGGTTCAAAATCATTCCTTAAACTTTTAAAATTGATCTTTGGAATGTAACGTTTGTGAACTAAAATATATGCACATGATCAATAAATTAATAAAATATTCCATAAATAATTCGCCAATGATCCATAAAAATGTTTTAAAAATGAAAAAAAAAACAAACTTCTAAATGTGATCCACAGCAAATAAACTTTGTGCTTTCAAAATAATATGTATGATCCATAAATTATGCCGGAATTATAACAATTTTGGGTTTAATTTTATTTAAATTTTGGCTACGGGGAAATTGATCCTTGATTGCAGTATAACTCATACTTATTAACATGTCCGTTCCTTAAGCTATGCGGCCTAAATATTGCTATAAAGGAAGGTTCGCTTTGGATAAGATTTTCAATTTTTCAGAAAGCTGACTTACAGGGTGCGGCAGAAAATAATACGAAAATATTCAAACTTGAGTATTGGGTTAATTCGTGTAGCTAGTGACTAATTTCTGTCGAAAGTGTATTTGTTAATGTTTACTTTCAAGTGCTGCTTCCAAACATTCTATTTGATTTATTGCAAATTCGTCAAAATGTTCGCGAAAGAAGTGATCACAGGTTGTTCCTCGCCCAGAAGAAGCCGAAGGAGATTACCAAAGTGGTAGGGTGCCATTTGGCAACAGTTTACCGCATAAAAAAGTCCCTGCAGGATGGTCCTAAGCAGCGGAAGCCGGGCAGCGGACGTCCGCGCTTTGCACGCACGCCGAACGTGATCTAATCGGTTCGTGCAAAAATTGCTCGCAACCCGGTGCGTTCCATAAGAAAACTTGCAAAGGAAGCCAATATTTCGGAGAAATCCATGCGGAAAATCATCAAAGAAAACCTGCATGCATCTTCCAGAGCCAGAGTGAAACGTCACTCTATTACGGACCGGGTTCTCCGACGAAAAGCTTTTCAGCATCGATGCTGTTTTTTTCAATGCAAACGTTAGTTTCTTATCAAATTTGCTCAAATGTGTTGTTCAGGACACGATTTGAAATCGTTTAAGCATAGGGGAGAAAACATTTCTACATTTTCATCAGAGCTGGTAAATCTGACGGCCATCATCTGACAATGAAAAAAACAGGCCATCCCACTGCCATGAGAAGAAATGAAGTATCATGAGATTTCTTGTCATTCTCACACCATCATGCAGTCATGAGATTTTGTCTCATGAGATTTTATTTCACAAATTTCTAACTAGTCTACTTGAAATTAGCCAAGCAATAATATGTAATCAACAGAGTGGACGTTTTATTTCAAGTTTTGTTATGAAACTTTCAATTATATGAATAAATGTTCTTGTAATAGCGATGACCAAAACACTGTCACGTTTTAGAAGAAAATTTCCATCGTTTTCTCGCCCGATGAGATTTTCAGACGTAGTTCGGTAAAAATCGTAGATCATTTTTCATTGAAAATGACAGTCCTGTTCGTAGTCATTTTCTCTTGAACAAAAGGTCTCAAATACAAATTAAGCACTCTTTAAGGAAAAGGAGCTATATCTCTATCGACTGCTTTATTCAATTTGAAGGAATTGTATTCAACTTCCGATAAATTAGCAGAAAAAGTGTTTGTTTACAAAAGCAGATTCGCCCTAATCAAATGTTGGCGCTGAATTTACCAATTTTTATGGTACAAAAATTTGAAAAAGTAGTGATCAAAACTCAAAAAATGCAGGCATAATTTATGGATCATACCCATATGCTTAGGTGCACCACGTTGATTTGCTATGTATCAGTCCTTTAAGTTTATAATTAATTATACATTGTTTTATGGATCATTTACAATTTATGTATGGAAAATTTTCAATAATTTAAGAATCATGTGCATGTATTCTAGTGCACAAAGGATACATTCTGAGGATCAATTTTGCAAGTTTAAGGAACGCCATTAAACCATTTTTGGATCATATGTAACATGTTTATGGGTAATCCGCACAATTTTATCGATAATTCCCTAGATATAAGGAGTGTATCGAATATAAGCTATCCACATACATTTGCGTTGTACGCATGTATTTGTGATAGTTTTTTATGCTCTGAACACTGCATGCTGTGCGTTTGACTGTCAGCTTTCTTTTGTTTACTTGTTTGTGCGGTTCAAATTCTGCGTTTTCAAAATGTCGCGTATTGAAAAGGAAGTGAAAATTAAGGTTCTGGACACATGGCTAAGTGAGAAGGGTTTTCAACATAATTTGAAAGAAAGTTTGTGGATAGCTTATTTTCGATACACTCCTTATAACGGTACATTTTGGACATACAATTGCTAAATTTTATAGTAATTTTGGATCACACTGATACATTTAATGGATCAAATCCATTTTATTATGGATATTGACCAAAGTTTTATGGGTCATGAATGCGTTTTTTATGGAACGATTTTAATTTTTTTATGTATCGTTTATTAGTTTGTATATGCAAAAGTAAGTTTGCCGTTATTCCTGCTCCTACTTTATTCATCCGTATCCGTTTTGAACCATCCGTATGAAATATAACTGAACCAGGACGAATATCAGGTCCTCTAATTTACAAATCACTAAAAGTTTTATTTATTACTTATAATGTATGTTTAAACCCATTTTCGGCATATAATGTTCATTATTCATTACCAATGGACTCGTTTTCTCGCGATTGCGCGTCCGGCTGGTAATATATCGCCAGCTCTTGCCAACTTGTTAGCGGTGGCAAGCCAAAAGGAAGCACTGCAAGCGTGTGCAAGCTTTCCCGCTCGACCTATTGCCGTGGCAATGGGTCGTAGATGTCAACACGTGATGACTACCACGCCGGCGGCATCAGCTCCCGCAAACACACCAAATTTGCTGCTCAAAGCGGCAGCGGAATGATGACGCCGATCCATCGGATCCCAACACCCGATTACTAGCGAGCAATCGGTTTGCTGCGCTCCCGATACATGAGGTACCGAAGAACGTGAAAATCCCGCCATTTTTCACCACGTCCTAAAACATTGCTGCACTCAAAACTGAGCTTGCAGAAATTAAGCTAAATCCGCTGTTCAAGTTGTGCAATACGGGCACAAAAATAATGTGCGAGACTAAAACTGAATACCATGCTGCTGGCGCTCATCTGATCGCCAAGCAACACGAGTTTTATACTCATGATGTACCCGGAAACAATCCGATGAAGGTGATTTGGCGTGGCCTCCCAAAGTACACTCCGGAATCAATTTTCGCCGAGCTGCAAGCGGTGGCATTGAAACCTCTGAAGGTGTTCACTACCAGGCGCCAGCAACAAGGAAACCATCGGGACCAACTTTATCTGGTCCACTTGGAGAAGGGTTCCGTCACGATCGAGGATTTGAAGAAAACACGGGCCCTCTTCAATATTATCATCGAGTGGGACCGGTACCGTCCGAAGCAGCATGACGTGACACAGTGCGGCAAGTGTCTGGCGTTTGGTCATGGGACCCGAAACAGCCACATGAAACTCCGGTGTGGCAAATGTGCCGGAGCGCACAAAACCATGGATTGCACCCCGAAGGATGAAGGTGGCCCATCAAAGTGCTCCAACTGTGGCGCTAACCACAAAGGCAGCAACCGAGCCTGTCCCAAACAAGCGGAGTATTTGGCCATCCGCAAGCAGGCGACCACCAAGTCTCGGCCTGGTCAATGCCGCCCGCCACCTCGAATGGAAGAGGAGAATTGCCCGACGCTACGGTACCAAGTGTCGAATCTGCCGCAAGTTTCATTAAGCCATCGCCATTCAAACCGCCCGTCAGCATCCGTTCAGCAACGACCCCCATGCCGGCTTCTTCTCCAGGCTGGTGCAATCCGAGTTGAACAGCTCTATGACACGGAGCAAATGGTCGAGTTCGTCCAAGAGCTCTACCGCCAACTACGTTCCTGCCGCTAGAAGGAGGAACAGCTCAAAGCCGCCACATCCGTGACGATGAAATTGATTTTCAAATATGGACCATAATCGCACCATCAGCATCCTCAATTGGAATGCCTGTTCCATCCGGAACAAAACAGTTGAGCTCAGTGACTTCCTTGACAGGAAGGCCATCGACATTGCCATCGTCACCGAGACACATCTCAAGCAGGAACTCAGCATTTTCATCCCAGAATACCGGACTGTGCGACTTGATCGTAGCGGCTCTAGTGGAGCGCCCTGTGCTACACCATAAACTGCCACATGCTTTCCAGTTTTCAGCTGCAGTCTATCGAAGCCATCGGAGTCGAGATTAAAACTGCCGTCGGCCTTATCACCATCATCGCGGCCTATTGTCCCAAGCAAGCCGCAAGAAAGTCACAAGTCCCAAGCAAGCACCGCTAACGGAACAACAATGGTCCTACGGAACGAAATTCGCAAGCTAACTCGAAGGCAGGGCCAGCTTATCATCGCCGGTGACCTAAATGCGAAACACGAAATCTGGGGGAACAATCGGAACGGATTAATTCTACTGGAAGACCTGGAAGAGGGTCATTACACCGTCCTGGGCCCGGATATTCGCATCCGGGTGAGCAGATCCAGGTTGCATTCGACAATCGACATCTTCCTCACCAACATGAGGAACAACATCGCCCAGCCAGTTGTACACCAAAAGCTCAGCTCGGACCACTATCCAGTGGGGGCCAAAGTTGGGTCCTTCGGCAACCGGCATCGGATCACCAGACGGAACTACCATCGTGCCAGATACGAGATTGATTTCAACGTGTACCTTGAGTCAACTGATGACATCGATCGGCATCTGAAGAGCATCGAGCAAACAATCTCCCAGGCCCGGGAGCAACATGTACCTTTGATTGATCAGGTGAGCAACTTTGTACCCATTGATAGACCCACTAAAGAATTAATACAGTTGTGAAACGCCATCCGAAGGCAATATCAGCGAACTGGTTTGCCAACGCTAAAAAGTCACTGTAATCGAGTGACGAAAATTATCAAGGCTAGAATGGTGGACCTTAATAATAACAATTTTGCCGACAAGATCCACTCTCTCCCAGATTGTGCAAAGCCGTTCTGGAAGTTGACAAAAATTTTGAAAACCAAGCCAAGGCCCATTCCACCGTTGATCCCACTAGACAGCAATGGCTCTAAGGATCACTTGATAACTCCTGCAGAAAAGGCGGCTGAGATAAGTCAACACTTCTTCAGCTCCCACAATCTCAGACAAAACATCGTCAGTCCACACGGAGCTGCTGTTAGCGCGCTTATTACTAACACCCATAAAAGCCCCAATGACTTCACAGAGGAGTTGGAGATCACAGCTGACGAATTGTTGACTATATAAAAGGCTCAAATAACATGAAGGCTCCAGGTTTCGATAACATCATGAACTTGGAGCTCAATTGCTTGAGCTCCCAGTTCTACGTGAGTCTGGCGTTGATTTTCAACCAATACCTCCAACTTGACTACTTCCCCTCGTGTTGGAAGTCAGCAAAAGTCATCCTCATCCAGAAACCTGGGATCTGATCCTTCAATTCCAAGAGCTATAGGCCCAGCAGCCTTCTCTCAGGAGTTTCGAAACTATTTGATAATGCGATCCACCGTCGGCTTCTCTCGTCTGCCGACGAGCTTAACATCTTGCTCGACGAGTAGTTCGGATTCCGACGTGGTCGCTCAACAGTGCACCAACTTAACCGATTAACCAACATCCTCAGGCGGAACAAGTCTGTTGCAAAATCATCTGCCATGGCACTTCTCGATATCGAGAAGGCCTTCGATAACGTGTGGCACGATGGCCTGGTGTATAACCTAAAAAGATACAATCTTCCTATCTACCTGGTGAAAATAATTAAAAATTATCTGTCGGACAGGACATTCCGTGTTTCGCTGCAAGGGAAGGTCCATTAATTATGTCATGCAGTAAGGGGGGAGGTGGGGTTTGGGAAAACTTGACAATCCATACAAACAATTTTGAAGGACCATACAAAAAAACGTGACAAGGGGGGGGGGGGGGTTAATAAAAAAGTCACTTTTTGCGTGACATAATTAATGGACCCCAAGGTGCAGTTTCCGATGACCAGGAGATCTCCACCGGTGTTCTGCAGAGAAGTATACTAGGTCCACTTCTGTTCAACCTTTTCACCTCGGACATACCCCCGCTCCCTGAAAATGGATCTCTGTCGTTGTTTGCCGATGATACTGCAGTCGTTCACAATGGTAGGGTAACAAGAGCGCTTACAGGGAAACTGCAGCGAATCCTGAATGTTCTGTCAGAATACTTCACCGAATGGAAGATCTGTATCAACGCGGCAAAGACCCAGGTCATCCTCTTCCCATACTCCAATTCTCCCAGACTTGTGCAGACAAGCTTGCTGTCTACAAGCAAATCATACTTCCAGTCATCGAGTACGGCATGCCAATCTGGGAGAGTTGCGCAAAAACACATCACCTGAAGCTTCAACGTATTCAAAATAAGTTGCTCAGGATGATCCTGAACACCCCTCCGAGGACAAGAACATCTGAGGTCCACCGTCTAGCTGAGATAAAAATGCTCGATGATCGCTTTAGTGAGTCTATCAATCGGTACAGGGCACGCTGCCTGACATCGGATCACCAGATCATCCGGATTCAGGTTCCCCATCCCTAGAATTTTCAAATTGTAGCCACAGCTTTAGTTTATGTAGGTTATCAAATTTTGAATGTAACAAAGCCCTAAGGTTTGATTTATGAATGAACTTCCAAGTAAAATAATTAAACTAAAATTAAAAATTAAATGTTAATACGAGCTGTAGAGCCTCAGGGCTAAATCAATTAGAATGTAAAAATGGGATGTTAGTTAAAAATAATTCAAATAACAACAATTTTAAGTAAAAAAAAATGTGCACGCTCATTCATTTTGACGATTGCGACACGATACGATTGCAGCACCAGGAGGAAAAGCAGCAACCAGCTAGTAACCAGCCCAAGAAGTAAGACGAGTAAGCGAGTGGCATCACCCTCGCTTGTTGGCAACGAACGAATTCCGCAACAGCAGCCGGTGGTCGGCTGACTGATACCCGTACAGGCATCCGACAGTAAGACGAGTAAGCGAGTGGCATCGCTCTTGCTTGTCGGCAATGAACGACATCCGTAACAGAAGCAGTTGGTCGGCTGGCTGGTACCCGTAATTCGGTATGGCGGACTTACCTGGCTTCGACCATTCGGCCAGTCGTGACAATGGCGCAGACAAAGAACCTACGACTCCACCAAAGTAAGTATTAAAGAGTATAAAGGTTGATACTAAGAAGGGGCTCTGGTGGAGATAGACGGAGTACTCAACCATTTAAAGCAACCGGTAGTAAAAGACGAAGAGCGAAAAAAAAACAAAACAAAAATGGTATACTTTGATGGAGAGAGGCAGAGTTTTGCAATATATGAGGCTCACTGAAGATTGGCAGAGATCAAAATGAACTTGTATGCGAAGATAGATTTATAATAGAGAACTATTTTGAATTGTGGAGAGTGTGAGCTGTTTAGTGGAATACCTGTAACTAGAAAATAAGAAGAATGATTAGTAATTTCCATTTAATTCCAACTACCTTTATTGCTTATCTTGACAGATACGCGTATTTCGTCTACAATGTGCAGACTTCTTCAGTGTCGTGTACTAATACTCGACTATTAGTACACGACACTGAAGAAGCCTGCACATTGTAGACGAAATACGCGTATCTGTCAAGATAAGCAATAAAGGTAGTTGGAATTAAATGGAAATTACTAATCATTCTTCTTATTTTCTAGTTAACTATTTTGAATTTATTCTGGAAAGATTTTTTTTCCAGAAAACGAATTCTGAGAGAATTGAAAGGTTCTGTCGAAAAGAACACTGCTTTGTGTGAGCAAATTATACAACTCACCGCTGATACGGATCAGGGTCTTAGAAGTCCTATTTATCAGGCATCAAACATGAAACGAGAAGAATCAATGCAATCGCAAATGAACAGCTGGACATTAGGCACTCTCAACATTCCAGAATGTGTTCCATCAGCAGGCAAAGTCGAGATAGACAAACAAAAAATTGAGTATTGGAAAGACATCCTAGTTTCTTCCCTTAAGCTTATCAAAACAGCCGATGAACATACTAAATACGGAGTGTTTAAGATAAAATCTGGCCCAAAGCTACGTGAAATATTCCGGGCAACATCTTCTACCCCAGGAATGCCTGATGAACAGAACGAACCATTTTCTAACGCTATTGCTCGTCTCGATGAATACTTTGGATCTCGAACCTACACGCTATCGAAACGTGACAAACTCATGATGATGAGCCACCTGGATTCAGAAAGCAGCATCAATTTTGTCTGTCGTGTAGGATCAGCTGCAAAAGTGTGTAATTATGCTCCAGATGAAAAAATGGAAGCCCTAGTAAGGGTCATCACGAAGAATGCACATGATTCCAGAGTACGAGTATTAGCTCACCGTAAGTGGGTCAAACAAGGGTCAATAAAAAACCTTATTGGCTTGTACGCGACCGTGAGATTGAGAAATCAAATGAAGAAGCGTTCCAAAGATCTAATAATCACCAACGTGAGACCATAAAGGTATCGGCAGTTTCACAAGATGTTACTGTGGAAACCGTCGTAATGGAAGAAGTGGGCATGGAATTTTACGAGGAAATTTCCATCATCAGATGGCTTCAAATTTTTAACGATGCGGTAGCGTTTTTCGCCGGGCGTCTACATGTTTCGCAATTGATAAAACCTGCCGAGAATGTGGACGGATGGGTCACATTGGGCGGCTGTGCTCGCGGTGGTCTCTTATCAGCCTAACAACCAGACCAAGCGCTTTGCAGATCAGGATGTTTCGGGCATTGAGAAGAAAATTGCAGCGATCGCAGATACAAAAGCTGAACCATTTAATACTAAGGTACGCGATGACGAAGATATTGAGTGAACAATTTGTCGAAGTTTCTTTTTAATATGAACGTTTTGTATTGAGTTTAACTTTTTTTTTTCTTCCTTGACTAAATTTGAATAAATATACTGCATTACAGAAATTGCGTTTTGAATCACTGCAATCACAGCAAGCCGAAGTTAACAATGCAACACATGTCCATCTATTGATCAACGAATGAAATTGTGTACGGTAACAGCGCTACAGTAGAAGCGGAAGTGGCAGGTGTAGGGGTCGAGTTTTTTATTGATTCCGCTGCTCATGTAAATACTATAACTAAGACGATGTTTGATGAAATTCTGCCCAACAAGAAAGCAGCATTCAAGATTCTTGCTATGCGTTATTCCACTGACAAACCCTTGAAGGCATACGCGACGAATGGGCAGATAAAGGCGATTGCCAATTTATTTACGGAGTTGTTTATCTCAAAGGATAGACCAGTTATGGTCGAAAAGTTTTCTGTTGTGGATGAAGCAAGAGCGCTTTTGGGATTCAACACCGCAATAAGGTAATGCGTCCTTGACATTGGTCTAGATGTCCCAATACACCACCATCGGTTGTTGTCCAGCTTATGTGATAGCAATCTCGTTAATTATGCCCAAGAACTATCAATTGGTAACGCATTTCCGAAATTCAATACTCCGGCAGTCGATAAGAGACGAACCAGCCACCGGTTGAAAGTCTCTTTAATAAAGATATCTAATCTAATCTATACCGGCTGTCTCATTGAAATACGATAAACAGATGCTTCCAGCCCGAAACGTGTATACGCATATTCCGGCGTCATTCAAGGAAGCCACAAGTCAGAAACTTAAAAATCTATTGTCAAGTGGAATCATTGAGGAAGTGACAAATGATATGGATCGGTTGTTTTGTACTTCGCTATTGGTAGAACCGATAGGTAAAGATGATATTCATCTAGTCATAGCCCTCAGAGGACCAAATCGTTGTATCTACAGGACATCCTTTAAGATGCCGTTCGAATCGATAGTAATGGAACTACATGGGGCTCAGTGGTTTTTCACGATAGACCTCCCAAGCGCGTTCCATCATATAGTGTTGAACAAAGACTTAAGCCACCTGACCAGTTTTTTCACTGGAGATGGACTCTACAGGTACTGCCGGCAACATTTAAGGCTTATTAACGCTCCGGATATATTCCAGGAAGTGCTTCAAACTATTGTATTTGCTGGATGCAAAGGGGTCATTAATTACTTAGATTTTCGGAGGAATGATTTTTGTAGGAACCAAAGAAGAACACGAGGAAAATTTGACCAAAGTATTGAGTGTTTTAAAAACCACAACGTCAAAATTAATTAACCAAAATGCGCATTTGGAGAATGATCAGTTGATTTTCTGGGATTTATTGTCTCTAATGAAGAATGGAAGAAAGAAAATGAAAAGATTGTCGCAATACAGAATTTTAGAGCCCCAGAAACTTTGGCTGAAGTTAAAAGTTTCCTTGGTTTAATCAATTTTGTCGAGAGATTTATCCCACAAAGAGCAGATAAGACTTGGAGACTTCTTGAGTTGGCCAAAGCAGACACTTTTTATTGGATTCAAGCATTGGAAGATGAATTCAACTAAGTGAGAACAAAAGCGTGGAAGACTATCAAAACATTGGGATACTTCAGAAGAGAGGACCGAACGGAACTCTACGTGGACGTCTCTCCGCACGGCTTAGGAGCAGTCCTGGTACAGTTTGAAGGCAATTCAAAGCTCAGGGTGATCGCTTGTGCTTCCTAAGCTTTAACGGAAACTGAACGAAAATATCCTCAGACCCAAAAAGAGGCACTAGCAATGGTCTGGAGAGTCGAAAATTTTTCCATGTATCTCATGAGTAGCAACTTTACAGTGAGAACCGAATCAAACGAATTTATTTTTGAGGAATTGTACAGGATAGAAAAAAGGGCAGTAACTAGAGCAGAATCATGGGCATTACGGCTACAACCATATAATTTCAATGTATGTAGTATCCCAAGTAACACCACTTGTCACATTCATGTTAATAATACACGTTTTAGACTAAGCTCATGTTTTTTTCTAACGTCAATAACTTAATTTCATACATGCATATAACCGAAAAAGCGCAATAAATGTGGCATTTTTGAACATCTTTTAGGTCATACCAGATGTTTTGTAGAACATCCATAAGACAAATATTATGTTCTATGGATGCTTCCAACAGCATGCTTATAACATAATGATATGTTTTGTCAAAGCAAACACGGTATGAACAAAGTAAAAACAAATATAAACATGATTTTTTAATGGCGAAACGATATCGTAGCTAATGGTATTTTACGCGTTACAGATGGTTGTTTATAACTTTTTAAAATAGGAAATTAAAAGTGCTTTACGCATGGAAGTTGGATCAAAATTGTATATGCGGCTCAAGGTTAGCAGTGCAACTTTCCGTTTTACCTTCCCTAATTTCATGCGCCATCGATTGGATTAAAAAACGTAGAAGGTACCCCGAATAAATTATTGAATTTTAGTGAGATTTCTTTATGGAATTCACAAAAACCAACATGGCGATTTCCCAAGTCTACATATAAGTACAAGTCTACAGTACGGGTAAAAACATTAGTAACACATTTGATTTTCAAATGTTCGGTTTTTCTTTTCTGCGTTTTTTGTTGTGAAATTGAACCGAGTAATGTCAGTATGAATGAAAATACAAATACAATTTTTCTATTATGTTGTACGTAGCTACATCTCAAAAGACTCCCCCACAAATTAAGCGTAACAGTTTATAAAAAATACTAAACAATCTCCCAAACGGTTGCTTTATGTTACATTTGAATAAACACCTATGCCCAATTTGGCTTCTATATGAATCAGTGAGTGGCATCACAATCTTACATTTAGGTAGTGTTTTTTTTATTCCGTTATTTCAAATAAACATATTTTCAGCCGTCACTGTATTGGACTCACAATCTATTCTGAATAATTTCACTATTGAATGAGGATGTTAAAAACATGTTTAAAATTCATCTTGAATGCAACCTATCAACATACTTACAAACAACTAGCATACACGCTATTTCCAAACAACCCAAAATTAAGTACGTTAGACTCAAATCAGTCAAAAGTATGGCTACTCAAAAGTGAGTAAAGATAGTTCGTAGTGGTAAGATGACAAACAGTCACCGATGTTTTCAAGAAGTAAAATTTAAGTTGATCGAACAAAAATAGAACAAAAATGTGTTCGCTGTTCTGGTACCACGTTTGAACTGAATATGTGTGGAAAAAACATCCTCAAAACTTTTTCAAGATCAGAAATGTTTGGTATTTCATCCTCACGACTTTTTTACAACAAATTTCTTATATTCTTGTCAAAGAAGATGTTTCTGGTGTTAGGGAAGGTCCATTAATTATGTCACGCAGTGGGGGGGGGGGGGGGGGAGAAAAAGAACCAATAAAAAAAAAAAAAAAAAAGATCCATAAAAAAAAAGGGGGGGGGGGGGGGGACAAAAAGTCAATTTTTGCGTGACGTAATTAATGGACGTTCCCTTACTTGGGATACCAGGAGAAATGAATGTGGCGGACGCACTCTCTAGACTAGATGATCAATCACAGGCATCTGAGTCAATTGACGATGGAGCTGATGAGAAGCATTTGCTTTACTTCATTGATGCGGGCCCTATGGAAATCTGCTGGGATGAGATAGAGTTTCACTCCGACGACGATAGTGAATTAACAAAAGTCAAGACGTGCACACTTAGAAATTATGAATTTTACACGAGACGTAATTCATGTTTGTAAAAAGTCGGAGAACGCAAACAAAGATTTCGTGTAAAATTGTGTCTCCTGAAACTGACACATACGCAATTAGACAAAAGATGTGTTCAATTGAATTTGTTTTCTCATCTCTTTCAACTCATTCTTATGTGCTAAAGGACGCTTGCATGTGTCGGTCTCAAGTGACAGAAATTTACATGACATTTTGGTAGTGTGTGGATTAAAACTGATCAATGGAAGAATGGAATGAAAGAGTTCGAATCTGAAGCAAAGGTGCTTTCTGTACTGGGAAACATGGTGTTCAAAGACGATAGAATTGTGCTTCCTGATGCTTTAAGGACAACGGCAATTCAATCGGCTCGTCAGGGATACATAAGAGTCGGATAAACGAAAAGAATATTGCAACAACACTTCTGGTGGCCAGGAATACGTTATCAGTAGAGATCTTCATTAAGAACTATGAGACTTGTGTTTTGCTTTAAAAAAAAATCCACCAATTCCTCTAACCAGCAGAGTGCTCCCAAACGGCCCATGGGAGATTCTGCAAATCGATTTTTTTTACCGATAAAAAGTTTGGGTTTGGACAAATTCTCGTGGTGGTTGACACCTACTCACGTTATTTGCATGTGTAGGAATTGCAACACATAGATGCGGAATCGATATACAAGCACTTGAAAAAATATTTGCTACGTGGGGCTACCCACTAGTTCTCCAAAGTTACAACGGGCCTCCATTTCAAAGCGACAGATTCGTAGAAACCTGGGAAATTAAAAGTGTTAAGATCCGCAAGTCGATCCCTCAAAGTCCATAATCCAATGGAGCTGTTGAACGTCAAAATGAAGGAATAAAGAGAGCACTGGAAGCATCAAGATTGGATCGTATTAATTGGAAGGTTGCGTTGAACAGCTATGTGCATATGCACAATAAAGTACGGCCCCTCACCAGACTCGGAACAAGTTGTCGAGTTACTTGTTGGCTGAAAACATAGAGGCATATTTCCAGGCCTATGGAAAACTAATGATCAAACCAAACTGGATCGTGAAGACATAAGAGAGAAGGACGCATTTTCCAAGCTTGATAGTAAAAAACATGCGGATATTCGAAGAGGAGCTAAATATTCTGATCTTACCATTGAAGTTAAAGTAGTCCTAGCACAGTTTAAACGGATCAAATCAGACCCCACTTTTAGACGGGGATTATTTACAGTAATAGCTAGAGTTGGGACTAAATTGATCGTCAAAAGCGATCGGGGCATCACATACTCGAGAAATGTAGCAGACGCCAAAAGGGCTATCGATGATTACAATTCCTCTGACATACCAAACCCACATAATAATGTTCTGAACGATGCACAAACCACCATAACTGGTAAGATTCTTGGCGATCAGTATAAAAAAATAAAACAGTAATTTATTGCCAACTATTTAGATGATCCCAAGATGATGCAAGATCCTAAGACGCAGTACCAAGCCGGTTACAAAAACTTGACTGAATCGGATGCCACAGGATACTCTGAAATCAATCAACCATTTCACAAACAAGGTGTGCGTATCCAATCTGAACATGGAGATCCACCCGGATCACGCCCTAGAAGAGAAAGAAGAATCCCGAACAAACTGAAAAATATGATTTTGTTTAACATATATGATTAGAGAGTAGAGGTAAGATGGGATGCAGAGATAGGACTGAAATAACATTTAAATAACATTGAAATTGTAACATTGTACAGTAAACCCATATGAACTTGCGAAATGTCAATCTGTCTTGATCTGTCAATCTCTTGAAAATTCCACCGCTTCTCACCACCTCGAAGGATGTCGTGGTGCTTCGGAATAAGCTGGCTGCGGCTCAAATTCACCCGCTTTTCAAGCTGTGCAGCATGGGCACTAAAATTATTTGCTCTACGGAGGAAGACTTCCAAGCCGTAGGAAAATTCCTGTCGACGGAAAAATTGGAGTTCTTCACACAGGATGCTTCCGGCAGCAAGCCGCTGAAGGTGGTAATTCGTGGTCTCCCGGATTACGACCCGGGGGAAATCATTTCCGAACTTAAATCGGTAAAATTAAAGCCAATCAAAGTGTTTCCCTTCGGGTGCAAGGGATCCGAAAATATCGGGACAAGTTTTACTCGATCCATCTGGAGAAAGACTCCACCCGTCCGGATGATCTCCAGAAAATCAAGGTCCTCTTCAACATCATTGTTGAATGGGAGCGTTACCGTCCGCTCAAGAATGACGTCACGCAGTGTGGAAACTGCCTATCCTTCGGACACGGTACCAGAAACTGCCACATGAAATCGCATTGTGGCAAATGTACCGGAGCACATGTAACAGCTGAGTGCAGCCAAATGGGCGAAGGTGTTGAACCGAAGTGCGTCAACTGTGGTGCCAACCACGAAGGAAGTAACCAATCGTGCCCAAAGTGATCGGAATACGTTGAAATCCGCAAGCAATCAACAACCAAAACGAGAAAAAAATTATAGCGACGACCGCCTCCACCGGTGACAGAGGAACACTTCCCGCAACTACAGTACAACGTAACAAATTTACCGCCTCTCGAAGTAAACCATCGACAACGAAACCGCCAACCAACCACCTCAGTCCAACACCAACTTGTAGCCGCCATGACAGCCCCACCAGTATAACATGTCCCTCCTCCAGTCTGGGGAAATGCAACAAGTAATCCAGCTACCCATTAGTCTGATGATGACCTCTACACGCCGGAACAAATGATGAAGTTCATCCCGAACCTGCATCAACAACTGCGCCGTTGCCGTTCCAAGGAGCAACAAATCAACGCTGCCAGCATGGTGCTGATGAACTTCATCAACCAATATGGACCGTGAAGCCACCATCAAGATACCTAATTGAAATGCTTGTTCCGTTCGGAACAAAAATCTCGAGCTAACCGACCAATCGTCATCATTGCGGCTACTGCCCCAAACAAGCGGCTGCGGTCCTACGGCAATACATCGTCAAGCTAACTCGGCGGCAGGGGCAATTCATCATCGCTGGCGACCTCAACGCAAGACATGAAGGCTGGGGAAACACTCGTTGGAACACCAACGGATCCATCACGACCTGGAGGAAGTGAACTGTTCCAGCGATGTTTCGACGACTCTGTCGATTATAATACGCTCCCCGAGACGCCCAAAGACATCGACCGACAGCTGCGTAACATCGACGAAGCAATCGCTCGGGCCCGAGAACAGCATGTTTCTTCAGTAAACCAGATGAGTGATTCTCTAAACCTTGACAGGACTACTAAGTACATTATCGGAATCCGTAACTCGATCCGATGACAATTTCAACGCACCGGTCTACCTCACCTTAAGACCAATTCAAACCGCCTTACCAAAATTATTCAAGCCAGGATGATGGATCTCAAAAATAGGCATTTCGAAGTTAAAATCCGCTCTCTCCCAGATTGCGCAAAACCCTTTTGGAAGTTGACCAAAATCCTGAAAAATAAGCCAAGACCGATTCCGCCGCTTAGTCCGTTCGACCAGAATTTGGTTCCATCTCAACTCCTGTAGAAAAGGCCAACGCTCTAGGTCAACACTTTGTGAACTCACACAACCTTGGCCAATCTATTGTGAGCCCACATGAGCCTACGGTTACGGAGGCAATGTCTAGAGTCACTGAAACGCCCATAGTTGTCCCTGACGATAGTAGTATATCGGCTGATGAGGTGATAGCTGCCATCAAGCGAACCAAAAACTTGAAAGCCGCTTGGCTACTTTCCATCTAGCTCGAAAATAGCCAAAGTTATCCCTATTCGCAAACCTGGCAAAGATCCTACCTGCGCTAAAAGCTATCGCCTCATCAGCCTTTTGTCCTTCATCTCGAAGCTGTTCGAAAAGCTGTTCCTCAGCCGTTTACTGGAGTTGGTAAACCAGAATAACATCTTCCTTCAGGAACAATTTGGGTTCAGGAAAGGTCACTCTACCATCCACCAACTGAGGCGAGTTACTAACATCCTCAAAAGGAACAGGTCCGTTGGAAAGACATCTGCCATGGCATTGTTGGACGTCGAAAAGGCGTTCGACAATGTCTGGCTTGATGGTCTGGTGTTTAAGCTGCATCGATACAACTTTCCGATCTATCTTGTTAAGATCATCAAGAACTATCTGTTGGACAGATCATTCAGGGTCTTTCTGAATAATTCCCATTCTGAAACATTTTACGTTGAAGCTGGTGTTCCCCAGGGTAGCCTCTTAGACCCTATCCTAAAGGGTGATACGGTCAAAATTTGGTCAAGGGAAAACGCGTGTAAATTGGTGAAATCGTTTATTTAAAAAATCAAATAAAATTTCTTTTACAAGTTCAATTAGTATAAAATTCAGGAAAAATATTCAGTTAGGCTTCCGCTTTTCCAAATCCGAATTGCCGGGCCTTACGCTTGACCCCTGCCATCAGATTTTGTACAGCCACCTTGTCCACCTTCTTCGCCGCAGAAAGCCAGTTTGCCTTGAACTGCTGCTCGTCCTTAGCAGTTTTTTTGGTCTTCTTTAGGTTCCGCTTGACAATAGCCCAGTATTTCTCAATTGGGCGGAGCTCTGGCGTGTTGGGAGGGTTCTTGTCCTTTGGGAACCACCTACACGTTGTTGGCGGCGTACCACTCCATGGCCTTTTTACCGTAATGGCAAGATGCCAAATCCGGCCAAAACAGTACGGAACAACCGTGTTTCTTCAGGAAAGGCAGCAGACGTTTATTCAAACACTCTTTCACGTAAATTTCTTGGTTGACAGTCCCGGAAGCTATGAAAATGCTGCTTTTCAAGCCACAGGTACAGATGGCTTGCCAAACCAGATATTTCTTTGCGAACTTTGACAGTTTCGTGTGCTTGAAAATATCTGCTACCTTTCCCCTTCCTTTTGCCGTATAAAACTCCTGTCCCGAAAGCTGCTTGTAGTCGGCTTTGACGTAGGTTTCGTCGTCCATTACCACGCAGTCAAACTTCGTCAGCATCGTCGTGTACAGCCTCCGGGATCGCGCTTTGGCCGTCGTATTTTGTTTATCATCGCGATTTGGAGTCACTACCTTCTTGTAAGTCGATAGTCCGGCTCGTTTTTTGGCTCGATGCACGGTTGTAGACGATACACCCAGCTTATTTGCGGCATCTCGGAGAGATAGGTTAGGGTTTCGCTTGAAACTACCGGCAACTCTCTTTGTCGTCTCAGCGGCTTCCGGTTTTCGATTTCCCCCCGATCCAGACTTCCTGGCTGTCGACAAACGTTCCCCAAACACTTTAATTACATTTGTAACGGTTGATTTGGCAACTTTTAGCGATTTTGTCAACTTTGCGTGCGAGTAGCTCGGATTTTCGCGATGCGCGAGCAAAATTTTGATACGCTGCTCTTCTTGCTTGGACGGCATTTTGACAACTGAAGAGTGAATTCCAAAATCAAAATAGGAGCAACATTCTACACACACACACCTTCAAAATGAGGGGTGTTCAGGTTTTTTAAATGCAAAATTGAAAGAAATACGTCAAGTTGATATTGACCAAATTTTGACCGTATCGCCCTTTATTCAAAATCTTCACGTCCGATGTTCCTTCCCTACCAGGTGGTGGTATTTTGACGTTTGCGGATGACTCTGCTCGTGCTCGTACTCATGCTCTGACTAGAAAACTTCAGGAGGGCCTCAATGTTCTGTCCGATTACTTCCACAGCTGGAAGATGCAATGCAGCTAAAACCCAGACGATTCTGTTTCCGCATTCGAAGTCACCTCGACTCATTCCGCCACGAGAAGTCGAAGTCCACCTCTGTAACACTCCGATTGATTGGTCCGGGGAAGTAGTCTACCTTGGTCTCACCCTAGATAGCAAGTTGTTGTTCCGACCGCATGTTGACAAAACATCAAACAAGTGTAGAACCTTAATTAAGATCTCTGTATCCGCTGATCAACAGAAAGTCCACTCTATCGACCAAGAACAAGTTTGCGGTTCATAAACAAATCATTCTTTGCGTCTTTGCGAGTTGCGCCAATTGCCACCATCGGAAACTGCAGGTAGTTCAAAACACCATCCTTCGGATGATTCTAAACTGTCCTCCAAGAACCAAACATTTCGAGATCCATCGCCTGGCTGGTCTACAGACCCTCGGCGAGAGAAAACACATAATCCTGGAAAGGTTCAGAGAATCCTGCCTGAGGTCGCCCCATCCAATCATCAGACAGCTGGTTAATTAAGCTTAAGTTATTGTAGTTAGGTAGGTTATCAAAATTTTTAAACTAAATACATTCCCACGAAGGAAAAAAATATGAAATGTAAAACAACACAACAAAAACACTAATTAAAAATATAAAACTTTGTAACAAAGACGTAGAGCCCCTCTGGCTAATCAATTAAAATGGTAAATCAAATGTAAAAATTAAAACAAGATATAAAGATACATTTTATTAGTAGAATGCACGCTCATTCATTTCGACGAGTGCCATACGATACGATTGCAACACCAGAAAGACAAGCAGCAACCAGCTAGTAACCAGCCCAAGCAGTAAGCCGAGTAAGCGAGTGGTATGGCCCTCGCTTGTCAGCATTGATCAACATCCATAACAGAAGTCGGTGGTCGGCTGACTGGCAACCAAACACTACACTGCACGCCGAGCTACTTTTTACCACGCTAGCGCGTGTATTAAATTCGCCACTTTGACTTCGTGCTTCCAGACTAACACGCAACGCGGTGGGTACAACACCAATGCCAGTGCTCGTGTTTTGGCTTCGGACATCGTGTATGGTGTTTCGACAAACACCACAGCCGAGTGTTTCCGATTGTGTCCGATTGCGGAAAACACGCGTGGTTAATTTATTTTATTTCTACTCGTGCCGTGCTTGTTAAACTCAATCATCTTATTCGCCCATCACCCAACAGCAAAAAACGAAAGGGTGAGTTATGTGACATAACTGCAAAGTTGACGTAGGACTGCTTGTTGGTGTGAAGAAATTGATGTCATCGAAATAATAAATTTCTACTATATTTTATTCAGTCTATAGAACCATGAAACCCTATGCTATTGGTGTGTGAGGCTCCGGTTCTTCTTCCGCTATTGGATCTTCACGAAAAGTTATAGAAACTACAGTTCGGATTGAATAAACTGTTAATGATAGTTTGTTTGTTGAATGTCCAACGTGCTTGTAAGTGCGAAATGGATCCTGTGTTTACGGAGGGAACTTGGTTCGCGATTGAAATGTTCTTATCAGTTTTCTTGGGCAGCAGGACAGCCTGTGTGTTTGGCGGCACGTGATACTACGATAAAAATAGGCATTTACACCGTCTTCAACTCGAGATTGTACAGACTGAAGATTGAACATACACCCAAAAGTTGAAAAGGTGGCAAAAAATGCAATTGCAGTTTTGCATTCATATCTTGAGAAAGCCGCATGATTCAGAAAAGGCATTTTTGCCCATTTTGATCCACAAAGCGTTTTTTGGTACAAATCAAGCCATGCTAGTGTGTGCAAGCGACTGGCAAGCAAAAAAAGCTCGAAACAAATTTATCGCTGTAGGATCCTTATTCAATCATCAACATATCAATATACAATATGGATGAGTTGATATCACAAAATGCCGAAACGCGATTGGCCACTGTTGTATTGCCGCCGTCAAGTGTTCTATTTTTGTTCTCACTGATCATCGACAAAGCGTTTTATGAAATAAACAATGCCATGCAAGTTTGTTAGCGACAGGTTGCACATAGCTTGGTGGAAAATATATCCATTTGCTTTATTGCTGTACCCTGAATTCCTCGCCAAACGAACTAACTGTAGGGTTTCTATTCCATTACTGATACTTTGTCAAAGTGGCCATCTAACTTTCGGACACTCATCTCTTACTCATCAACTAAATATCACTGCGCACACGTTCAATTTTTCAAAGCGAATAGCAAGAATGGAACAAAATCATGCGAAATTGTAACTATTACAATCTTACTTTCATAGTTTGGGTGTAGAGCGAATTACGAACAACTTAACCTAACACCAAGTAGACCAGTTTGGACATTTTCGTTTTGCAAAAAGTTCCACTGGCTGGAGCGGGAATCGAACCCTCAACTTCATGACAACAACCGCTTGAACGACGGGCGACGCCGCTAACCACTTGACCACGAAGATGATGTGGGCGATTGATTTGGCCATTTTCTCGGGGACGCGGCAGTTTAAGCAACGCCATATTGAGCCGGTGCGTGGTAATAAACATTTCGATGAGCTCAAGATAAATTTCAATTAAACATACTCTTTAGTTGGCAAATTGATTTGGTCGTCCTGAAAAGGACAGATTTTAGTTGTTTACGGAGGGATGATTTACGTCAGCACCGACGTCGGGATTCTTCCGCTTGCCTCGTCTAGCGCACGTGACAGCCACATCAATTTATGAGTAGATCCACTTTTTATGAAAATTGAGTAAAATTTCCGTGAGACAAAAAGAGAAAGTATACAATTGTAATCAAAAATTGACTAACATGAAGCGGGAGTGTATACCATTACATGACAGGAAGGGGGTTCTCAACGAAGGCAATGTGAATCAAATTTTACACAAGAGGACGGGCCTCAGTTGTTACGCCAGATATCTGCGTGGAAATGAAATCATTAGTTTCCGAGGTTAAATTCGATCTTTTCAACTCAGGCAACAGAAAAACGGCCCTAGTCAGGACCTCAGAACCCCATCCAAGGAGAGTTGAGATTTAGACACACTTGCTTCTGAAACTGCAAAACAATAGAGTTTATAAATATTTGCCAGAAAAATTATAACTCACGCTTTAAAACTACCTACAACAAACCTAATCTATTATCTGCAACTAATCCACTATGTACCTATATACAACAAAAACTACAATGAAGCTAACCTACCCCCTACACTGAATATATGAAACACATAATTGGTCTGCCGTGTTGCAGTTCGGCTCAAATTAACTGTTAATATTTCGTTTGTTGAATGTACAACGTGCTTGGTAGTTTTAACATGGCAAATAGATATTTATATATATATATATATATATATATATATATATATATATATATATATATATATATATATATATATATATATATATATATATATATATATATATATATATATATATATATATATATATATATATATATATATATATATATATATATATATATATATATATATATATATATATTATATATATATATATATATATATATATATATATATATATATATATATATATATATATATATATATATATATATATATATATATATATATATATATATATATATATATATATATATATATATATATATATATATATATATATATATATATATATATATATATATATATATATATATATATATATATATATATATATATATATATATATATATATATATATATATATATATATATATATATATATATATATATATATATATATATATATATATATATATATATATATATATATATATATATATATATATATATATATATATATATATATATATATATATATATATATATATATATATATATATATATATATATATATATATATATATATATATATATATATATATATATATATATATATATGGATATTAATAAAAAATGTTGCTCATTTTCTCCGGCAAAGCAACGCCATGTTGAGCCGGTGCGTGGTAATAAAAATTTCAATGAGCTCAAGAGAAATTTCAATCAAACATACTCTTTAGTTGGCAAATTTATTTGTTCGTCCTGAAAAGACCGGGTTTTAGTTGTTAACGGAGGGAGCATGGTTCGTGAATGAAATTTTCTTCTCGGTCTTCTTGGGCAGCAGGACGGCCTGAGTGTTTGGCAGCACGTAATACTACGATAAAAATAAACATTTACACCGTCTTCATCTCGAATTTGTACAGACTGAACATTGAACATTGACCATAGAGCGAATTACAACGAACAACTTAACCTAACACCCAGTGGATTAGACTGGACATTTTCGTTTTGCAAAAAGTTCCACAGGCTGGAGCGGGAATCGAACCCTCACTTCATGGCAATGAACGACGGGCGACGCCGCTAACCACTTGACCACGAAGATGATGTGGGCGATTGATTTGGCCATTTTCTCGGGGACGCGGCTTTTTCAACGCCATGTTGAGCCGGTGCGTGGTAATGAAAATTTCGATGAGCTCAAGAGAAATTTCTATCAAACATACTCTTTAGTTTGCAACTTGATTTGATCGTCCTGAAAAGGACGGATTTTAGTTGAGAACATGGTTCGCGATTGAAATTTTCTTCAGTCTTCTTTGGCTGTAGGACACCACGCTGTAAAATGGTCACACCGGAGAAAAGTTTGTGCAGCTCCTCGTCGTTGCGGATGGCTAGCTGCAGGTGACGTGGATGATTCTTCTTGGTGTGGTGTTCTTCTGTTCACGGGCGGCGTTTTCTACCAACGTGCTCCGCAACCACGTCTGTCGCATACGGATGCACAGCGAGAACTGATGATTGGTCGGTCGATTGGCATCGCACTCGCTTGTTGGCCACGAACGAATTCCGCAACAGCAGCCGGTGGTCGGCTGACTGGTACCCACAGCGGCATCCGACAGTAAGACAAGTTAGCGAGTGGCATAGCCCTCGCTTGTTGGCCACGAACGACATCCGTAACAGTAGCCATTGGTAGGCAGGCTGGTTCCCGTCATCCAGATTTGCACCATGAAACCGTAAAATTGAAAGCTATTTGCGTTTTTTTCAGAAACGGTTTTATCAAATTTAGCACGAACGGCTATACCATCCGCTAAACCAGTTACTTCAAACCCTATGGGTTTTAGTTTCATTATACGATCATCAACTATTAGAGACCACCGTGCACCTTCTTGAGGACAGCCTTTTCCAGCTGTTACCATTATGTTTGAATCTCTAAGAGCTGATGGCATCTTTCTCTGCTATCCATCCAATAATGTTTTCATCAAACCCTCGTTTTCTGATGAAAATTTCCATAGATCTGTAGGATGCATGGTCGAACGCTCCTTCAATATCAAGAAAAACTGCCATTAATACTGCTTGGGCAGCATGTGATTTCTCATTATTTGTTACAAGTGTGTTGAAACCAGTTATTGTTGATTTGCCTGTTTGATAAGCAATATATAAGCAATTTTGCGAGTTGTTTAAACGTGTTTCCTGGAGTATTCTAGATATAACATATTCAATAATCTATTTATTTCAAGAGAATTGAGCACATACTAATTGATCTAAGTGATTTGGGGAAGACTTATCTTTTTTATTAACCTTTGGTATAAATATGACTCAAAATTGTCGCCAAGTATTAGAACTGTATATAAGCAAAAAACTTGCCCCGTGAAGCTGGTAAATCACCTTTTCGAGTTGCGTTACGGGATATCGGATCTACCACCGAACGCTAGTCCGAATTAATTCAAACTAGGGAACATATTGTACAATGTACATGTACAATGAATTGGCAAAAAATAATAAGTATTGAAGGAAATGACAACACTGAAGTAGGCAAATTTCATTCAATTATTCAGTACCTTATTTCGGAAACTGTACCAATGAAAAGAAGAAGACGAACTCAAAACAATAATTTACCAGTGTGGTTCAATCCACATTTCAAACATTTAGAGAACAAAAAACCAAAAGCACACAAATTATATAAAAAGCAAAACTCTACCACAAATTTGCAAAATTATTATGACATATGCAACTAACTTAACACTGCCATTAATTCTGCACATGAAGAATATAATCGTAAAGTCGAATCCGAAGACAAATCATGCCCCAAGAATTTCTTCAATTATGTAAAAACGAAATTAAAAAATTGCAATTTTCACCCACGAATGCATTTTGATCCTTCTGCAATCTGCATGCTTTTTGCAAATTTCTTCCAAGAAGTATACACAACATTCTCCGAAGAAGACCGTGATCGGTTAAATAAAACACAAACGGTTAATTATTCTTCAATATTTATTTTGACTTCTTCAAAATAATCACCATCGGAGGCGATACACATACGCCAACGTTTTTTTCCATTCCTTATAGCACTTTTCATACGCCTCTTTTGGTATCGCCTTAAGCTCCCTCTTCGAATTGTCTTTTATGACTTCAATCGTCTGACAATGTTTACCACGAAGCGGCAATTTGAGTTTGAGGAAGAGGAAAAAGTCACATGGTGCCATATCAGGCGAACACAGCGCTAGAGGAACGATGTTAACGTTGTTTTTGGTCAAATAATCGCGAAGTAAACGTGATGTCTGAGCTGGTTCATTATCGTGATGCAAAAACCATGACTGGTTGTCCCACAATTCTTTCCTTTTGAGACGAATATTCTCACGCAAACGCTTCATAATGCCAAATAATATCAGCATTGACCGATTGACCTTCCGGAAGTAATTCCGAGTGAACCACACCTTGGCTATCGAAGAAAACAGTCAGGATAACCTTGATTTTTGATCGACTTTGACGTGGTTTTTTGGGTTTCGGCTCATTTTGGAAGTGCCATTCCGATGATTGCTGGGCTCTTTCGACGTCGTACTCATAGACCCAAGTCTCGTCACCAGTTATGATGTGCTGGATGTCCGTATCACTCATTGTGAGCATTTCCTTAGCAACAGTTTTGTGTTGCTCTTTTTGAAGAAAATTCCACAATTTTGGAACAAGACGCGCGGACACACGTCTCATGCCCAAAACATCGTGTATAATGCTGTGAGCGGATCCATTTGATATGTTGAGCTCATTAGCTAATTTTTCTCTCGGTCACATGGCGATTTTGCAGCACAATTTTCTTCACTTTTTCGATGTTTTCTTCGTTTATTGATGTTGCTGGACAACGATCATGAGGCAGATTTTCATTTGATGTACGACCCTCTTTGAACGAATTATACCAATCAAACACACGTGCGCGCGATAGAGCAGATTCTCCATAGGCTTTCTGCAACATTTTCAATGCATTCGAAGCACTTATTCCGTTGGAATAACAAAATTTCAAACTAATTCTTTGCTTAACGTTTGATTCCATAGTAAAATTCGAAAAACACAATGCAGGTTGACTTGTCTATAGTGCATGTAAACGTATAACAGTCCTACCAATCTAAGAAAAAAAAATGTTGACGATATGTAATCCGCGGATCGTTTTATTCATAAAGTCTTGTTCATATTTGAGCAGAAGGTAAATATATCTGTAAATCAATTACCTCCTCACGAAATTCTCAAAGCACTAAAAAACTTGGATGCTTCTAAAAGACCAGGTCCAGACGGCATTGCACCCGTATTTTTAAAGAACCTTTCAGACGCCTTCCTTTAGAAATTCTTTTTAATATGTCTTTTAAGAGCGGAACATTTCCCAATATTTGGTAATACTCTTATTTGGTTCCGATTTTCAAATCAGGCACGAAATCAGACATCCGCAACTATCGTGGAATTGCCATTATCTCTTGCATCCCAAAACTTTTTGAATCTCTCGTAAATGAATATATGTTTCAGCAAGTAAAAATCAAATTACAAGCAAACAACACGGATTTTTCAAAGGTCACTCAACTATTTCTAATCTTCTTGAATTTGTAACCTTTATTTTGAATGCAATCGACAATGGCAAGCACATAGAAGCCTTTTACACTGACTTTAGTAAAGCATTTGACCAACTCGACATACCATTATTACTATTCAAATTGCAAAAAATTGGAAATGAACCTGGACTGTTGATTTGGCTGCAGTCATATTTAACGCATCGCAAACAAATTGTTCGTTTTCAAAATAAACTTTCAGACCCCATCTCTGTCACCTCGGGGGTGCCCCAAGGTTCACATTTAGGCACACTTCTCTTTATTTTGTACATAAACGACATTTCCTACATACTTAAAAAAAACCCAAATACTCATATATGCAGATGCCATGAAGCTCTTCGTAGAAATAAATAATTCTAGCGACGCAGAAAACTTCCAGAACGAAATTAACTTATTCAACACATGGTGTAGCAAAAGCTTACTTCAACTTCACGTGAAAAAATGTAACTCAATAGCATTTAGCAGAAAAAATGAAACACCTCGTACGAAAATATTTTTAGGAAACCAAAAAGAAGAAACATGCAAAATAGTAAGGGACTTAGGCATTATCCTAGACTCTAAACTCACTTTTGTAGAACATTAAAACATTATTATAAATAAAGCAAATAGCATGCTGGGCTTCGTTAAGAGGTTCAGCCATAAGATCCATACACCATTAAATTATTATACATTACATATGTAAGGCCAATTTTGGAATACTGCAACCTAGTATGGAATCCGTACTGTGCCATACATAAATAACGCATAGAATCCGTCCAAAAACAATTTTTTATATGCCCTAAAGAAATTGAATTGGACTGTATTTCCACTGCCATCTTCTGAAGCACGCTGCATGCTTATCAATTTACAGACACTTAAGGAACGCCGCGAATTTTCAATGTTTTTCTACATCAATGATGTTATTTCACATCGTATAAAATCAGAAGTACTACTTTAGCAATTGAACTTTTATACTTTTATACTTTTATACTTATCATACAGAACAAATTATGCAAAAAATGGCCCTTTTAATCGAATGATGCGCCAGTATAACTAACATTACGAGATCATTGTAACCATTGTATGTAGTCTACATTGCTTGGCAAAAAAAATAAAAAAAATTGTTTTTTGTGGTCAAAGCTAAATATATTAGTCCTTTTTGCATTTTATGTCTTTGTCTTGTGAAAAGAGACAACACTCTGATTGAGCCACCGAGGATGCGCTTGGAATAAAGAAAACATGGTTAGTCTTCATTTATGTTAATTCTCATTTTCTCTTTGATGTAATATAGTTTGAATTGTTTAGGAATAGGGTTCTGCTCGAATAAAAAATTACAATATGATTACAATACCAAACCATAAAATTAAAACTGATTTTGTTGTTGAACAATAAACCATATTGTGGATGTACAGTTCCATTTAAATGAATCTATTGTCAAAGACAAAGACAATAAAGTCTATTGTAGCCAACATTTTGATGGTTAGTAAAAAAAACAATAAAATGAATGGTTTTGGTTTTAACTTGTTCGAGAAAATTTGAGTTTCCTTGTTGTTAAGATACATAACAACCGTCCATTTCTATTTCAAAATTGTAATTCACAATAGATTCTAATAGTTATCTCATTGTTTAAACCAATATAATCTGCAGTATCAACCATTCATTTCACTGTAATTCTACAATAGATTCTATCGTATTTTCAATGTGATTTTTATTAGGGTGATGCATAGTCAGTATCGAAGTCATTGTTTGTTTTCCTTGCAATGAATCTAGTTTTGACTAATAAAGGAGTGCGCCTTTGAAGAGTGCTCTCATTCTTCAAAGGGTGTAAATAGCGGAAACTTTCAATAATACTCGATTCAGTGTCAACAAAACAAACAATGACAACTATGACAACACCGAATACTTCATCATTTATCAATAGTGAAGAAGTAACGAGACATGCATTACACAAAAGATACGGGATATACTACAATAAATCAAATTACTAGTCGCAGTGGTTTATGTCCCGAACAGATGAAAAATGCCAAAAACTTGCTTGAAATTGTTGAACTAAAATAGGCAATATTATAGTTATACACTTCTGAATCAGCACTGGGAGCAAACCAGGAGATTTGAATGGTTCAAATGAGTCTATTTCACATTCAACTTTTGAGCTTGTCATCACTATATTTGCCTGTATTTGGCTGTATAAGTTTACAGCCTCCATGTTGTATATTCCTGATCTATTCAAGCAGCCCATATCCCTAGCTATCTCTTCCTTATTTAAATGTGATTTGGAGCCTATTTCATGCTCTGAAACACGAGAGGAACCTGGAGAGTGAGTTTGCATCCTAAATATAACCGACGACTTTTTGGTCCAATTCGGAATTGCTCGGCAGATCTTGCAGGGTGACTGCTAATCATACTTTTCAATCACTCGTTTTACACTTGCTGCATGAGCTTTGACCTTTTAGGCAATCTGATTGTACGATGCATCCTTTTTAGTACAGAATGTTCAATCCGCGACATTTTGCAAAAAAAAACTGTGATAATGAAAAAAACACCGATCCGTAATACGCTTTTTAACATGTAAACAATATGTAATACTAAAATAATTTGCATTAGCTCAAGCTCATAACGTATCAAATATCAATAACTACGATGATGAATAACGATGCACTCCGAAGTATTCCCGATTTTTTTTATGATCGTTTATCACCACTTGAAATATAATAACACAACACCCTGTATAAAATTGTCGTCTTTAAAAAACTTGTACATACTTGAAGTGCACAAACAGAATTTTAGAACATTTGTAAATTCATGAAGTCATTTGAAAAGTTATAGCGAAAAAAAACTATTATTTGAAACAGTTGATCAAAGCACATATTCTTAATAGAACGTTTCAAAAGTCTATTCTGCATTTACTTTGTGACTAAATTCATGAAGTCATTTGAAAAGTTATAGCGAGAAATTTTTTTTATTTGAAACAGTTGATCAAAGCACATATTCTTAATAGAACGTTTCAAAAGTCTATTCTTCATTTACTTTGTGACTTATTCCGCTTTATGCGTAGCCTTATGTCTAATTACTACCAGTTAGATGGGCATTTCTATAAAATAAACCTCGTTGTCAGTAAACTATGTCCTTGTAGAAAGTGTGATGACATTTAGACTACCATAATGGCATGAATATTCCGGTTCCCGGTGGCAAGCGTCCTTTAGAAAATAAGAATTGAAAAAGACGACAAAATAAATTCAATTAAACGCACCTTTTGTCGTGTTGCTTATATTTCTGTTTCGGAAGACATAATTTTACATGAACTCTTTATAAACGTACCTACATTTTTGTCAGAGATGAATTACGCGTCATGTAACACTAATAATTTCTAAGTGTTTAGATCACGTTGTCTGGAGATTTAGGCATAGTAATATCGCCAGAGAACTTCATTTCATTTGGTACATGAAATATATAGTCCATCGTTAATTATATTTTATAGTGTGGAAATTTATTCTGTTCCCGGTTTTAATTGTTTGTTTGTTTTGTCCCGTCATCTTGATAATACTCATTGCCCTTCAAAACTCGCCACAGTCTGTCGAATACCAAAAGTGATTTTTGTTAAAAATAAAGCACAACGCTTTAGTGTTGACTACTGACAACTCTCTTATAAGACTACAAAGTACCATTCCCTTCTTCATTTTAAAATAAAATATCACCACTTCTAACCTCGGGTATACCGTGAGTAATCGGTCATTTCAACTAAACGTAGTATTAACTTATTTTTGTTATATAAAAACAACACAATATCGCCTCCGTAAAGCTAATGCGATTGAGCCTTTAATATAAATAACATGAATAAAAAACCCGAATTAATCCACCGATGGTGAGACTGAACCCTTCTTACACTTCACCAGAATTACGAACTCAAATGTGGCCAATATGGTACTGGATACATATTTTCATCAGAAATTCCAAGAAGAACTAGGAATATTCGATATGTCATACATTCAGTTTATAAAATGAACTATTTGTCAATCCTGAAGGTATTGTTCATCGATGTGATTAAAATATTGCCATTAATAGTCTTTAACGACCTGTTTATGTTAGTTATATAAAAAAGGGATATCACATAAATATTAGAAATTCCATATTATCAGTCCATAGAATGAATTATGAGACAATCCTTAGCGTCAGTTTTGATTATCGACATGGATTCAAGATGCTTAATAAGTACATGTTCGTTGAAAATTGTGTAGTTATAGTAAATGGAGACTTTGTGTAATTCTCGAATATACTCGTTGCAGTTCAAAACCGGACCAGTCGAGCCAATCGATTCTGCTCTAATTCTATAGAGTTGCATAGCGTGGCTACTCCGCTGTATGTGCTATACAACGCACCAGATGCGGAACAATAGAATGCAACCGGCATCGATTGGGGTGAGTGGTCTTGTTCAGTTTTGTACTGCAACGAGTTTATTTTCATCTCACAATTATGTGCTCTCAGGTATTGTTTTGGTCATATCTCCATGAAGGATTATCCAATCATAATAAAATTTTGACTGAAATTATTTGAAAATTTTATAGCTTTGATTTGGCGCTAACAAAACTAAAATCGGTACACAAATAGCTCAGTATATAATCGGAGACTAAACTGTTTGATTACTATTATAATAAGCCATCAAGTACTGTTTCGTTCATATTTTCGTAACGAAATGTCCGAATGAAGAAAAAATCAATAGCGTTCTATGGTAATGTTGTAGCTTTCATTTGCCGTCAACAGAACTGAAATCGGTTCTCAAATGGCTGAGAAACTGATGTGACATTATTTGTAACGCACACACACATACACACACATACATACACACATACATACACACATACATACACACACACATACACACATACATACACACATACATACACACATACATACACACATACATACACACATACATACACACAGACATGTGCTCAGTTCGTCGAGCTGAGTCGAATGGTATATGACAGTTGGCCATCTGGGCCTCGGATAAAAAGTCGAGTGTTCAAGCGATCTTAATACCCTTCTTTTGGTGTAAAAAGGGTAAAAAGAGTTTTTTTTTTTCAAATGAACAAAATTGAATTTAATGAGGAACAAGGATTTGTACTTGCAATGTGATGTTTTCCACTATTTTAAATAATTGATAAATAGAGGTATTTTAAATAGATGGATTTTTCAAGATCACATTTTTAATTACTTTTTAAAATGCGTGTAGAAAATTAAGTTGCATAAAAAAGTGTATATTAATGGTTTCTACATATATTGCATATGGAAAAAGGAAACAATTTCTGGAATAAAGTTTCATTAGAAAAAATATATTAAAAGAGTCTTCCACAAAAGTCTCGGTCGACTTCGGCAGTTCGGTTCATTTTGATTTATCCATGAAGCAGGAGCTTCATAGAATCCCAGAGCATTATCTTCCTATGGTTGCTCCTGTGATATTTGCTGCACAGTTTGGCCATGTCGATTCCACTTAATCGTTCTTCACTGACGGATCATCGATAGAGGAATCAGCAGGCTTTGGTATATTTAATGAAATTTATAGCGCCAATCATAAACTTCAAGGCCCTTGTTCCGTATATGTCGCTGAATTAGCTTCATTATTACCGTTTTGATATCGATGGAAATATCTATTTTTACTAAAGCTTTTTTTGCGTGACAATCCTAAAACTTAAATAACGTGAGCGACACTAATTTTGTTACCATAGATGATAATTTCGACAATTTTATATTTGATTTCAACGCGTATGATTACAGACAGCTGACAGTATTTGCCGATACCGATTGGAATGCCATTTTGCGGATCGGAACAATTGACGATGCACTGTCAGCCTTTTATGAAAAACTCTATGAAGTCTGCAATGATTTTGTGCCTCGAAAACGACAATCACTTAAATCAACTTTTAACCAACCGTGGTGGACCTCCGAGCTACGCCATCTTAGAAACATACTAAGCACGACACCGCTTTTTTCTCACAAAGTCCGAGAGTGACCGAATCATCCTACGTAATTCCTGGGACAGACATACAACGTACAGCGTTGTACTCCTTTAGTCTAGTACCTGTTTGTTAGTACTGGATTAAAGTATTTGGCAGTTCGTACAACGAAGTACGTTGTATGTCTGTCCCAGGCATAAGAGCACGCTCGCCGAGCAAACGAGTGTGTTGCTCTACATGCCTTACAACGTCCTTTCTATTGGCGTCGTTCAGAAAAAGCACCACTCTTATGTTACCTCTGCATAAGGATGATTGTGTTGACAAATTAATGGATGAAAAATGGGAATGAGCACATAAACATTACTCTCCGCAAATCTGCAAAACATTCGTCAAACACGTCTTTCGCCTTGGATTGGAAAATGTTCTTCCGTTTAGACTCATTTGCATCATTAGGATTACTAGATGATTTTTCATAAGAAACCGTCATTTGATTTCATACTGCAATGAATACAAGATGTAAACAAAAGTTGATTTACGAATTAATTCGAATCGAGATTATTCACTACCAATGATTCATTGCGAAAATCGTCTACAAGTACGATACAGAAGTACTTGTAGACGATTTTCGCAATGAATTCCTGTTGGTTGAATGAAGTTCGGATGTATTTTCCTTAGATATTGATTAGTAACCAAATGTTTGCTTGTAAATGTTATTTTGAATAAAAATTGAAAAATACTATCATAGAAAGCCTTTTCTATACTTTCTCTGGCACGACATAAGCGACCCATAGAAAATTTTATCAATTTACGCAGTTATCAATTCATTTCCAAAGTGTCAAATTAGAGTGAGAATTCATCAAATAGAATATCCTTCTGTTATTGATCCCTATTTTCGAAAAGATATATGGGAAAATTTATTTCTCATATATCAAAAATAAGTCTTCGAGGCTCCAATTCCAATTCGCGAATTAGTTTTAATTTTTCACTTAAACTTGACAGATGGAAAATAATCGATTAAGTCTGCTACTGATAACTTGAGCTGGCTTATTTATGACAGACTTTAACTAAATTTTGACAGACATCTAATCGAAAGTTTGTTGGTCAATAACAAAGGGATTTTAATCGATTAATCGATTATTTTCCATCTGTCAAGTTTAAGTAAAATTAAACTTAAATCGAGAATTGGAACACAGCTCTAGAAAATCTGCTTTATATTAATTATTTACATTTGGCACTTTGTTTCTTTGATAAATTTTCGAAAAATTCAAGGGTGATTTGTATAAACTTGGATTGCTAAAAGCTATAGTTCTACAAAAAAAATCGAACCTTAAACAAACATTATTTTCAAATCGTCATATGGAACACATCCTTTGAATAATTTTTCCAAAAAAGGGCTACAAACTTACCAAATTGCAATGCTGCTCTCAAAATTTTCTTCGTTGTCCTTGCTGTCTGGATCTGTAGAATTTTCATCATTTGAAGATTGTACAACTTCACACTCAGTCAGATGAAGAGTCTGAGCATCTTTCATTAAATCGTTTAATTTTTTTAAATTGGTACCGTTATCAGTAATGCTAGAGTAAACTTGACCCAAATTAATGTTGAATTTTGCATAACTTTTAGAATTTCGTCAAGAAAAACTTCCACCATATTGCGGCCAAATCTTTCCACCAAAACAAGGGTGCGATGGAAAATCACGCATTTTTTTTAAACTTAGACTACCATCTCGAGCACAGATCTTCCCCTACGCGATGCTAAGTCCGCTTTTATGTAAACCATGCGACACGCGAACTCAGCCTGAATAAATTCACATATATTAGAATGCACGACATCCAAATGTTTCTTCTTCCGATGACTTCTGTGCATTTACAACAGGGTGCAACATTTTGTGAACTCATTCCTTAAAAGAAAAAAAAAGTTAGTGGTGGGTTATATAAGGGATATTACCGCAAAGTTCACGTAGGACCGCGTTGGTTTATAGTTATAATGGTATCGTCTAATTTATACGTATCATTACACGTATGGCTGGTTAAAATGTTAATAAAATAGTTCTATAATTTTGCTTTGGACCCTTATAAATTCTTATAAATTTTGTCATAAGAAAAAATATAAATTTTTTTTGAATCACATCAAAGTTAAGTGAAATTCTTATAAATTTTGCTCCATACACTGAAAAAATATTTCACTTAGCTACTACTGAAAACACATGTAGATATTTTCCAGTACTAAAATAAGTTACTTTTACATGAATATCACATAGAAAAAGAAAGTCTACTTGACTAATCATTTACATTTCACTGGACATATAAGATTCACTTGATTTTGCAAAGCATTTTTCCCTTCCTGAATCACATCAAAGTTAAGTGAATTTCTAGTGAATATTTTCACTGATCATGCGATTTTTTTTTTTTTTGGTTTACTGCACTTTCGTGATCCTGGAGACTCCATAAGCAACTATAGGAACCTAACACTTCAAAGTTACCGAAATTATCAGAGCGTTCACCCATTACAGGATAAATAGATTACTGTTTAAGGCATGGGAGTGTGGGTGTCTTGTGCGTGGTTGATCGTGCCACAACCCTAACCCTAATGTATTTCCTGACGACGACGGATAAAACGCTCTGCGCGCTGCTAAACCATTGTACAATAGGACGGCTCCATATAAAGCAGTGGCCTAAACTACATACAATATGTGAATTTTAAATTAATGCAATAATTTAAAATTCACATATTCTAGGGCTGAGAGGAGTAGTTTCGGACACTTTTTCTTTAGAATTTTCATATCTTTTGTGAACGTTGCAAACAATCCTGAATTCATCTTAGTTGTCATTTGGACATCGAAGCATCATATGAGTGTGTTACAGGTGTGCGTTTATGCAATTATGAGTTGTTATTTGCAATTCAGCAATTTACATTTTTGTCCGGATGTGTCCCGTATGTGGGGTAGTTTCGGACAGTCATGGGGCACATTCGGACAACGAAAATAATTTACAGAGATTCATGAAATTTTAAGTTTTCTACGGCGTATCACCAGTGTAAAGCTCCGAAAACAATGGGCCCTGAAGTGGAGCGGTAACGATGCGAATAATACCCAATTCAAATGAATCTGCTTGTCGGATAGAAAATTATTAATCATCAAATATAAACCGGTTAGCCATGTTGTCGTCTATTTACTCCGCAAATAGTTTGTTTTTGAAGCAGTTTGGGTGGGAAATGTTGAATCTACCGTTCCTCGGAATGGAATTCATTTGTAGATTTGGTGATTTTCGCATTCAGGCCCTCTTTTAATATCGCAACCACACAGGTGGTGACAATTTGAATCTGATCGCGAAGCAAGTCACATCGCTCTGATAAAATCGCAGATGGTACAGCCATTGTTTTGAAACCAAGCGAAGGTGTTACGTCCGGGTAGATTTAGGGGATTGCATACGACACGCGGTTTCTAGGAAGGTCCGAAGACTCGTCAGCTTGTAGCTATGTCTCGTTGGCGGGTTAGTGATATTCCCCAGCGCATCTACGGGCCATCAGAAGTCGCCACTCTTTCGAGGAGTGCATACCGGTCGCCAATTGTTGGTCCCATCCAGAATTCGGCCTCGAAGCAGCATTCGAACGAAAGAGTATTGCAGCGGGCCCGCTAGAAGAAAAAAAAAGTCTAAATGTGTACACGTGTGGTGGCTACCATCTCGAGGAAATAACCGGCTTATCCGAGACATGCACCATTGACAGCATCATCATCATCGAGAGGTACTACATGGCTGCAGCCCACCGAGAAGCACAAGGTTAGATCTTTCCGTATTATTTATAAATAGAAAGCCAGAATACACCAAGGCACACACATACGAGTGAAGAACACAGATAAAACAGAGGTAGTCAACTGAGCGAGAATAGGATTAAATGGGTCAATGAGAACGAAACCGAGTCTGGACAAATATTTGTGGAATCTGGTCGTAAAAGAAGAGCCGATGGTTAAACCCGAATACAATAATTATGAAAATTCGATCCAGTCATTAGTTGTCGTGAGTGAGAGAAAGGTCTGATAATTAAAATTTTAGTTCGTGCGATAAATCTATTGGGGTCCCCGTTGTCTATGAAATCTTAAAGTCCTAATTAGTAAGCGTTGGTTGGGGTACGATTGGTAATCAGTTTAGTTTGTTTTTGAAGAACTCGGATTGAGGAATCTCACCGGACACGAGCTAACATTGCCTCTTCACATGCAAGTGGATGTTCCCTTGCTTGGCGCATTAGTGAAGAGGTTAATACAACTAAAATTGACCTTTCGGCCAGTGACTTGTAACACATTATTGACAGATGTCAACTTTTTCCTTTGCCATTCTGTTGCCGGCCTATTGCGTTTGGGGCATATCAGGGCGCACGATTCTTTTTGCAAAATATCACAACATTTGTTTAATGATTCTAGTGTTACATGCTAGTAGATTACTCCAACAATAGAGATATAAAGATATAAAGTGAGAGTGGCGCTGTCGTTGCTCTCAAAACATCTTTTGCTGGCGTCTTATAGGGATGCAACTGTCAAAGCGAGCAAAAGATATGGGATTTGACAGATCTATACCCGACATGATTTCAAATCAGAACAACGGGAACACCAGCGTTGAATGAGATTTAGTTATTGATACTTTCTTCAGCGCTTTCTAGATATGATGATATTGCAATTACGCCCATTTAAAATTTGAATCTAGAAATTTTATATCATATTTTTTGTAATATTGAATCACTTTGTCCTGAAAACCAGATTGAATTGATTTTAATTAGGGACCAAAAATGTGGTAACCCAAGTAACAATTTCAGTTTGCAAAAGCATTTCTTCAAATTCACTGTTAAGCTTAATGCTTATCAATCGTCATCTTATTTTAAATCAAAACTGCTGTAAAAACCTTTGTAATTGGCGAATCTAATTACAAACCTTTTTTCGAAATTGGAGAATCTATTCAACATCCGCTGTTTAACAGCATTTGAATATAAATGTTTATTCAACCATTCTAATTTGTATTTATGACACATCAACATTATATAACAATTGGTATAACCATTGCAAAGCTTCAACTCATCTCTTGAAGCACTACACAAATGAAACATAACTTATCTCTTAAACAAAAATAATCTTCCTATAATAAAATATAGGTATAATCTTTTAGAGAGCATAATTATTTTACGATAAAATCTACTATAGACATTGCTGTTCATGAAACACTTTGTTTTGCTTAACAATGGTTTAATAATGGTTTACAAAAGAGTTTATTCAAGGACTTTATCTAACGTTTTTAATGACACCAGAATGTATTGAATAAACGTTGAAAGGACGTTTTTTGCTTATTTTATTTATTCTCAGCAATCGTTAGTGAAGGAAATTTATTATTTGTGGTGTTTGTATTTCTTCGTATTTTTGAAAAACTTTTTTAAATACAGTACTCAAATTCCACTTTGCTCGATCCCAGACTTGAACTCATGATCCTGGATTGAAGGCTGCCTTATTCTCCCTATTCTCCATCTTTGGTTATGCATTTGAAACAATCAAAAGAAGTATATAAATCTTCAGTCTCTAAATTGCATTACATTGTTTAGCAATCGTTAGTTAACATACTTTTGGGTATGAGTTAATAGAGTTTTATAATTTCCCCATAAACGTTCCATAACATATTTAAAAACGATAGCTTTACATAACTGATTAAGCGTTGCACAATGGCCGAATAAATGTGTAACTGAAGCTTACACCACATTTATTACAAATCATCCATTTAACGTTGATTAAATCCTTTTTAAGTTCTAGTTTGACTTCTTTGAGAGCGCAAAAAACATCCCTGATATCGTTGTATAGCTGAACAATGCGTCTAGTGATGATTGTTTAAAAGTTTTTTAAATAATTATATCTAGCTGTTATATAATGATAACAATTTTGAAGGAACATGCTTTTATTCCATGTTTCTAACCTTTTCCCTTATAATTGAGCTGTAGAGTAATAAAAAATATAGTACAGCTTATTAAACATGTTTTTAAACCAAATGCAAGTATTCATTTAAAAGCTTTTTGTTCTGTTTCGAAAACTGTTATTCATAAAAACAAATCGACTACATTTTAAATCAGCTCTGGAAGCTATAATTCCACACTTAGTAAACACGGGTGCTTATTAATCGCTGTGAATGGTTTGTTGGGAAGGCATTCAACAGTGTCCGAGTATGCCCCATCACCACCCGAAACGAATAACTAATTTACTAAAGAAATAAAATCTTTGTTTCTCCGTTATTATCACGTTTTTTCATTGCATATAAGTTTCTAACTTAGGTGGTGTAGTTACACATCTAAGTTATTCACAAAGGAATTGGAGAAATGCCTGCAACTTTGGACTCATAAGTTTGGGAACATGCATAAAAAAGGGCACTGAAGATTCTCTGAAGAGTTGGCTCTGCAGAGCGGTCTCTCAAGAGGTAAGCCAACGAGAACTAGGTCGGTGAGCTCGAGAGCACAATTCATTCATTTCACTCGAGAGCGTGTTCTCACATTTTCACCACAAATGCTCTCAAGAGACACCCTCTCACACTTGGCTTGTTTTGCACTCATCGTAAGTGTGGTGATTTTCTTGCCAGCGCAGCAACTGGTTCATCCCCAGAGGAGTCAAGCAATATGCATGTGGGAGACGTATTTGGGTGAAATGCCATGTATGCAGGACTCAACAAAAATGTCTTTGATTTCCTCCGTGTCTCTCTTTCTGCATGTTACACGCTCCCGATAGGCAATGCTCTTGCTTTTTTTTTTTTTTTGTGGGTAGGGGGGGCACGGGGTTTTTCCCGGGGGGGGTGGGGGTTTTTTGGTGCGGGGGTGGTTCAATACGTACACTTGGGAGGTAGGGGGGGGGAGAAAAGGGGGGCGCGGGGGAGGGGAGAGAAATAAAAAAAAAAAAAGTACGTATCAAGAATCCAGGCCAGTGTCAAACAGAACCTATCACGTTTCTAGGATTTTATGAAGAAACAGAAATCATCTTCCCGAATTCCTTGCAACGTCAGCCACAACGATGCTCATGCTAGCTCAAATTCAGAAGCCGCTAATCTCTTCGCCATGTTCATCGAGAGTGTAATTTCCGATAGCCAGCATGGATTCATGAAACGCCGCTCAACAACAACAAAGTTGATGTGCTACTTACCACGCTGTCACGGGAAATAGAAATTAGAAGGCTTGACGCGGTGTGTGTTGATTTTGCAAAAGCATTTGACACTAGGCTGTGCGTAGTCGTCGATAAAATAAAGCACATTGGCTTTCCGGATTCGATAACGCAGTGGATATTTTCGTATCTATCTGACTGTACCTCGTATGTAATGGTTAACTCAGCACGATCCAGTTCTCTGCATGTCGTCCGGTGTGCCTCAGGTCCACTGATATTCAACACTTTTGTGAACGATCTGTGTATGCTTCTCTCCTCGTTTAAGCTTTCGTTTGCCGACGACCTGATTTTTTTTTCGCGCTATACTGTCCCCGGATGAGTGCACCATTCTACGCGATAATTCTATCTGCATTCTGGGCGAAACCATCGATGAGAAGCTTAGCTTCAATGAACGTGTTGGGATTACGACTTCCACAGCATTTTCTGTTCTAGGGTTCATTCGTCGACATGCTTCCGAATTCACTGACATACATGCTTTGAAAACACTGTACTGCACGCTGGTGCGTAGCATCCTAGACTATGCTTCCCCGGTTTGGTCTCCGTACTACGTAGCGCATATTCTTTCAATTGAACGGATGCAGAAAAAGTTCGTAAGATTTTCATTGCGGCTACTTCACTGGAACGATCCAAACAAACTCCCTCCCTATCCCGCGCGAAACCAATTGATAGGCTTGGAATCGCTGTCTGCCAGACGCGTGAAAAGGCAGCGTTTATTTATATTCGACGTCATTAACGGTGTCATCGGCTGTCCTGCGCTTCTTGAGCAGATACCGCTGAACATTTTTTTAAACTATTTTTAAAACCGAATTATCCGATTTGTTTAGTTATAAAAGATATGTTAGAATAAGTACAGTCTGTACGATCTTGTTGCCGAAGACGGTGATAATAAATAAATAAATAACAATCTAAAGCCTCATACAGTGTCTTTTTAAATCGGACTATTCTGGTGTCGAATTCATTTGATTGCACATTCTCGATTTTAAAACAGCAAACAGCGCTAGGAGTAAATAAGTGATTCTCGAATAAGGTCAACTGTTTGCACGAATTCATTGGTTATAGTTTCGAATGAAATCCAAGTGCCCGGAATACCGTGCATAGAAACTCATAATTCCCGTAATAACTAATGATACAGCTACACATTGTTTTGAGTACTGCTCTGCTTTCAAAAAGCCTTCAAGTAAAGAAGGACCCCAAAGTAATCGCAAACAATTAAACATGAATTACCTTTTCATTCCCAAATAGTAATCGGAATAAAAGTGATAAAGTAATTTTCATCACGGGACAGTTTCCAGTATGCAAACGCACTACAACTAAGAACGTCCGAAAGATACCATAAAGGTGTTTATGTGACTAAAATTGGAGAAGAATAAAAAATATATAAGTTTTTTTCCTTTTTTTTGTTTTTTTTTTGTATTTTATTGTTATGTACGTTTTCGTTGAACTAATGAAATCAATATCTCTTAAAGATGAAGGCTTACTAACAGATTTTAGGGCGACTCAATCACGGTAGCCGGTGGTCTAAGAATTAAGTGTAAAGAAAAAAATCTAGACTCGCTGGGCATAGGATATGATTTTTCTTGCAAACAATCTTATTGATGCGAAAATGGTATTGACATCAGAAGCTCTCTATTTTTAACCTTCGGAGTGCGTTTAGACTACTGAGTTGAGAGCATGCAATAAGCTTATTATGATAAACTATAGGCTTGAACGAAGGAAGAATAATTTTCTATTTAATACTAAGTATTGTGAACTAATTCATTATTTTGAAAAATATTTGGAATCGTTGAGCCAGTTGCAGTTTTATACTAGTACCATGCCCCAGTGAATATCACTGCTCACTGTTGTAGAACCCCTTGGTCCGAAGTACACCTTGCAGTCTGCACCGTGCAATACATTCTTGCGCTTTTCAGTACTAGAATCATTGTTTTTGTTTTGATTCACTGTGTTATTTTGACAGAATATTTGAGATTGTGTTCGTGTGAATAACATTATTAGGGGCAAATCATTAAGCTTGGGACCGAGCTTGGGACCGATGTGCTGGTACTTCCTGAGCCAAAAACTATATCCGTTTTCTTGTTGACTATCCAGTCGCTGGTTAAACGGCAATTGACCTCAATATGAGAGAATTCAACAAGATAATTATTGATAATCATATTGAATATCCACATTTAAGCATGGTCCGGACCCTTAGAAAGCAACCTTTTTTTTACTTGAACCAAACCCATCATGCAAAACCTCAAATTAAATGCGAACTAAAAATAAACAGGTGTAATGTTAGTTAAATTGTATTCGAGGAAAATGATCCGCACAAAAAGTCCGAATTTTTTTTTCAAACTTTAACATCAATACTTTATTGAATCCATATCCAATTTCCCGCATCTGAACCTTGACAATGCTAATTTGATTCTGGGCATAGGTGGGGTCAACTTGTTTCGACAGTTTCGACCACTATTTCTTCAAGTCCTGTCTATTTTCCAAAACCATAAGGGTTTTGTGATGTCTTACCTTCATTAACTGTAGGAGGCACATCACTCTGAAGAGTCACTCATCCTTGTAAATTTTCCCGTCGATATTGCCAGATGTGATGGAGGGCTGACTCATTTTGCCGCATTCACAGTTCACCTGAATAACAAGGAACTTTTTGGTGAATTTGTACAGTTGCTGCTTCCCGAAAGTCTAAGGGAAAGCCAATCTGGAGTTGGAGACGTAGAACTTCTGACCAGGTATCGATTTGGCGTTTGCCTTGAAATAACATCCTTTTGCTTACTCGTCTGATGCTCCCTGAATGTCTTGACCATCTCTTGATATCTATGTGCCACCTTTGGATTTTCAAAGTGAGTGCACAACATATTTTGTTGCCTAATCAGGTCACATGTGAATAAATCACCAGAGTTTTTCGGAGAAGTTGCCATTGGACGGATTTCAAGTAGTACTAACAATTTATTAATTTTTTTTTTTTTTTTGACGAAGACTTCGTCTCACTGTATGGGAAAACTGCCAGGACGATGACAGAGCTGCAGGTGGCCAGAATAATTGACTAAGCACCAGATAGCTAGCTTTTTCAAACCCCCCACTTCCACGAATCGTTTTTTGAATGGATATCAGATAAGTTTGGTATCGATTGTCACCCTTTCCAAAAACCCTCTTCTCCTTTCCCCCAAAAGGTGTGACGTTCTTAATGAACATGCCTTATTAGATTTTTGACGTTTAATTCCCTTTCCCTCTCTGGCGCATGCAAAGGAATCATGGTTTGTTTTCCTCCAAATGATTTTCCTTCTTACTTGCACTCCTTTGATCTAAATGACGCTGTAGTGTGCGTGCGTCAAACGTCACTAAGCCTAATGTGATGTGATGTGATAAGAACCCACCATCAGTGCAAGGATTACCTATGTCTGCAGGACTATCCTCAGCAGGTTGACCCGAGAGAATAGCCTACGTGATGGCTTGTTGTAGCAGGGCCAGTCGATCTCAATGAGGACCTTCGGAAGACCACGGCAGGAAGGCCACTTGTCTGCACATGACAAGGGACTGGTGACTCCACGAACCCTTATCCAGTCAACATATCCTTCGACTGCCTTAGGCTATTTGAGCCTTTTATTGAGCTCCCAAAGAAAACCGAGAAGACAGTTTAAATCCAATCGTAGACCTTGTTCTCAATCGAAATTACCTCCTTTTCAGGACGATCAATTCGATTTTTCGTTGCTGAGGAGTTAGTTTGATTGGAATTTCTCACGATCTCATTAAATTTACCGTTACATATACTCGTCAATTAATAACCAGTGGTTAGAAATAGTAGGCTAGGAAATAGTTTCAGATGTCCTTTCATTCGTCGGTTCCTACACGCAAAAAAAACCCACAGTAGAAACTACCATTTCGAGGGTTAAATTAAGCGCAAACACCAACAATTTTCACCTGACTATAAATGCGTTTGATTTTACCATGTCTGCGATTCGATCGACCATGGTGCGGTTGATATCAATATGAGGTCTGTCAAATATACCACAAATGTTGATGGTTTTACCATAAACGTAGTAAATTTGACTGAAATTTCATGGTAGTCTTAAAGATAGGCATAGTCAGGTAAAATGGTAGTTTTTACTACAACAATTTTTTCTGAGTATATTTATATATTATTCCACGACTCCTATATCCAGTAAGCTAATGGAAATTTAATGCCAAATGGAAATTAAAAAAACGACGACCGTCACGATAAATTGAACCTCTTAACGCCAATAGCACAATCGTTTCCTGATTAATTTTCGAGATTGTTGCATAAATTAGTTTGAAATTTTCACAAACATTAACTCAATTATACTAATTAATTATTGATTTAAAATTACCAAAAGGACCCTCATAAATCTATACCGCGATAAGTTTAATGGTCTCCAGCTGGTCGAATATATTAACGCTATCATCACAGACAACACATCCGTCGCCTTTTCATCATAGAAACATTAAAAAAAAGCCCTTTATCAGGGCCACCAGATGTTATCTAAACAGTGTATAATAGATATGTTTAGCCTTCTTACTAAGTGATGCTGATCCAACGTCCCATTATAACAGCACCTGCGGTACAAAGATTCGCTACGAAACTCGTTTGGGGGTTGCCTAATAGAACACATTGAACATAATGCATCAAACGGTTTAAAAAAAAATTACGTTAACCGGTCCTGTGTTATACACCCCCACTGATTTCGTAATTTTGTTTTTGTTTTTTTTTATTCGATGGGATCAAAGCGTACATTTTTCTAAGCTGCCTAGATGGATATTCTTCGGAAATGTTTCTTGTGTTCTATACTTTCTTTTGGATCATTCTAAGCCGTGATTGATGTACCTCAAAATACGATCGAAACATTATTTTTCTTACATTCCTACATTACGGTATTTATTTCTGCGGTAAAAGTATACCATAAGTTTTGCTATAGTCATCAACAATCAAGCTTCTTGAAACTTTTAAAGTACATGGATGTAATTCTAAACAAGGTACGTTTAAAAGTTTTAACCATTGTCAACAATGGCTCAAAATATGCTCCATAATTAACATTTACATACCCATTTCTTCTTGCATCACAATAATTATTGATAAATCAAAAAAACAACTTGTCCGGAATTTTTACTCGAAATGTGTCGTAGTGATTTCTTTTGTAATTTTATTAAATATGTAATAAGAAGAAAGATTTTTTTAAATGTTGCCATATCTTACAATGATATTGATGTACATGTATAACGACACACAACATGCGATAAGTCGAGGTATTGTTAAATGAATAATATGTGAATTAGGTTATAATAATAGAATGTTGAAAAAGCATTGAAATGAACTGAATTAAAACTCACTCAAGCTGAAATGCTGCTCGAGGAAATTTCTATAAAATATTTTTTTTTCTTTACATATTATAGACCTAAATGTATATATATTGTTTCTTACTATTGCATCTCAAGCAAAACAAAAACTGTTTAGTTTAGTGGCAATTTGTAAATCAAATTTATGTATACTAATGAATGGAAAACACCTCTAACACATAACATACTTTAGTCTAGTTACCAATAAACTATACAAAAATTAATTTGTCAATAGCAAAATACTTAAAGTAAAAATTGTAACTGATGTATTGTTTGTTTTCCCTTTATAGCCGTGTTTCGGTAATGCGAGGACAAGTGGTAACACCTCAAGGACTTGGCATAATTGGAATTCGTGTATCGGTGGATCGTGATTCGAGATTCGGCTTCACATTGACACGACAAGGAGGATGGTAAGTACCATCCTAATAGTTATTTAAAACCACATTAGAGGCAATATTCCAAATAAAATAAATGTTATTTCCAAGAATATTGTCATCAATGTGTTCGCTCACGATTGAGATGTGATACTGAGGTATGTGTAGAGAACCAAAAATCGATACATGGGTTATTCCACCCGAACTGTGTTCACTTGTAAGTAGTCGCCCTTCTCTGATTTGAACCAAACATGGAGGAATTATTCATCAAGTACCTACTTGTAAACGTCCTTATTTTTTAGCCGATTGAACCATCCCTTCCCCTAAGGGACCATCAAGTGTATGAAAAAGTGCTTTTGTTATTGCTTGTTTTGCCTTTTTGCTAGACCTGTACCGCTGATTTTTTATTTAATAAATGGTCAAAAAAAACTATATACGGGCGGCAGTGTTACCAAACAAGCAATTGTATAATTTGAAGATTATAATTCCATCGTGTTCTACAGAATCTTTAATAAAGAGAAAATTCAAAAACTCAAAGTGTGGCAAGCAGGTTCCGGGATACATCAGGGAGAAACATTGAGGGATAAAACTCTTCGATTAGACTCTCCACCTTTAGAGCACACATCTCCCTACGTACTGCTTTGAATCTTAGGCATTCTATGGCACAATGTTCTTCATCTTCCATGTTTCCTGTTCACCCTATTTGAGCGCATCAGCATGAGCGGGCATATTCATCTATCGGTCTTTGCCATTACTCCTGTTGTCATTTGGCCGACTTTTCCTACTTAGCTGGTTTCCTCGAGGAGTATCAATAAACGCGAATTCCGGCGCAGGCAAAAATCAATCACATTAATTAAGCTTTAGAAGGTCAATTACACTTCACACATTTCTCATTCCATGAATTACAATCAGAACCAGTGCTGTAAAAAGTCATTTCGTGCAATTGGATAAATTTACCGATAACTTGGTTCAACAGCTGAATTTATGAATATGGTGTATGATAAAATTGTAGCTCTTGACAAATTCTACAACTTTGTCTGACAGCGCATTGCCCAAACTGGTATACAGAAAGTGATATATTCATTGTTGTATTCAAATGATATTCAATGATGAATATTTTGAATTTCAGATTTGCGCTTTCACGTTTTAGGTTTTACAGTTAGACCATATTGGGAACCAAATTATGAAAAACTCAAGATAATTTTTCGGGGGGTTGGGAAAAGGCGGGAGGGGAGACAAGGGGGGGAAAAAAAAAAGGGGAGAGTGAAAAATTATTTTGGGGAGGGGAAAACAAACATTGCACAGTGGTCCAGTAAGCTACTTTAGGCGGACACGAGGTTTTCAATGGTAATTTGTGGTTTTAGAGCTTTGGTGTCTTCTAAGAACTTGTTGCAAACTTGTTGTACTACAATTTGTATGAAAGTATTTTTTTTCTTGCATGAAACGCAAGAGTGGCGTATACGCTAACTTTCTTATGAGCAAATATCGTGAGATGGTATGTTCGGCAAGGTTGTAGAAATTGTTATTATAAAAAACTTTGTAGAACATATTTTTTTTTCTAGCTTCAAAGCCTACTGCGATATCTCCAAATTTTAGTAAAAAATCGTTTTTCGACTAAAAGTCCTTCATTTTTAAATCTTACCAGCTTGCTATGTTCTACAAAGTTGTTTGTTTTGACATTTGCTACAATGTTGCTGAATACACCATAGTTGAATTTCTTCTTGTTTTCATATTATAGTAAATTTTCAGTTAAATTTACGCCATACTATAGGCCTCACAACTTGAAATGGAGCACCTGAAAAAAATATGGCATACCATGACTTGATACAACACACCTTAGAGTACGTTTAAGGAGAATTTTGGAGAGATGATATTTTTCTATCTTTTTCAAAGCTACTTTCTGTAACATACAGTTTTCAAATAAAAACATACGTAAGGAGATCAAATAGAATCAAAACACACATAAATCATGGCTATCTCTGTTCAGTGTATGACAACTACCACGTGTTTTCATAGAAAAAGGCTTGATAGGATATTAGTTAATTTTTATTAAGTTTCGAGCTTCTTCAGGTAAATCAAACTGTGTCTCACCATGAGTTGTACGTCTGTTGATAAGTGAGATTACGGGATCGGAGGTGAGAAGAAGCCGCTTGAAAACGTCTTCCAAGTTGACAATGCGGTTGAACTTCCTTGCATGCCGTTCCCGAAATTTCCTTATGCACTTATTCCTCGTTTCCTGGGCTTCCTCACTCAGCATCCCTAAAGGCAGTGCAGCAGTCCTGATAATATCACTACCGTGTAATAGTAGCTTATGCACTGTAGGAGAAAGCACATACCAATCGTACAATTCTCGATACATCTTAAATGTATCTTGAGCAAATTGACCAAAAGCTTCTGCTTCAATTTCTCGGTTCAGGTTGACGACTTTTAGAAGGGTTGCGAATTTCGATAAAAGGTTTTTATCGAGCCCTGTGATTTCGGCAACTGCATTTACCTCGCTGAAAAATCGACGAGCTGTGTTTCCATCGTTCGAATTGCCTCCTCCTGGAAGTGGCTCATTGAGTCTCAATCCCAACCTTTCTTTGAGAGCCTGCCGGATTGACATCTGGCGGCTCTTCAAGATCGCATTGTCTTTACTGACACGCCACGAAGGCTTAGGCAACGTCAACCGGTAGCTGATATTCAACAATAGCTCCATGGTTCGTATTTGAGCGTGAAGAGGAGAAAACACATGCTTCAATATAGCTGGGGCACTACATGTTTGATCTTCAAAAGAGTCATTCAATCGCTTTCCCGACCGCAAACAGATGTAACATTGTTGTGAATGAGTTCCTGCCACGTCATTCACCACCTTCGTATCAACCATTGACAAAACCAGCTTTGCTGAAATCTCCACGTTTACATCTCTGATATTCGCTTTCGTTGGCTTCAATTTTTTAATATTTTCCTCCATTTCGCTAACCTCCTTTCTTGTCAGCTGCGTATTTTCTTTACAGAATATCAGTTTGATTGGACGACAAAGTGATACTGAAGATGGTAGCTCATTATTCCAAATCACTTCTTCGTTTTCGTCTCCAATCCGCCGTCGAATGGCTCGGATCGGAACCAAGGAAATTGCAAAAATATGGGAATCACTATATTCTTGCAGCTCACCATCGCTATCTTCGTCGATAAATACCTGTTTATATCTTTGGAAATCAAATGGTTGTATTGAAATGCAATTTTATGATCTAGTTTTGTATAATACCTTGAATGGTTACTGCTGCCATCACAGCCCCATTTGAAAATAACTTGAATCAAATCATCGTGATCAAAATCTATGTCAAGGAACATTACGAGGCGTTGAACTGTGTGATTTATTAGTGATTGCAGCGAGACTTGGGCGCATGATGATTTTACCGAGATTCCTTTTGTCGTCAAAAAAGAAGAAGTGTAATTAAGAAATGTCAGTGTATTATTCTAACGTAAAACTTAATAAATTACCGTCAGGATAAGCATCTTGTTTAGCCAGCAAAACTTTGTTATAACATGGATATAAACAGATGCCTTTATTCAGGGTTGTCATCCGAATATCTTGATATTGCATTTTTTGAAAAATTGTTCCTGCAAATAAATCCTAGTGCTTCTTCCGCAGAATATTCTCCTGAGTGTAGTATGTCACGGACAGACTCTGACGCCGATTCTGGACTTCGTGCGAGATTTTCCATTTGTTTTCCGGTTGAGCGATATCCACTGCGATTGATATTCAGAGCAGTTGCCATACCGAGTTCCTCAGTCGTATGATTTTCTGTTAACTCCTTCAAGCGACGCTGTTTGCTTCTTCGGCACAGTTCGGAAAATGGTTTCAGCTTTCGTTTCTTCTCGGTCTTCTTGGTTTTGAGCACAATCTTCCCATTTAACCAGACTGAATTCGTGGTTAAAAAACGGTCCTTCGAGCGACAACTTTTCAACCATAATTTTCTGAACGTCAGAGCGAAACACTTTAACCGTTTTTGTGATGTAACACAATCAGTATCAATAATGGGAAACCGTTGATGAAGAAAATTGTTCAAATATTCAATTTTTTTCTTTTCTATGAGAAGGTTTGCCAAATCTCGGCGTGACACTTCCATGTTGAAAACTCACTATAAAATGATTTTTTTCCCTATGACTTCTTTGATTTCAAAAATAAGCTAATTGAAAAAAATTAGCCTATTGAGCCTTTCTCTATGAAAACACGTGGTAGTTGTCATACACTGAACAGATATAGCCATGATTTATGTGTATTTTGATTCTATTTGAACTCCTTACGTATGTTTTTATTGAAAACTGTATGTTACAGAAAGTAGCTTTGAAAAAGATAGAAAAATATCATCTCTCCAAAATTCTCCTTAAACGTACTCTAAGGTGTGTTGTATCAAGTCATGGTATGCCATATTTTTTTCAGGTGCTCCATTTCAAGTTGTGAGGCCTATAGTATGGCGTAAATTTAACTGAAAATTTACTATAATATGAAAACAAGAAGAAATTCAACTATGGTGTATTCAGCAACATTGTAGCAAATGTCAAAACAAACAACTTTGTAGAACATAGCAAGCTGGTAAGATTTAAAAATGAAGGACTTTTAGTCGAAAAACGATTTTTTACTAAAATTTGGAAATATCGCAGTAGGCTTTGAAGCTAGAAAAACAATATGTTCTACAAAGTTTTTTATAATAACAATTTCTACAACTTTGCCGAACATACCATCTCACGATATTTGCTCATAAAAAAGTTAGCGTATACGCCACTCTTGCGTTTAAAGCAAGAAAAAATTACTTTCATACAAATTGTAGTACAACAAGTTTGCAACAAGTTCTTAGAAGTAACCAAAGCTCTAAAACCACAAATTATCATTGAAAACCTCATGTCCGCCTAAAGTAGCTTACTGGACCACTGTGCGGGGGGGTGCGGGGGGGGGGGGGAGTAAAGTGATGGGGAGGTGGGGGGGGCAGTTGGTGGGGGAACTGAGTTAGTGGGGGGGGGACGGGGGAAGGAAAGATGAACGGAATTCCCCCCGCTGAACAACAAACGTTACGGGAGCTAAAACACTACTGATATCAAAAATATAAAAAGGAAAAAGTACTTAGCTGAATTCCATGTAATTACTTGTCCGATACAAAAAGCCCGATCAGGCAACTAGCATCGAGCAATGCTCATAACCTCCAGCTGGAGACTGAAGACACGGGTATCGTTTAATCGCACAATTTCTTCATAATTCGACTCAAAGCACAGAATTAAGTCCAGTTGATAATTAGATCGAAACATTGGCGAAAAACTTCAAATGCTAGATTTCATAGAAACGATTGATCCACATCGCAGGGCATTGAGGAAGGCACACACAATCCTAGTAAGGACACCGTTGGGGCAACGCACAAAGTATGATGGTAGTCGGTTGGCACTCCCGTAACAATCAATGGAAGCACTCTCCGGAGAGCACTCCACGACCGAAATTTAAAAAAAAAAAACAGATAAAAATAAAATCAAAACGGAGCAAAAATGACAAGAGAATTTTTTTTCCACGTCTCGCTTCGCACTCCGCACACTACGATCAATTTCAATATTGTAAAGGTACTTTTCATAAAAAATGATCCTGTTTCATTCCGACTTGCAGGTTCGATGTTCTAGTCAACGGCGGAGGAGCTGTGACATTGCAGTTTCAAAGGTCTCCTTTCCGCCCTCTTACTCGTACTGTTTTCGTCCCATGGAATCAGGTAACCAATATTTAATTTTTTTTTATTGCAAATGCAATAAAATGGATTTTTTTTCTCTTTTCAGATAGTAGTACTTCCACCTGTACAAATGCAAATAAACGAAGAAGATGACCAATCTGGATTATCTATAAAGTAAGTTCCTACTTTCATTGTAACTAGTTGGTTGAAAGTTGGTTTGTTTTCGTTCTATAAATTAGCATCGATTCGCTTTCATTCGCTACGATTGAGACGTAATTAAACAATATTTTATGTATCTTTAACGTTGAGTTTTTTTTTCGCAGTTTCATCTTGAGGCTCGAAAGACATTCACAAATTTTATTCGCTTCGTTTGTGAGATATTATAAACAAATATTTTATGTATGTTTAATGTAATGTTTTTAAACAGATTCATCTTGAGGCTCTAAAGATGATTAAAATAAGTATTGCAACACCTAAATTAAGTACTCCAGCATCCTTGAATAAGAAATCTCTACAAATATATTCTAACAATATTCGAGATGGTGTTATATCTGGGTAATATGGGGAATAGATTAATAAATTGAATTCAAATTCGGATGTATGAGGTAATAAAACAGAGATAAGCTTGCACACTCTGATATCAACTGACTCGGTATATACCTTGATTGCTGATATTCTATCAGCTGGGTTTAGGTACTAGCATGCGCCACTTCATTTTTTTTAAACATTTGTATAGCACAAACTAAGAACCTACAAAAATTTTACATGCTCTTCTTAAGTAAATTAAATACTGCAATGCATTGCTAAGAGTTGAAGCCTTTTTCTTTTTCAAATGTTTAAATAAAATCGTGAGTTCAGAGTCACAGGAATTCAGAGATTGTTAGTGGTTCGTTATTTTACATTTTGTGTATGTTTTGATGCCATGTGCACTTGACGCAGAGCATAATAATATAAACGCTTATTCATTAAAAACATACACATGATATCATATGTTCTACTATACTATAAATCACGAAAACACAAGTAATGATAAAAATGGTAATGATGATGATAAAAATGAATTATGATGGTAATTATTATTATTATTATACTTTATTATAGACACTTTACTACTGGCATTCGTGTCTAATTGATAGAAATTATATCAAAACTTTTCTATTATCTTAGTTTAATACTTATTGACATTATTTGTTAAATTTCGTTAAACAGTCTACAATCTTTAAGAAATTTGATCACTGCTTTTTCATTTTCAGAATTATGTGCAAGAATTTCAGCCAGTGTTCCGTCAATACCACAGGTTTTCCTGTTCTGTTCGAATCCTCTGCATTCCACCAGTATGTGTTGCACTCCACAGAAGTTGCATGTAGGAGGACCGTTGTGATTCAAGAGGTGCGCGTGGGTGAGCCTCGTAAGTCCTATTCTGATGCGGGTTAAAACACGTTGTTCAGAGGGACATTTCCGATCCGGGCGTTTTTCAGGCGTTGATTTTATTGAACGTAGGTGGCACCGGGTCTGATGCCATTCTGATTCCCATTTTGTCCAAATTCTTGTTTTCATCGCTCGTACAGCGTCTTGAGCAGGTATAGAGATATCCTGAAGCGGTTGGTTTCGTCCTTGTTTGGCTAGCTCATCAGCTTTCTCGTTCCCGGCAATACCAGAGTGGCCGGGAATCCAGGTGAATATTACATAATGTCCTTCTATTTTCTTTTCGATAGTTTGTATCCAGGGGTGCTTAGACCGACCTGCACGTAGAGCATCAAGACAACTGGCGGAGTCGGTCATTATAATGACTTTGTCTTGACCGTGCAGTTTTGATACGGCCATCATTATAGCAAAGGCTTCGGCGGAAAATACGCTACAATAATCCAGTAACCGAAAACTGTAGTTACTGTCATTCATGACCACTGTAGCGCCAATTCGGTCATTGTCCTTTGACCCGTCTGTGTATATTTGTTCGTGCGTACGATATCGGCTGGTTATAAGTTCCTTAAATCTTGGTAGTACGATGCTCTGGTTCGTTCCTGCTTTTATGTTGCTCCTTAGGTCGTTATCTATTATTGGTGTTGGCGAGTACCAAGTTTCTTTGCTCTATGAACCACAGGGTAGTCGTTAGCTTCTTCGCTTTTCTCAATAAGTCGGACAGCTTACATGCCTAAGCGTTGAACCAGTGCTTGGCGAAAAAGGGGCCAACCGGCATCAGCCATAATAGAAATAGTTGGGCTGGTTTGGAAGGCACCAGATGCCTGACGAGCGATGTCATTGTATATTGGCTCAAAAGTTTGTTGCATAGCATCGAAGTTAATGCTTGTGAGTCCTAATCCGAAATAGAGTTTGGAGATAATAAGGGCTGTTCCTATTTTCAATAAACTCGATCGGCTACTTCTTTTAAGGCGATATCCGAGTATACGTAGAATGTTCATTCGCTTGCGGCAGCTTTGTTTAACATACTCAAGGTGTTTCAGAAAGGTGAAGCAAAACCCCGAGAATTTTTATGCATCTTGTTTGTGGGATTGAGATATTATCAATCTTGATAGGTCTACCACGTTTACGGTGCTTTAAGTGGCATGTATGTAGTAGCTTAGATTTCGTTAGAGCAATAGTGAAACCTACACTAGAAGTCCACCTTACGCCAGCTGAAACCGCTTTTCTAAGCTTCTTGCGTATCTCGACATGGTTTTTACCCTTCACCATAAGGATGACATCATCTGCATATAGTAGAATCTCAGTTTCAGCTGGAATTGCGTCGAAAATTGGTTGCATAGCTACCAGGAACAGCGTCACAGATAGAGTTGAACCTTGTGGAGCTCCGTTATCTGCTCTTCTCAGGCTTGAGAGGAAATCATTGGCAGCTACTCGAAAGAATCTATCGCAGAGAAAGCTAGACAGAATGTTCATCATTCTCCCTGATATCCGCCAATTTGTCAAAGTGCGTAGTATTTCCGGTCTGTATGTTGTATCATATGCTTTTGAAATGTCAAGAGATATGATTTCAACATGTTCGTCTTTTTGGAGGCTGATTAAAGATTCCAGTTTGGTAAAGTGAGAGTCTATACCTTAACCGGCACGGAAAGCGTGTTGTCGTGAGTCCAATTTACCAGTGGACTCTAGCTCTGTCAGAAGCCGCCGATTAATGATTCTTTCGAATAGTTTTCCAAAGCAACTCAATAGTGTTATCGGCCTGTATCCTTCGGGCTTACTGCGGTCTGCATCGGGTTTTGGAATTGGGATCACGGTACCAATTTTCCACTGCGTTGGGAACGAACCACTGTCCCAAATTCAGTTAAACAACTCTAGGAGTGCAACTTTTCCGGAAAAAGGTAACCGTTGAAGTAGTTGATAGCCCACGTTATCATCGCCCGTAGATGATCCCCCGCGCCGATCAAGTGCCCACATCAGTTCTTCAATAGTGAGATCCACGTTGTATCGTTTGTGTAAATTAGGACGTTGTGTCTCAGATTTAGTGCGTTTACCGGTTTTGTGTTTCTTGCAGAATTTTTCAGGATAGTATGCCTCAGACGATTTATGTTGGTAGTCATCGGCAAGAGCATCTGCTGCTTCTTGTCCATTGTTGGTGTGCCCTGTTGGGAGGTTTTAGTGTTGTTGAATTGCGTTGTCTTTTTCCCTGAAGCCTGTTGATGTTATTCCAAACTAGGGATGCTGGAGAATCTGGGTTTATACTTTCGACAAAAGCATCCCAGCTGTTCTGTTTGGCGTCAAGAATGGTTTTTCGGCAGTGTGATCGAGCTTCCTTAAATAATTTTAGAGCAAAGATTTTTTCTTGGTTATCATCTCTTAAGCGACGAAGAGCTCGAAGTCGTTTTCGCCTGGTCTTTATTGCTTCCTCTACTTCCTGATTCCACCACACAACGGATTTCGGACCTATATTCCCTGACGTTTTGGGGATGCTTGCTTCAGCCGCAGTTATGATCATGTCCGTGAATTCTTCTACCGATAGTATAGACTTAGAGCGTAAGGATCTGCTTGTTAGGTGTTCGAAGAGTTGCCAATTAGCTTTTTCGAAGATCCATCTAGACCAACATTTCGGTTTGTTTTGATTATGGAGAGTATCAATTAGGATGGGTAGATGATCACTACCGGAAAAGTTGAGTAGTGCTTTCCAGGTAAATTTGGCTACATGTGACGTACTGCAAAGAGAGACATCTAGGGCCTGGGAGGTTCCTGTTGCAGGGTCAATGCGCGTGTGACAGCCATTGTTAAAGACTACCATGTCGTGTTGTACCACTAGCTCTAAAATGGCATCACCTCTCTTTTTTGCTCCAAATGATGACTGAGCACTTTTGCTGCCCCATGCGGAAAGATGGGCATTCAGTTCACCCAAAACAAGAAGGGGGTTTGGGAGCTCTTCCAAAAGTTCTCCAAGCAGCGTGGCAGCGTTTTTCTCAGTAGGTGGGAGGTATATCGAAACATTCTGATCATTCTGATTGGGTTCCGACTCTGCTGGATCCCAGGTGGATGGCGAATCAGGGCATGTTGATGTGCTGTGGTGGGTTGTGGTATCTTTGTTGAGATCCGGCTCGACTGGATTCCAGGAGGATAGACGGAATACAAGGTGCTCGTGTACGGCTCCGTTCAATACCCTAAGGGCATCCTCTTCCAGAATTGTAAGGGGGAAACTTACTGCATGCTCTTCTTTCCTTCGTCGAATTATATTGGTGGGTGGTACGCTGCAATTCTCTTTCGGGTTAGAGGTTGCATTGAAGCCTGGGTTGGTGGGAAAAGAAACGACGTTGGACTGTTTTTTGGATACAGAATTTGAAGAAATACTTGCCCGGGGGGTAGGCAGACCACGCCGCCAGCCGCCAAAGGCTCTTCGGATTGCTCCGGGACATCTCTGGTCAGGGTCGACGTGGTAGGGCTCGCGCTTGGCTAATCGAAATGTGTTGGGAATCTTGCTTTGTTGGTTGGTGAAACGGTGCTGAGCTGGCGAGTTGTTCTGTGGATGGGACCCGTCTCGACTGGATTCCGAGAGGATGAGTGGCATGCAAGGCGCTCGTGTCTGACCCCTTTCAATACCCTCCGGGAATCCTCTTTCAGGATTGGATGAGGGAGGGTTATTACCCGCTTTTCTTTCTCTCGTTGAAGTATGCTGGAGGGCCATACGCTGCAATTCTCTTTGGGGTTGGAGGTTGCATTGGAGCCTTGATTGGTGGGGAAAGAAACGACGTTGGATTGTTTTTTGGATACAAAATTTGAAGAAATACTTGCCCGGGAGTGTGGGCAAACCACGCCGACAGCCGCTAGAAGCTCTTCGGATTGCCCCGGGACATCTCTGGTGAGGGTCGACGTGGTAGGCCTCGCGCTTGGCGATTCGAAATGTACAGAACACGGGGTTCTGCTAGTCGATGGTTGGATGTTGAGCTTATGCTTTCTGTCGTATTCATCAGACGTTAGCGAAGGAAATTGTAGTGTGGTAACAGCTGTTTTCAGCCGTTGTTTTTGGTTCATATAGTTGCTGGTGTCATCGTCGTTATTACAGTGTGGTAAAATTCGTTTTTCCGTTTTTGTGTCCTTGTACATAGCGGAGTATTCATCATAAAAGGTCGTAAATATATTTTTATTAGGTTCCTGGTCCATTGATCATTTCGATGTCCGTGGGTGTATTGTTTGGACCATGTTTCGCAGAAATCCGTTTACCCCGGTTGTTGGTGACTTCAGTGGGTGATATCTCCGTGTGCCTTTTTTTGCTTTTGCTCCGCGTCTGGACTTCATGATTAGGTTTGGTGCTTTTGCGACTCTCTCGCCGGCTGCCTGGCGGAGAGATAAAAGGTTGATCCTTTCGAGATATTCGTTCGGTTTGCAGCGGTATGAATGAGGCCACTTGCGATAGTGGTTGCTGATTAGAGGCTGATGATCTTAGGTCTCGTGGTGCTAATGACTGACGTAGTGTGCTTGTTTCTAGCATGTTCTTCATAGCGACAATTTCCCTATTCAACTTGTCTACTTGTTTCTGCAAAGTGGCTATTATTTGGTCTTTAGCGGCCAACTCTCGTTGAATTTGCTGTTGAACAATTCCAGTGAAGGTCTGCTTTTTGGTTTCTGCGGCACACAAGCGCCATGCTTCGGCAAATGATATTCCGTGATCGATTTTAAGTTTGATAATTTTTTCTTCCTCTTTAAACTTCGGGCAGTCACGTGACGTGACTTGGTGGGCTGCTTTGCAGTGGATACAATTTGGTGAATTGATGCATTGCTCTCCTTCAGGTATGTCATGTGTTGTTGAACATCGTAGGCAGATACCGGTTTGTTGACACAATTTTGACGAGTGTCCATAAGAACCACAATTGAAACACAACATCGGGGAAGTGTAATACACACGCACTGGATTCGCAATACACCAAAATAGACGTAGTCCGGGAGAATTGTGCCATGGAAGAACACGCAAAGGCGTGTTTTTCAGAACTCCATTTACTCGTTTCTTGATTCTTGATCCTCCTCGCACAGTATGTACACCTTGAGAATCCAAATACTCAAGGATCAATTTTTCATCCTTTTTTATGGAATCCGGATCGTACACAATTCCTGGTACCGTATTGAGCGTCGGGTGTGGTACAATCTCAATTTTTGTGCCGTCTGTCAGTTCAGTCATTTTGGTATGCTTCTCAATAACGTCAGTAGACCTGGTACGAAGGAGATAACGAGACTCACGACCTTCGCGGGACGCATTCAGCGCTCTAGCTTCTTTTTTGAGATTCCAACTATAAACGAGTCGGGCAGAGGGTCAATCTGATTTCTTTGGTTATTATTTTCCATTTTTTCCGTTTTGCGGCGAAGAATTAAAACCTGTACTTGGCCTAAATCATTTGGACCAAGCATCCAATCAGGTTTATTTCTTCTAACCTGTTGTCCTGCTGACCCCCCTGGGGGTCAGAGGAGCTACCGGACATTAGTCCGGAGTTATAACTCACTGTTTATAATGCAAGTTTTCGGAAATATACTGGATGCGATAACACTACCAATTGTTTTCGTTTTGACACAACCTATCGATCGAGCAGAGTGTTCTATTCACAATATCGCGACGACGTGTGTGTGAGTAAATACATGAGCTGAGATAGCTCCGCGTTGTATTTACACTTTCACTATCACTGTTTAATTTGCCACTTTCTCGATGAGTTTCACTAAAACTTCACTTTTCCAAAGTGTGAACCAAATGGATCTTCAACGTAGCCACCGATGGTGGTGGTTTAGAACGGTATTTTATGACCAAACAACTAATTTGGTGCGAGCGATTCGCACTTGTTGATATGCTATTGTATCCCGAGCACGAATGGTGATGGTAATGAATAAACAATATCATATAAGCTAATATATATAATGAAGGGATATTATAATACGAACCGAAAATTACATGTGTGCCGACTGCTGTTTTGTTGCAATTGTAGACAAACTTGAGCATCCATTATGAACCAGAAAATTTAGACAATGTATAAGAGCCATGAGTAAAAAAATAATTTTAAATTTTAAATTATTTTACAATACCTGATTACTTGGAAGACCTGAAATACATCATGCAAAAGACAGTACATCCCAAATTTCGATATCCTGAAACCAATTTATATGCAATAATATACTATCATATCATATCAACAAAGGAGATAAAAAAATGTATTTTGCCTCTATTTCCCGTAATGTCCTTCTGTGTTATTAGGATGGATCTAAGGCAAGGATGATCCCAAAGCGCGCTGCAACTACGAACCTAATGTGAATAGTAAAATTCTCAATGTGACTTTCAGGCACACGATCTTCTGTAGTAGGTGGAAAAACTACTTGATGTAATATTTCCACAATGGAACTGGCTCTTAGCTTCGGGTCTTGACCAAGAATCCTTACTGAGCCCTTGCGGCACAACACCGGCCAGTACACAACATGATGAGATAGAAATACAGCTTCCGAAGTGCTTCCCATAGCTTTATAGATAACTTTAGGTAACCTCTCCAGATACAGAGACTATTGTACAAAACATCGAATTGACGAGACGTAACAACGTAGCCGTTCGTTGTTACTTACCGTTGCACTTCATGTGGCTTAGACTATATTATAAGTTAGTATCTTGTCAATGGGTTTGAGAAGGAGCATCTTGAATACATGATTAGTATTTAGAATGTGATACTTTTGTTTAAACTCGGTCTTATGCCTAAATGTCAATACTATACATATTAAATTACTGTGAATTGTCGTTCAAGTAATCTTCTACACAAATCACAATAAGTTATTCAATGTACTTGAATATCTCGAGAAGATTGTTTTCTCTTATTATTAGGTGTTGAAAAAACGTGTTCTTAAATGACATTCCACGCCAAAAGTTCCTCACCAATCTAGCTTCAAACATCAAATGTAACCTAAAACATATCGATATTGTGTACGGGGGCCTGGCAACCCTATCCTTGTTACTAACGTTTGACAGTATGCAACATATCACGGGCCTTATTTGAATAAGGCCCGTCTGACGTTTGTTACTACGGGTACGAGCGCCAGTATGGTTTACAAACAATGAATCTTTTGATGTTTGGATGTTAGAGATGTTGGCTACAGCAAAATGACTGCCCGCCAGGTCCCTGATTGTGTACGTTACTTATCGTACCAGTAACAATAACCCACCTGACTGATAGATTCTGAAAGTTACAAAGAAGTGTATCAAGATAAAAATAAAATTACTCTACTCATTCATTTTGACTGATAATCTCTTTAACTGCGCTGCGCATTGCAGGGACAAAAATTCTCACTGAAACGAAACTATGTACAGAATCAAAATAATGACGAACAGCATATGATGAACCACACAGAAAAAAAATCTGTATTTTCATCGTGATGTAAATATTAAAACATGTGAATTTGTATTTCATTCCACACGACTCAGCAACTTGCATGAAATAGTTCTAAAAAAGATGAGCTTTTGCATACAACATTATCGACAACGTATGAAATGTCCCAGAACTATGCACGACTTATAATTTAAATTTGCGACGCTCCATTTATGTGCATGATATTGAACAGAAATTCACACTACTTTTTCGAGCTGTGCACATATGATGTCGTAAAGACTCTACTATTTCGAATTTCATAACTTATAATTGTGAGCATATCCATAATCTTGACCTTATTTAGCTTCAAACATGTAGAGAAGCCCTAGTACGCCAGGCTCCAGGATAAGGATTTTATTATACTTCTGACAGCCCCCCACCCCCTCCACCCCCTCCCCTCTTCCCTGATCATTCCTTCATTGGCATGATAAACCAAAGGCCACATTACACGGGTCATTTAAATGGTCACCTATATGCTGGGCCTTATTACGGGTGTTACACGACGAAAGCGAATCACGGTGAAAAATCTCACGTACAAATCAAAGTGTTATTGGGCCGTTTACACCCCCTTCCTTATGGAAAACTTCATATACAGCATTGTTTAGAGTTTTACACTGAAGCAACACTAGGGTTGAGGACCATGATGGACTCTCCCTAACATGGAAAACAGTCCTCGTTATGAACTGCCCATATCGTGAGAAAGATGCTTGGACATATTGCTCTTCTCGAAAAAGGAGACATCGGAAACTCTCCCTTTCCTGTCAGCATGCGACAAATTGTTACTGAGCAGTTACTGACCAAGAGGCTTACAATTACACTGAAATGTGTTTAAGTTATGTGAATAAAGACTAAATTACGGACCAAGGAGCAACAGTATATCAGTAAACAGACTGTAATATACATTAACGATGTACAAGTTGAAACATCAAAACATGAATGCAAAATCAAACAACAATAACAGTATAACATGTTACAGCATGCTTTTTCCCAGCGTACCTAATAGACAAAAATTCAGCAAACAACATTATTAATTTAGTTTTGTTTCTAATTCTCCATAACAGACCAACTCAGGCAAGTCCTGCCTATAGTTTCCTGAGCACATCGCAGTATCGCTTCCTGGAAGATAACCCTTCACCTGTCGCCATTTGTCTTGGTCACGATCACGAACTACTAAAACCCCAACTGACGAGTACTTGGATGCCAAACGGTGTTGGGTCTATTCCGGGAAGAAGTGTAATTTTTGCAGAAACACAGGTAAGAAAAAGCGTTTGAAACTCAAGTTGAAAGGTAAAATAATCGATTAGAGTGAATCGGTATGTGCCATGAAAATCATGTAGCGCATTCTGAGTCTGAGATCAAATAGAAAACTAAGTAGAAGTTGTGATGCTGGTTTGGTTGTTTGAACCTTTAAAAGATCAAAATTTAGAGCAAAAATGTATTCCTACGGCATCAAATTTAGAACTGATCCTGCTATCTGTGAGAGCAAATTCAATTTCAATTTACTGTACATTTTTTCTCGTTGATAACAAAATGAGTATCCCACTTCAGGTTCTGTAAAGGCAAGCAAAACAATACTACTTTTCTTAAAGAAAAGTGAACACAAGATTAAGCAAATGGAATATAATAATAATAATAATTTGATATTTAAAAAAAATAAAAGGATTTCAATTTGATGTTGATAACAATATAAGTTTACGAATTGCTGTAATGATGATGATAACTCGGGTTCGTTTACACATATCATTAAGAAAAAACCTCCCGATTCTAGAGGAAAAAAGCAGCCGATAGAGAAACAAAAAAGCAATAAACAACAGAGCTTGTTGCTTGTTTAGTTATGCTGCACAGCGTCAAATTTGAAATTATAAAAGCAGAAGCTACGGTTCAATATTTATTAAGATTTGTGCCTATAGAAACGTGAGTTGGGAGCTTAAGTCGACCATCGAACAGTGTTCCAGAAAATGAAATTAGCTCAAACAATATACAAGATATCGTTATGTTGTATCCTAGACATTTTTGTGTGAGCTTAAGTCACGTTGTTTGTGAAAGTGTTCCAAACACCGAATATTAAAAATAACACGGTATGTTCCGAAACTTTGTTTCATTCCGAAGGGTAGAAAGGAAAATGTGCAGCAATGTTGTTAAACATAAGAATCACGAAAACTTGTTTGAACATTATTTTCACCTTATACTTCTATCTTAAGAGATTATTAACCAAAAATCAGTTTTTTTTATCATATTTAAAAAAAATCCATGTATTGTTGAAGCAATTCTATAAAAATATACAATTGTTCAGAAGAGGCTGTATCCCTACGGGTCTTATGCGGCAGAGTTATCATATGTTTTGCGATGTTTAGGTCAAACTTTCACGCGGTAGATTTAAATTTGCAAACAATTCAATTGACAATTTGTACCAACCACATTAAGAGACAATTGTGTTGTACGTTTTAATTAATCACATCCAAGGTAAATTTTTTATTTTACTATGAAACTGGCCACTTCTCCTAAGCTACCCGAAGTAGGTCTTGATGTGTCAAGTGTGATTTTGGGCACATGATGTAACCACCATTGGTCTTGTTTTTTTTTTTTCGAATTCTCAATTGATTTAAAGTGACGCATGCTGGGTTTTAGTATAAATCATTAAGTGGCCACTTCCACCGAGGTATAACAATCACTTATTTTTTTACTTCTCATGTTATAAATTGCAGTTAAATTGCATCACTTTAAACTCGTCCTCAAAAGCAAGTCTCTCAACCGATTGTCATGAAATATTCAGGGAATAAAATACAATGTATAATCTTGGTTTACGTACCACACGAACAAATCCCCTACCAAATCATGAATTTCTTGGGTAACTTTGACACTTGCTGTTTCCTGAGAGACTCTGGAACATCGAACTTGTCTTTCGCAGTCACATACTGGTTGCCGGGAATTTGTTTAAAGTCCGCTTTTACGTGTGTTTCATCGTCCATGATGCAGCAGTGTGGTTTCGTCAACATTTGTGTGTACAGCTTACGCGCACGTGTTTTAGCTGCCCTATTCTGTTTTTCATTGCGGTTTGGAGCTTTCTGAACTTTGAATGAACGGAGCCCGGCTCGTTTCTTGGCTTTCTGCACGAAGCTTTTGGTCAAGAGCAGCTTTTTTGCGACATCCCGAACGGAACAGTTGGGTTTGCGTTTAAAGGCAGCAACCACTCGCTTGTGATCCTTCACACAGTACGGAACACTTTTTCTACCACTCACCTTCTTCCGATCGACAGTTAAACGTTCCCCAAAACGTTTTATGACACGAGACACTGTAGACTGGTTAATTTTCATCATCTTTCCGTTGGCTCGGTGCGAAAGAAGTGGGTTGTCGAGGTGCGTGTGCAAAATGTTCTCGCGCATTTGCTATTCCTTCGACTCCATTTTCGAAACTACGACACATTTCAAAATGAAACTCATGCAGTGTAAACAAGACACGCTGAGGTCATTTCAGCCAAAATTTCGTTGAAATCAACCCAAAGGGCGAAATGTTACAGCTTATTGAAAGTGATGCAATTTAACTGTGGACACCCTTTATGTCGCATAATGGGTTTTGGTTTATGTCAGAAGTTTACCAGTTCCCGGACGCTACACGGAACACGGCAATGTGTAGCCAATTTGGTCTCAACATTCAATGTCTTTTCTTAATGGAGTCTCATATTATTCAAGGTTCAACGAAATTAAGGCAAAATGTATAATATATAATGTCACTGCCGAAAATGTTAACGTTTTTTTCTCCACCAACACTGCGTGAGGGCAAAACTTCCACACTTTGTACACTATGTGAAAAAAAATCTAAACTAACAAGATTGAAGCTTTAAGTTTGTTCGAGATTTTTTGGGATGGAAATTTGAATTTAAAGGATTAGTAACACTGAGCAAACCACTTACAGGAAAAGAGCATAACTCAAAAAGGAAAAGACTTACAAAAAAGTAATGTATGGGTAACTTTTAGAAAATCGTCCTAACTTTTATGAAAAAAGTTGTAAAAATTGTAAATCGATTCTTACACGCTTAAAAATAAATATTTTAAAATTGGCTATCTTAGAATTACACGAAATTTTTTTCTTAAAAAGGCAATATAATTATCTAAAAGTTCGCCACACACTGCAAGACGGGCACTTTTATGGAAAAAAAGTTTTTCTAACAAATTTTTCATCTCAAAAAGGAAAAGATTTACAAAAAAATGATGTATGAGTGACTTTTGGAAAATTATCTTAGCTTTTATGAAAAATATTGTAAAAATTATGAAATCGATTCTTTCACACTAAAAAAAAATTAAAATTTATAGTCAATTTGCAAAAAATGACTATCGTAGAATTGGACGATTTTTTTTTAATAAAGCTAATATAATTGTCTAAGAGTTCCCCTTACATTGCAAGATGGGCACTTTCAGGGAATGTTTTTTTTTCTCGCAACAACTTTTTCATGTCAACATAACTCAAAAAGGAAAAGACTTACAAAAAAGTGATGTATGGGTAACTTTTGGAAAATTGTCTTAGGTTTTATGCAATTTGTTTAAAAAATTATAAAATCGATTCTTACACGCTAAAAAAAATATTTTCAAATTTAATGTCAATTTGCAAAATATGGCTGTATTAGAATTGGACGAAATTTTTTTTAAATATAGGCGATATAATTATCTAAACGTTTGCCATATATTGCAAGATGGGCACTTCGAGGCAAAAAAAAAAATTTCTAACAAAAAATTATTCATGTCCAATTTTTACCGTGTATCGCGCCAACTCGTCTTATAATTTGGTCCTAAAACCTCACAGAAGCCAATTAATTTTAATGACAATTTGGATTTTTAAGGGTCTTTGAATGTTTAAAAAATCAAGGCTACTATTTGCTACTATAAGAATCGATTTTATAATTTTTTAAACAAATTTCATAAAACCTAAGACAATTTTCCAAAAGTCACCCATACATCACTTTTTTGTAAGTCTTTTCCTTTTTGAGTTGTGTTGACATGAAAAATTTGTTGTAAGAAAAACTTTTTTCCTTAAAAGTGCCCATCTTGCAATGTATGGGGAACTTTTAGGCAATTATATTGCCTTTTTAAGAAAAAAATTTGGTCTAATTCTAAAATAGCCATTTTTTGCAAATCGACTTTAAATTTTAAAATATTTTTATTTTTAGCGTGTAAGAATCTATTTTACAATTTATTTCTTTTTTGAGTTATGTTAAAAAAAGTTAAAAAAGCCGATCAAAAAACTTAAGCCCTTTTCAAAATTTCAAAGGTAGTCTAGATAAATTTTGAAAAAAACAAAGCATACAAAGTTGCTTGAAATGACATAGTCTACCAACCCAAAAGGTTTCATTGGATTCTGAGAGGGTGCTGCCAATCACGAAGACGAGTTGGCGTGAAGTTCGTCGCATGCTAAAAATTACCACACAAAAATTAGTATTTTTGTCCCTCGAAAACATTTCTTGATTACCAATTCAAGGTAGTTAATACTACTACTGCTTTTTTGCAGAAAATTGTATAAATTTCGTTTTTTGAGTACTAATTTGATGTCAAATTTACTGGTTTTCCGTGTAAGTTTACAGCAAAAAATGAAACCCTCATCACTCTATCGTTAGTTTCACTACTAACGTTAGTTTATTACATCAAAATGATAATTTAATTATGTCTAATTAAGGCATATTTAAATGCATATCTTGCAAATTTCCATCGGGAACTATGTCAATATAAGATGATTAACAAATCTTATATACACAGATAAAACATTGAAAACATTGAATTTTCTGCGTTGTCTAAAGCACATAAAGGGAATGCTAGTTTTGGCAGATAATAATGGGATATTTCATGTAAATGTTTGCCAGATAACGCTTGAATCTAGCCTGTTGTATGAAAAATTACAAACATTGTTGTATGGCGCATGAAAGATTGCAAACAATTTCGCTGTTTACGCCTCCTTTGGCTTGAAATTAAACGAGGGGAAATTTTACGCGCTTGTGTAAAATTAATTATTTTCTTCTGTGTAATTATTAGCCTATATAATTACTCAGAAAAAACCGGAAGATCATGACCTCTGGGACAGTTTCATATAAGTCAACTTTACCCAACCAAAATATATTTTTGTTTTAATGGGATCAAAATAATAACGAAAAAAAAAAAGAATTTTTTTGTGGGGGGGGATTTTTTACACGCTTTTTTTTTTTTTTTTTTTATTTTTTTTTTTCCCCTTTTTTTTTTTTTTTTTTTTTTTTTTTCCCGCCCCAGGGGAAAAAAAAATATATAATATTTAAATATAAATGTATGTATGTATGTATGGTAGCCACCATCCCTTCTAGCCCTTGGCTTGGATGCAGCTCCACTTAATAGCAAGATCAAATTGAGCCACCGATCTGAATTCAAAATATCGCTGTATGAAGGGCCAAAAACGGAGGGGTGGACCCGTAAGCAGAGACACTCACGCGAAATCCACGGGAAATTAAGAATCTCCTTCCAACGATACGATCCAACAAATCGAATAAACCAATTCGCAATACTTATTAAGCTTTCTACAGGATGGCTTGTTAAGAAGGGCGCGTCACCCTCACTGAAACTGTTGGAGTAGAATTCACAGCATCATAATCGAATCGGTAGGATAAAGAAAATGATAATGTTCATTCCCTCCTAGACTAAGGCAGTCAATCAAACCATCGTCCAGTTTCAGATGGAATGATACCCTGATGCACCCTCCCAACCCAGTATTTATTATATATATAATGTAAATAATATGACATAATATTCAATATATGTATTATGGAATAGTGCAATGAAATATACAAGAATATTTAACTCAAATATGTCATAGATATGTCATGATGAAATAATTAAAATAGTGATAATAATATGCAATAAAAAGATAATAATATGCAGCTTGGTGCTTTTTTACAGCTCAATCAGTGGCAGATGAGTGTAATTCTGGAATGTGAAGGTCATATTGCAATTAAACAAAACATAAAACATTTAATTATACATAAAATTATAAAAAATATGTATGTATTTATGACATATGTATGTATAATCAGCAGAACGAAGAGCATTTATAAATTTTAAAATTAGTATCCAATAATGTAAATCAATAGAAAAATACCTTATGGTACAATGTAATAAAATATCTATATAACCTGGAATCACCTTCCTTGTAACCTTGAAGCAGATAAAATTTCATAATTATTATTATTATTTTTCCAATGAATATAATAATGATATGAAATAAGAATTAGAAGCAGCTATATGATGAATGTATACTGAAATGTAATGGTAATATTATCGATGACATGAATGGTTGTAAATAATATAATATGAGGAAATAACTGAAACAATGCTAGACATATGAAAATTATATGCTGCTTGGTGCCTCATTACAGCTCAATCATTGGTAGTTGAATGTAACTCCGGAATGGGAAACCTTTTTGGCCAAACCATGTCGTAATTAAATGAAGTACAAACATGCATTATGGCATGTTATGTACGTATATAACATATGGGTCATAATCAGCAGAATTGAAAAGCATTTATTATTTTTAATAATATCCAATGATCTAATTTAATAGAAAAGATCCTTGAGCTACAATGACAAAAAAATAGCTATACTATCTGGAACAAACTTCGTTGTACTCTTGAAGCAGATAGAATTGAATTAATATTATTATTATTTTTAATAATAATTTCAATATGTTTTTAATAATATACCATGATGAAAATAATACGATGTTGCAATAAAATACTAAATAATGTATATATAATAATAAAATGCAGCCATTTGCCTCTTCGGCAGCGGTGTTAGTTGCTTTAAACTCTGAAATAACGGAAATTTCCAATGTGATATAATGAAACATAGTTGATCTCCTGGCAGCCGTTTTGCTAGGAAAATGTAAGCAAACAATAAGGCGAAATAAATTCCCTATGAATATGATTATATCCTAAAAACGGAAGCTTAATAAATCTAAAATAAAAAGAAATAAAAATAAAAACAAGAGGAAATTTGATTTATCCGCTAACCTTTGTTTCCCACTGGGCCCATAAATGATTCTTTATGCCTGTCTAATAGAAGATGTACGATCAATGTTAGGTTTGTATTTTTAATTGTCTTATGATAAAATAAGGGAAAAAATTGCATTAAAAACCATCGTATCTTTTCATATACATAGCGTGAGTTAGGTTGGCTTAGACTCATAACGATGCATAAATGCGAAGCTGAAAATAGCATTAAAAATATTGTGAAGGTTTTGTGATAATATAAAATTATAATAAACATTATATGTTATGTCTGCAGATTGTGGTCCTGCTACAATTGTAAACGGACTTGCATTATCATAGCCACGAGGGAAAAAATAATCTTAAATTATTATACCTGAAATTAGCACTGAAATTATTATTATCTGAAATTAGCACCGTCGGACCGTATTAAGAATACTTCCATTTTTCGTGGTAGGGTAAGATTTCAGCATACTACCTTACCTTACCTTCCCGCACCTCCTTGGTGGACACAGACGCTCGGCACGCACCTCCTCAATCTAGCTGAAGTCAGAAGGACAACAGTGCCCAGGCTGCACTACCAGCTAAGTACGCAACCCTTAGCTGGCGGTCTTTGTCATCTCTTGACCCGTGGAAGCATGAGGTAGGAACTTGTGAGGACCAGGGCTATGTTGCGGGGACGCACGCTCCCTGCCCGTTGTCGACTCACCATTTTGCAGCCCATCGTATACGATTGAATATTAATATATACTAAATAGTACACAGCTCGAAAAAGTGGGGGGATTTTTTTTTTAATTTATTGTAAATAAAGGGGGGGCAAAAAAATTTTTTTATTTTTTTTTTTTAATATTTATAGTTGGGGGGATTTCCTTTTTGTTGGGGGGTGTGTTTTTTTATTCTTTTTTTTTTTTTTTTTTTTTTTTTGTTGTGTTTGTGTGGTGGGGGAAAAAAATTATTTTTTTTTGTTTTTTTATTTTTTTTTCAAAATAAAATTTATTTTTTTTTTGTGTTTTGTATAAAGAAAAAAATATATATTTATTTATTTTATTTGTTTTTTTGTAAAAAAAAATATTGTTTTTTTTTTTTTTTTTTTTTTTTTTTTTGTTTTTTTGTAAAAAGTATATTTTTTTAAAATTTTATAGAGATGGGCAAAACGGTTCATTTGAATGAGCGGCTCAGAGCCATGTGTTCATTTTAATGAACCGGCTCATTTGAGCGGCTCAATGACTCCCAAAAAAAATTGATCCACCTACGGTGAGCTCTAACCCATCTTACACTTCCTTGGGAGTATCCGAACAAAAACACAGATGAAGCCAGTTTGATCCTGGGCACTTGATTCTATCACCATTGTGATTATATTCGAGTTTTCATGTTATTACATGGTATGACCTCAAAGTACGACGCTCCTAGGGTTTATCTCGAGTTTGAAACACAAAATATCACCAACTGGGTAGAATAAGTGCGAGCGAGAGATACTGGGAGATCAATTAACCCATTCATCCTAATATGCTAGTGAAAAGAAGCCTAGAAACAAAAGAAATGTAATTTCATTTAACCAGCAGCATTGGCATTGATAAAGCCCCCAAGTAAAAGTATGGCCGACTGTCCAAAGCTGTTCCAAACGAACCGCCAAAACGCACTGAATAATTTATTGCTGTTAAAACGACAACAATCAAGTTTTGTGGTGAGAGTCGTCCATACTTTAACTGTAGGACTTTAATAAAGAGAGCTTCCCGATTCACAATGTTGATTCATTCAGCTGAGGAGAGAGAACAAGCATAAGTAAAAAAAAATCATGCCTGCTGAAGGTTCTCGTTCGGTGTAATTAGGCTTTTAGACGTTTAATCACCTTTCCCTTTCTGGCTCATGCAGAAGAATGATGGTTTGTTTTCCTCCAAACGATTTTCCTTCCTACTTGCACTCCTTTGATCTTAAGGGCGCTGTAGTGTGCGTGCGTTAAACGTCACTAATCCTCTGCATGTGCCAGAAAGAGTGTGGTGATTAAACGTCAAAAAGTCTAATAGCCAGGAGAGAAAAAGAAAAAAAAAAAAGAAAAAAAGAAAAAGGAAAAAGGGGGGGCGGGGGGGTTTGGTTGAGGGGTAGGGAAGGGGGCCGGGGACGTTTGTTGGTTTTAGGGTTTGGAGGGGGGGATCGCGGGGGTTATTTGGGTATGGGGGGTTTTGGTTTGGGGGGGGGGGGGGGAGTTGGTTTTTTTTATATATATTTTTTTTTTGGGGGGGGGGGGGGGGGGGAAGGGCGGGGGGTGGGGGGGGGGGGGGTTTTATTTGGTGGTGGGGGGGGTGGGGGTTTGTTTGGGGTGGGGTTTTTTTTTTGTGGGGGTGTCGTTTCGGTTCGGGGGCTGTGGGCTCTTCTCTTTTCTTTTTTTTTTTTTTTTTTTTTTTAGACGGGATGGAAAATCTGCAACCAGACACCTGAAGAACTCAGGGTGTGGGGATGAGGGTGCCAACTCCTCGACCCACTAAAAACCCACCCGTGCCTTTAGCCCTGGTCCCTCCCCGGAACCACCTTTCGGTATTACTTCGGGGAGGGGGCTATTGTGCTTGTTAAGCACCCACTATGTCTAACTACTTAGGGCTTTAGTAGTTAGGTGGTCCCTGCGACCTGCCTTTGGTCGTTTCGCCATTTTTGTTGGAGATCAAGGACGATCTGGGAGGCTGCTACGCATACCGCGTCCCAGACGTCCCGGTCTTGACACATCCTCTGGACCAAGTTATCCGGAGTCGTGTCGCGACCGCATACGGCCATCATGCCGGATCTCGCGCCGTCGAAGCGAGGACATGCGAAAAACACATGTTCTGCAGTTTCTTCGACTCCCGCGCACTCACTGCATGCGGAGGACTGTGCATGCCCATATTTATGCAGGTATTGTCTAAAACAGCCGTGGCCAGACAATATCTGCGTTAAGTGGAAGTTCACTTCACCGTGTCGCCTACCGACCCACCCGGTTAATTCCGGGATTAGTCGGTGGGTCCACCGACCTTTGGTGGAGTTGTTCCATTCCCTCTGCCACTTAACCATGGATGCGGCTCTAGTGGTCTTTCGGATACCTCTTGTTCCACGTTGCTCGAAGCACTCTACGTCCTCTTTTATGACGATGCCTATTGGCATCATCCCCGCTAGGACGCAGACCGCGTCGCGTGATACCGTTCGGTATGCACTCACCACTCTTAGGCACATAAGCCTGTGTGTACTCTCGAGCTTATTTGCGTAGCTCTTGGTACTCAAGGCGGTGATCCATGCCGGCCCGCCGTACCTAAGTATGGACAGGGCGACACTGGCCAGGAGTTTACGCTTACTCCCTTGCACCGCCGAGCTATTCGACATCATGCGGGATAATGCCGATATAGCCATAGAGGCTTTCTTGCAAGCGTAATCGACGTGACTGACAAAGGACAGCTTGTCGTCGATCATAACCCCAAGATACCTCAAGAACCTCTTCGATTCTACTGTGCAGTTACCTGCACTAATCGTCGCATGTTGCTCCGATTTTCGATTGTTCACCACCGTGACCTCGGTCTTATGGTGGGCTAGCTCCAATTGCCTGGAGCTCATCCATCTCTCCACAATGCCAATGGAGTGTGAGGCCGTTAACTCGACCTCCTCGATGGATTCACCACATATCTCCAGGGTGATATCGTCTGCGAACCCGACGATCTTTACCCCGCTCGGGAACTCAAGCCGCAGTACCTCGTCGTACATCGTGTTCCATAACACCGGACCCAGGATCGAACCTTGCGGGACGCCTGCGGTGATCTGCACACGTTTCTGGCCTGCCTCTGTATTATATACCAGTACGCGATTCTGGAAGTAGCTTCCGAGAATCTTGTACAGGTACCCAGGAACCTGAAGGCGTTGGAGCGAGTCGGCGATAGCCGCCCAACTGGCGCTATTGAACGCATTCCTCACGTCAAGGGTGACCACCGCACAGTATCGTACTCCTCGCCTCTTGCGCTGGATTGCCACCTCGGCCGTCTTGGTGACGGACAGGATGGCATCCACCGTCGACTTCCCTTTACGGAAGCCAAACTGATTACTTGACAGACCGCGTATACCCTCCGTGTATGTTGTCAGTCTGTTGAGGATTACCCTCTCGAGCACCTTACCCGCTGTATCCAACAGACATATTGGTCTATATGCCGATGGATCTCCTGGTGGCTTCCCTGTCTTTGGTAGCAACACAAGGGTCTGAATTTTCCAGGCGTCTGGGAAGACGCCCTCGTCCAGACACTTTTGCATCACCACCCTGAACATTCCGGGATCCAGCAAGATAGCCGTCTTGATGGCCAGGTTCGGAATACCATCCGGTCCCGGCGCTTTGTTCACCTTTAGCGACTTTGCTATCGCAATGAGTTCATCATTCGTCACCGTCGCCTCGTCGCCGACCCCCGTTGTGCCGTTGTCGGTGCCCACGTGGTCACGGGTGTTCGGCTGAGCCGTCCACCCTTCCGTCGCTATGACAGCGTTAGGGTCTGGGATACTGGAACGCTGGTCATGGGACACGTCTACGGCGGCGGGGGGCCATGGACTTGGGTCGTGGCTCGGAAAGAGTCCCCCAACGATCACCTGCAGCAGCTCTGGTGAACGCTCGGTTGGAGCCGCCGATCCTCTGGTTTTGGCCATTACAACCCGGTAGGCGTCACCCCACGGATTCGTATTGGCCTTCTGACACAGGCCCTCGAAGCAGGCTCGCTTGCTGGCCTTTATCTCCCTCTTTAGTGCGGCCTTCGCGGCGACTAGCGCCCCTCTACGCTCGATTCTATCGGCGTCTGACCGCGCTCTTTGCACCCTCCGTCTTGCGTGGAGGCATGTTCTTCGGAGGTCGGCGATCGACTCCGTCCACCAATACACCGGCGATCTTCCATTCCTCGGTTTGACTTCCCTCGGCATGGTCGCATCGCACGCTCGTGTAAGTGTCATAACGAGTCTTTCGCCGCAAGGTTCCTGGGTTTCGCGTAAGTTTCGTTCCCTCTCAAGCGCCTCTTTAAAAACCTCTACATCAAAGTAGGACGTCCTCCATCTGCGGGCGAATGGAGTGGATGCTCCTCCTTCCGCACGCTGCCTTGTATTGTGGACGATACAATAACGTACCGCCAAGTGGTCGCTATGGGTGTAGCCATCATCCACCCTCCAATTGCTAATTAGCCCAGGACTGCTAAATGTTATATCGATAATCGATTCCGCTCCATTTCTATGGTAGGTACTCGTGGTACCCACGTTGGCTAGGTCTACATTGAGCCTAGCCAAGGCCTCCAGAAGAATCTGGCCCCTAGGGTTGGTAAGGCGGCTCCCCCACTCGAGCGCCCAAGCGTTGAAGTCCCCCGCTATTACCAACGGGTTCAGGCCAGTTAGCTCCGTTGTCATCCGATCAAGCATATTGGAAAACTGTTCGATCGACCACCTTGGCGGTGCGTAGCAGCTGCAGAAGAACACTCCATTCACTTTTACAACCACGAAGCCTTCGTTTGTGTTGGACACAACCTCCTGAACCGGGTACTTACCCGTCGTCCATAATGCCGCCATATTAGCCCTGTCCGCAAACCAGTTCCCGTTGCCGGGTGGGATGCGGTATGGGTCGGAAATTATGGCGATATCCGATGCCGACTCGCTAACTGTCTGACACAGCAGTTGCTGGGCTGCCTCACAATGGTTCAGGTTTAGTTGGGTTACCTGCATTACGGTTGGCTCGTTGGTATACCCTTAGCGGCCGGGCACTTGGCCCCCCCCATGACGTGCTTATCGTCCGGTTTCCCGGCGCACATCAAGCATTTGGGGGGACCTTTGCAATCCCGCGCCTTGTGGCTAGTGCTGCCACACCTTCTGCACATGTTGCTCCTATCTGGGCCTTTGCATTCCCAGGACATGTGCCCGCTCTCTAGGCATCTGAAACATGCCTTCGGCGGCTGGTGCAGGCTTAGTGGGCATATTGACCATCCCACCTTCACCTTCGCCACTTTCAACGCCGCGTCTGCGTCGACTGCCGCTACCCTCAGGGTTGCCACCTGGGTCCCAAGTGGACCCTTCCTCAGACGTATGTCTGCGGCGGCAACCTCGACCTTGCACTGTTCCTTCAGTGCAGTGGAGATCTCGTCTGCCTCGGTGATCTCATCCAGGTTTTTACACTGGATCGTCACCTGCGAGACGAGGGCGCGCACCTCCACACCCTCACCTAAGGCCTGTTTTGCCAGGTCTCTATACGCCGGGCCCTTAAGCGTTGTAGCTTTTTTAAGCTCCAGGAGCATTTCGCCGGTGCGGGTACGGCGTATACTCCGCACGTCGGCGCCTAGGCCTGCCAGTTTAGCGTCCCCGCGCATCGCTTTCAAGACCTCGGAGTACTTTGACGCCTCGGTCTTAACGATGAGGGCCTCTCCGCGGTTACGCTTGCGGGCCACCTGTCGCTTATCTTTTTCTTTTTTAGTTTTATTTCTCTTTTTCCTCACTTTATTCCATGGGGCTTCCCTGCCCCGCCTGGGGTCATCGCTTGTCCCCCTCCTAGCACTGGCATCTGCCTCCGTGCTGGTTATGGCTGTTGTTGTCGTTGGAGCCCTGCCGCTCGGGCCCCCTTCGGCGCTTGAGACAACACGCGAGCTGGTCGACGCGCCTTTCGCGCTGGGCTTAGCGCCGGGGCCTCTCTCTTTGCGAGAAGCCGAAGCTGGTCGCGAGGATGGACCCTCTGACCCCGCCGCCACGTTCGCATAGGTTCGTTTCCCCTTTGGGGCTTCCGACACGATGCGCTTCTTAGAAGCGCCGGGTGCCGTCTCGCCCGGGGACTGCCTAGCCCGCTTGGAGGTCCCCGCCCCCATGGATAGGGTGGACTCTCCGACGGAGACGGATGATTCCGTCTGCGTCTGCTTCGAGGCAATGTCCCTCGCCCTTTCGGTGGCCGCTAGCCGTGCCAACTCTTTGGCACTTTGCTCGGCTAGCAGTTTGGCCTCCAGCTCCTCCCTCTCCTTGCATGCAGCCTGCACTGTCATGCGTAGCCTAAGAAGGCTCAATTTTAAGTCTTTCGCAATGTTGTTGCGCGACGACGTAAAGTCGATGATCGCATCCAATTGCTCCGAGACCTCCATCACCTTAGGAAGGGTTTCCCGCATCCTATCCATGGCCCGGATGAGTCCTGGCCCATCCATGGCCACGCCTAGCTTGGTGCCACCTGCCTCCGATGCCGTAGCACTACCGCAGGTGTCGCTCACGCCCGATCCCACCGTTTTACGCGGTGGGGACCTCGCTAGGCCGCCTTTAGCGAACGGATTCGCTCTCTCTTGTGTCTTTTTTGTTTCCTCCATGTTGTTGGGTCCCCCTCCAGCCGCTATCCAAGCCCACGTGGAGTAGTCGCTATTGTGATCCCATGGTTATCTATGCAAGCAGGGAGGCCATGCGAGGGTTGACACGGCCCTTCATGGGGAACCGTGTTCAGAGCCGGATCAGCGCAAGACAGGTATAGGTCATCTGAGCCTACTCCCACCCGACTGGCGAGGTCGGGCGGTGGAGAATGGAACGTACTGGAGGCCTGCCAGGGTTTTAATGGGACGGAGACGACCTGTGCCGCGGGAACCTCGCCATTTCCTACTCGGTGTCACCCGGCAGTACTGAGGGAGACGACACAGGCGCCAGCCCGAATACAACGGTACCACTCGTGAATCATTTCGCAGCCAGTTGCCATAATTGGGGTTTTACTGGCATCCACCCCAATGCGTCGTATGACGCTCCCTCCGTAGTTCGTTTAGCCGTTAAGGGGAGCTTAACGTTTCCAAGGTGCACCGCGGGGAGGCGAACTACATTCACACCTCAGAGGTCTATCACTATTACATCCAAGGAAAGAATTAATATTGATTTGTCATAAATTTAAGAACAATATTGCGCTCTTAATAAATGAAATCCTAGTTATTATGATAATTTTAATAATTACATAACAGCTTTCAAGTACGTCAGCACTTCGAACAACCCCACAGGGCCATCCCTTGTAGTTTTTAACCAATCCTAGTATTCCTTAATAATAATTCTAATGCACATTTTCATTGACATTTTTTTTTAAATTAAAGGTTTAATGTTTTTTTTATCAACAGATTGTTCAAGAGTCAATACAAGTTCCTGGCTCAGATCTTCACCTGACGTACCAAACATCACAGGCATCAGGCTACAAGAGCATCGTACGAATGCAATTAACACATGACAAAATACCTGAAACGCTTACTCACGTACACATTGGGGTACAAATCGAAGGATCTTTACATGCTAAGACCTATGAAGCTGATTCTAACTTGAGCTACATATTTGCATGGAACAAACGGAACGTGTACAAACAAAAAGTTTATGGAACAGCGGTCGCTAGGATTTCAATTGGCTATCAACATTCTACGTGTAAAGATATTGTATGGGAGACACAGACAGCAAAATTGCAAGGCTTTGAAGTGGATATATCGGATATTGGCGGATGGGGCTTAGATATTCACCATCATTACAATTTCCATGAAGGCATATTGCAAAAAGGTGATGGGGCGACATTGCATTTGAAAGAGTATCCACGAATTGTTAAACAGGTAATGGGTGATGGTCAACAACGACAACTGAACTGTAAAGATCATTGCAATGGACTGTCTAAACATGCTAGACTATTGACTCCAGTAGCGCTTACATCAGGCCCTGATGGGAGTCTTTATGTTGGTGATTTTAACCTTGTGCGCCGAATAACTACAAATGGTAGCGTTTTCACGATTCTGGAGCTAGAAACAACCCAGGTAGCCTACCAGTATTATTTGAGTGTTTCTCCAGCGGATGGGCACTTGTACATTTCGGATCCAGAAAAGCACAAAATACTAAGAGTTGTGCAACTAGAAATTGTTCCTGATCCTACATCAAACAGTGATGTAGTGGTAGGAAGCGGACAGCGATGCATCCCCGGAGATGAAGAAAATTGTGGTGATGGAGGTCCAGCAAAACAAGCTCGGTTATCCCATCCAAAAGGAATTGCCATTGCAGCAGATAAAACCATGTACATTGCCGATGGGACAAACATACGGGCAGTTGATCCAAAAGGCATCATACATACTTTGATAGGCCATCACGGTCATCACAATCACTGGAGTCCCGCTCCTTGTCGCGGAGCTTTACTTGCGACCAGAGCCCAGCTTCAATGGCCCACAGGACTTGCTCTTAATCCACTTGATGGTTCCCTTCATTTCATTGACGATCGACTTGTGTTAAAGCTAACCGCTGATATGAAAATCAAAGTTGTGGCCGGTGTTCCTCTACATTGCAATGGGAACGATGAACATAATAAAACAAATTCAGAAGATGTTCTCGGTACCGTTGTAGCCATGGCTTTTGCACCTTCAGGCGATTTATACATTGCTGATACTGATTCGAGAAGAGTTAATTCTATTCGTGTGGTTGACTCGACAGGGAACATGCGTTCATTTGCTGGAAGAATAGAAAACGGAGCGTAAGTATTGATCAGTATGTTGCATATTATGGCCTAATATTTGATATAATATATGTAGATGTCAAACTAAAACAACATATTTCTGATTATTTTAATTGTAGGCAATGCGAGTGTAATGGTGCGAATAATAGCAATAGCCAAAGTTCCAACGGTAATAGCTACAGTACAATGACACCAGCAACAATAAATCCTGTAAAGTATCCTGATACTACAATGCCACAAAACCCTTCTGTAATGATGATGATGACCGGCTGTTTGTGTAATAATTACGGAAACTTTAATAATTATCAAAGTGGTGCCAGCAACAGCAAAAGCAGGAAAGAGGACATACCGACAGTGCAACCTGAAACGGTTTTATCATCTAACATCAGATTCCAAGCAATCTCAGCAATTGCAGTTGCCCAAGATGGTGTCATTAACATAGCGGATCAAGGTATGTTCAACTTTTGGTAAAGATTGAATATCATAGAACTTGGCAAGTTCCTATTGAAGTCGAAGCCTAGCAGAAAGCTATCAGAGGAGATCATCACCAGGGTTATTAGTCGTGAACGTCTGTGCGTTAACGTCTTATATAAAATTTCGCATTAACAAAACAAACGTTAGACGTTAACAATTAACAACTCTGATCCTTACCCTCCTAGCAGGCTTTCTAAATTTTGGCAAGCTGTTATTTTGATATCATTACTATTGTGTAATCAGTTGGAAACTGAAATGCACGACACGCGAAAATGTACGAATAAAGCGTGCTATACGCGGCGTTATGCGTTAACGTATACAAAGTAATTAAATTGATTTTCGCGAGACGTGTATTTCGGATTCTAACTTCCAACGTAACCTCAAGCACTACATTTTGCCACCAATGCAATATAATGTTAAAGTATGGCTAACAGTATATTGGCCACATATTGTGCTAATGGTGAAATATACGGCTCGCCGGTCCTGGATTGCCAGAACTCCCTCCTACTCGCTATGTGCCACGATAAACATGTCCCAATGGTGGCCTCAAATCGCAGGGAATATAAGAAATACTCATTTAGATGTTGATTCGCATGAAAATAATTTGTTATGGTGACATGCAAACTAATGGTAAACATAAATCATTCGAATATTTAATATATTTTGAATGTATTCGCTTTCCTTTACTTTTCACTACTTCTTGGTATTAATTTCATTATATTCCCGGATACATGATATTTTGTCCTTTTTTTTCTTCAAGGTTCTCTCCGGATCGTTGCACTTCAGCATTACCTGCCCCAGCATGACACAAACGGAGAATTTCAAATACCTTATACACCGACGAACGAAATATATGTCTTCAATCGTTATGGGCAGCATGTTGCTACAAAGGATCTTTCTTCGGGGAAAACGCGTTATTCGTTTCTCTATTCGAAAAATACCAGCTTTGGAAAACTATCAACCGTCACCGATAGCTCAGGAAATAAAATACAATTTTTACGCGATTATAGCAATGTCGTGAGCTCAATAGAGAATACGCAAGATCACAAATCTGAGCTAAAAATCTCTTCTAATGGTATGCTGACAAAAATCATTGAACGGAAAGGAAAATCTGAGTTACAATTCGATTACGACAGCAATAGTGGATTACTTCTCAGCCGGACCGGAAACAGTGAAACGTTTATATATCAGTATGATGAGTACGGACGTGTAACAAAAGCCATCCTGCCAAGTGGGGAAACATTCATAATAAAAACCGTTCTGGGAGGAAACAATGATGATCTAGGAGTGCAAATAATCGAAAGCATTCATTCTCATTTTTCACAAGGACAAGCAACACCAACCGTGTTTTCATTGACCGGTGGGATAAAGAATGCAATTATCTCAAAGGATGCCGAAGTAATAAATGCGAAAATAAGTCACATTAACAGTACGCTTTCAGTTTCCCGCACCGATAACATTGGTATAGAATCAGCAGCTGTTGCTGCCCATCCATATTTGGAGAAAATTATGCCAATTGAAGCTGAAATGTTACCAATGTGGTCCCACCAGACTGTTAAGATGGGGGATAATTTAATTAATTCAATGTATTCGAAGTACAGTTATGTGACCAACGAAAATAACCGCATACCACAGCAGCGATTTAGCCGAGAAATTTGGATAAATAATAGCCGAGCTTTAAGAATTGATTATGAGCAACTGCAAAACCGTGAAATATTTTTCAATAAATATGATGATATCATATTGACAATATTATACGACCAATCTGGTCTGCCGATTTCATATTATCCAGCCGGTGAGACTAGTAGATTCTATCCTCTGAACATCACTTATGATCGATTCAACCGAGTCGAAGGTTGGCAGTGGGGACCTGCAGAGCTGAAATATAATTATGACATTAATGGCTTACTTTCAGAAGTAACTAGCCAACAAGACGGAATTATATCCTATTCCTACAACGAATTGAATCTTTTATCTGAAATTTCATTAGGAAGTCAACGCAAATTTAAGCTATCTTATGATACGAACGGTGGCCTGCGGCATATTACGTTACCAAGTGGAACGAAGCATTCATTCAGTATCCAGCCATCCATCGGATTTGTACGGCTGACTTACACTCCGCCTGGCAGCAATAAACCCTATCTTCAACACTATTCCTATTCCGGTGCACTACTGCAAACAATTTATCCCGGCGACGGAGCACGAATAGTCTATCGGTACAACAGTGCAAATCTGGTATCGGAAATCGTCCATGGTGATGGTCGTAGTGAGTTTAGTTATGCAATGGCCTCCTGTATGCCATCGGCGGTTGTTCATACAGAACGTGATTTGGAATACCGTTGGGACTTTGACTATGTAGGGGGCCTTCTTATGGAAGAAAGGATAGACTTTTCGGCAAAAACAGGATTGTCTAATGCCAAATTCACTTACGAATATGACGACAATTTTCGCGTAATATCAATTCAAGGACGTATTGGTGGACAAAATTTACATAATCAAATGTTGGCATATAGTGAAAAAACCGGTAGTTTATCTCAAATTGGACTGTTTAAGGTATCTAATCCAACTATCAACCAAACTACCGTGGGTGACGGTACTGCTACATTTTCTCGCACAATTAATGGTCGGTTCCTAGAAACTCTTATTACGGTTATGATCCATCGAATGGCGGTATTTCGAATGGAATTCACGCACGACATACATGGTCGAATTTCGCAAACCCGTACATATACCCGTAATGTAGGTGTTAATACATACACAAACGTAAAAAACTATACCTGGGACTGTGACGGACAGTTGATTGGCGTTGAAGCTCAAGAGCCATGGGGCTTCCGATATGATGATAATGGCAACATGCTATCATTAACATACCGAGGTAATACTATTCCGATGGAGTACAGCAGTACGGATAGAATATTGAAATTCGGTGAAGGGCCCTACAAATACGAAGCCCGTGGATTGGTAGCTCAAAATGCTCGCGAAGAACGCTTCCATTATAATACACAAGGTCTGCTGATCAGAGCAACAAAACGTGGGCGCTTTGATGTTCGTTACTACTATGACCATTTGAACCGGCTAATCACCAGAAAGGATAATTTCGGAAATGTGACTCAATTTTTTTACAACGACCAGCATCGCTTGAATGAGGTTAGCCAGATCTACTCACCTCGTGATGGTAAACTGATGTCTCTTACATATGACGACCGTGGCCATCTGATATATGCACAAGTTTATCGACACAAATACTATATTGCAACGGATCAATGCGGAACACCGGTTATGATGTTCAATCAGTATGGAGAAGGGATTCGAGAAATTATGCGATCCCCATATGGTCATATAGTATACGATTCTAATCCCTATTTGTATATGCCGATTGATTTTTGCGGAGGAATTCTTGATCAGGTGAGCTTGATGATTTGTTTTGTTAGAATGTTCACAGTTACAAAAATACTGTTAATAGTTTAAAAAATATTTTTTTGGTTTTCGACGTTAAAAGTCGAAAAGTTTTGAATTTTCAGTTAAAGTCTATATGGGGAAAATGTTCCTTTATTTATTTCAACACTGCACAATTCATTCTACTTGTATTCTATAAAAAGATTGACGCGAAAGTGGGTTGATTTGTAATTTTTTTTTTCTACGTAAGCAGACATTATTTGAAGAACCCAATTTAATTACTCTCCGATCTCCTGATACAGTGTAGGAACAATATAGGAACAATGAGATTCGAGTGGGAACGGTTGCCCTACATACTTTTTTTCGTCCCTAAACTATTTTCGACACTTTTAAATTCTGTAAAAATATCCGTTGGTTTTTTTTTTTTGTGTTTTGCTAGTTAATCATTTTTGTTTTATCTATGCTTTTAAAATGCAGGTTACATCACTGGTTCACATGCCAAACGGAAAAGTGTACGATCCCTTATTAGGACAATGGATGACGCCAAACTGGGAAAATGTGGACAAGAGAATAGGACAACCAACACGACTTCATTTATATCGCTACAATGGAAACGACCCTATCAATCGAGAACATACACGAGATCACCCGAAGGATTATTTAGAGTGGATTAAACTACTAGGATACAATTTACAAAGCCTTATTCCACAAACCAACGATCGATTGTATCTGCAGAACAATCCATGGGGCCAAACACGCACGTCTGTAGTTACACCACAAATAATGCAACACATTCGCAAACCGGATCCCGTTCTCATCGAATCTGGTTTCTTGTCATATCTTTCGATGCGAAAGATAAAGACACTACAGGATTTAGCCACTCCACCTATATCTGCACTGAAATCTGATGCTATGAGCATAAGTCCGCACAGAATAGGAGCAGCGTCTGATCCTCCATTTGGAAAAGGCATTATTGTATCACGTACACTAGAAGGTCAGGCCATTGTTTCCAGTGTGCCTGCAGCCAACCCAATCTACCGTGATGTGTACACGTCGGTCTTCAATCGAACACGTTTATTACCGTTTACCTTCGTCGTCCACAATTCACTACAGGATGCTTTCTTCTTTGTGAAAGAAGATTCATGGCGCTCTGCTGAGGATCGGCAGCAACTGAAACGTTTGCAAGGTCAGGTGAATACAACATTCCATGACGGAACACGTGAAAATGGTAGTGGAAACAACCACCTAGATGTTAAGTTACATATACAAAATGCCATCATAAACCTCAAGTATGGCACCACAGCCGAGAAAGAACATCAACGACTTATGCATCATGCCAAACTTCAGGCCGTTAGAAAAGCGTGGCATCGTGAAAAAGAACTGTTGAGAAATGGGCTTATTAGTAGTTATGATTGGACGCAACTAGAAACAGATGATATTATAAAAAATGGTTATGCCAACCTTTACGAAGGAGAATACATTCATGATATTGTCCAATATCCTGAAATGCTCGAAGACCCCTTCAATATAAGATTTGTAAAAAAGAAAACTAACCAATCTCGAAAACGAAAACGGAGAGATACCTCGCCAGACCCCTGCTGCAAATTGTCTACTGTGCTATGTACTGATGGGAAATGTTAGCTAATATTAGATTCGGGAACGTAAGTCTCGTTAAACATCAACAAAAGTATTGTAATTATTTTAATTGGGCAACCGTATTGAGAACCTGTTCCGCCGTCGCAAACCCACTTCAACCAAAAAAAAAAAGAACAACCCAAGTCAAGTGCTTAAAAGCACAACTCACACACATACATACAAAATGGTGATTCGAGCTTTTAAGACTGTCGTCACGAGTAAGACAAAACATATTAGAAGTTAGGAATAAAGAAACAATAAATAAGAAGTCATGGATGTGTGAGCAGATATAGATATTTACCGAGAAACCTAGAGATCAGAATGATGGAATTCCAAACAAATAGAGGAAATATTTAGAAACAATGTGAATAAATTCATATACTTAAATTTCAATAAAATAAAACACCCAAAACACACACACACACACACACACACACACACACACACACACACACACACACACACACACACACACACACACACACACACACACACACACACACACACACACACACACACACACACACACACACACACACACACACACACACACACACACACGAGAGAGAGAGAGAGAGAGAGAGAGAGAGAGAGAGAGAGAGAGAGAGAGAGAGAGAGAGAGAGAGAGAGAGAGAGAGAGAGAGAGAGAGAGAGAGAGAGAGAGAGAGTCACGCGCGTGTTTACAGAGATGGAGAGAGCGTTTGTACGATATTTCTTGGAAAGTCAGTCGCTGGAATGTACCATTTCCCGAAGCGTTGAAGTGGTTAACTTGTTTTAGCTCATGCTGTTGGCTTAAATTTTTAGATTTTTGCTATGAATCTTCGCATAGTCATTAATATGCAATGTTGAAATACTGTTTGATTGTTTTTAATTTGTGTTTTCATAAGGTTTGTATACACCGCAGGACACGCAAAAAACGTGTACTTCCACCCCAGGCAAAAATTAACTACCACAATTACAGCTTTAAGTACACACAAAAGTTAAAAAAGAGGTGTCAAAAAATACGCAACGTTCATTGTTGCAATTTTTGCAATCATATCTTGAGAAAGTTGCCTGATTCGGAAAAGGCTAATTTGCCCATATTGATCCACAGAGCGTTAAATCAAATAAACGAAGGTATGAGGTTTTTTTTATATGAGCCATTATCGGACGCCAGTTTCAAACTCATAAACGTCACGTACACATCGAATTTTTCAGAGCAAACTAATGGGTTTGTCTCAGCCAATGTTTTATTTGTTCTGTGAGAAATCGAAATCAGAACAGAATCTTGCTATTTAATTTAGGTGACATATTAATTTTTTTTTAGTTCTATTTATAACAGTTGAAAATTTTCAAACGTTGGTCTGTTTTCAATCCCAGTCGAAGTCGGTGGTAGAGGCGAAAAAATCTGGTCACGTCTTCCTTCGGAAGGGAAGTAAAGCCGTTGGTTTCGGCTCATATTCATGAGTCGATAGGTAGGGTCCAGGTGGAGGAATCGTCTTCCTGGCGTCGGTGATTGTCACCGTGTGAGGGTATGGGCCGACAGAAAATTAAAAAAAACAGCAACAGAATAAACATTACTATCATTACAACTTCAAAATTAATTAACTTCGGTATCATCTATAAAAATTACTACTGCTTGTTAGATTTATTTGGATTAATTCAACGCTCCAGTGATATTGCATACACATTTAAAAAAAAAGTACGCAGCGTTGTTCATGATCATATTTGTTTACTTTTCTTTTTTTAGTCTGCTTATAAAACCTATTCAGGGTTTCGTCAAATACCAGTATGTAATACAAAAGAATATGAATCAAATGAGGAAGTATTGAATAGCAGTTGAAGTGTCAATACAATCATCATTTATTCCCGGGAAAGAGTACATTCTGGTAAATGATATATTCCAAAAATCATACAATCTCACTCTAGGAGAGAGAGAGAGAGAGAGAGAGAGAGAGAGAGAGAGAGAGAGAGAGAGATGTAATATTAAGGGACTGAAATCTAACCACGGGGGTTACATGGGGTGTTGTTCTATAATGCAGGAGAGGGAACGTCCATTAATTATGTCACGCAAAAAGTGACTTTTTATACCCCCCCCCCCCCCCTTGTCACGTTTTTTGAATGGACCTTCAACATTGTATGGATTGTCACGTTTTATCAAACACCCCCCCCCCCCTCCCCCCTTTACTGCGGGACATAATTAATGGACCTTCCCAGATCTAAAATCTCGAAAAACAACTGTCCACGTATTTCATGCATAATTCCAAAAAAAAAAAACAAATGTCATGTTATAATTAACCAACAATTTACGCGGATGATTTTTGTTACTTAATTTCATATTTCCTATCCATCCTACATCCAACCTGTTAGATCAAAAACATTTTTTTTTTTAGATAAACACGAGGACAAGCCATCTATTTCCATTTTTATTTTTCCATCGGAAATCGAAGCAAAAACTAGAGGAAACATGTTTTGAAAGTGTCTGCGTACATTACTTTCATATTTCGTGTTTTTTAACAGTTTTCTTGAAAGTATCAGTTGACGCCACAACTTATTTTAACTTATCTCAACGTATCTTTAATTTAAGCTTGTCATCCTGACATTATGTGCTTGGAACAACCAAACATTGAGTGGGTGCAACACAGGATTCTAATGATTAGTCAGGTCTGTAATTTGAAGCGGTCAGTCGATGGCTCAGAATCCACCAAGTATTTTTCTTTTATTTGTCATAAGCTGACAGACATGCAAAATACATCTTTGTACAAACGTTCACGCAGAAAAATAAGTAGTTAATTCAAAACATTACAATTAAATCTAACAAAACCAATTTTGCTTTTTTTTATGCTTCTCAATATTCAATTTTCGATTTTGCTGAAATTATTGTTGTTTACAACATCGATCAACTTCGGATGCTCTATTGCTTATTTTCGGTTATTTTTTTTAATATTGGGTATATGTCTCTTAACTCAACCTAATATGCAGCGGACAATAACATTTTTTGTTGTAACTCGTAAAGTAATTGAGCTGGAAAGAATATTCAACCAGTTATACATCTGCTTGGATAAGCTTAATAAGACGTCCATTGTATTGAACCACGAAAAGATTAAAAAAAAACTTACTTTCTTCACCACGAAAACTTACGACGGATATGGATGTAATGCCGGTCTACAAGCACAATATTGGGTTTATTTTCGTATGCAAATTAGTCTCATCAATTGGGTTCCTCTTTTAAACAATCTATTGTGTTGTTTGTTTTGATTATTTCCTCAGCCAATTAAGATTAAGCTTTTCTCAAAAACAAAATTTCGCTAATTAAATAATAAAATAATTAAATAATTTTGACATGTGATCTATCGGTCAATCCATATTAAGAAACATTATAACTCATACTATATTTTGCTGCTTAGGTTTTTTGTTTTGATACGCAAAATGACAACCATATTCTCAGACTTTTCTGTTGAAAATTTTACCAATACCAAATGTCTACTGTGTAATTAATACATTGGACCGTAGGACGTAGGAGATAATATGTCCATAAAATTGGGTCTCCGGTTTTCTTGCGAAATCATTGTTCATCTTTATACGTGAACAAATCATTTATAACGTGTGTGTATTATCGGTGCGCTGGGTACAATAGTAGGAAATCGACCCTATTTTACCAAATTTAGCTCATTTGAAGATCGTAAGATAATGTATTGCCAAAATGATTTTGTCGATTATCGCTGAAATTATGACACATTTGGTAAACAGGCCAAATGAAGGAGCTAGGCTGACATTACATCACGTTACCCTATATTAACTTTTTTGTGCTTATGATTTCAATTTGTTTTATCACTTTCCTATTAGTAATACAATATGACTCTCATTCTGGGATTTTTATCTTAAAAAGAAGCAGAATGACCCTAGGCAAAAAAAAACAATTGAACTCGCGTAGACTAATTAAAGAATTCATATTCTTACAGTTTCAAATCATGGTTCTGTTATTAAAAAAATGTTGTAATTTAAGTTAGCCCTATAATTGGCCCTATAAAAAAATGAAACCATTTGTATGTACATCGCATACTTTTTGCTGATTAAAAACACTAACTAGTGTTGACAGCCAGCTACCCCCAGCATTGGTTGCTGTGAAGCTACGTTTTCTCCGACTGAGCTAAGGCAAGACATTGTTTACAGCCATTAGTGATTAATTTCAACAACATATTTTGTAGAATCAAAAATCAAAGTTCTCATTTTGAAAATCAATATTATTGAATCAAAAATCATTTGTTGATCATTTGATTCTCAATTAAAATTTTCAATGAATTTTATATCAGATACTGGTGGTACGAATGACCTTAATTTTTCTGCGTGCTTTATTCGTTTGATCCGTTACATCATATTAATACTTCTGTATTGAATAAATGTAGATGGTTCACAGCATCACACCAGAACTCTACAATCTATATAACGTGATATAGAGTATACCGATACCGGTGACAAACCATCCCGAGTGGCTGAAAGTCATCATAATAAAGCATTTAACAAAATAACCTTGATATCATATGTCAAACCTTTTATTTCCAGTGAAAACTTAAAGCCATGGCTGAAGAGAGACAAGTAAACTCCGATTCCAACCCTTCAGAGCCAATTCATTAGTGCCTTCCCACTAACATTGTTTTTACCAGAATGTTCGATCAGTAAAAACCAGCACTAAAGATTTACTACTGGCTCTATCATCCAGCGACTATGACATTATCGCACTGACTGAATCACGTATAGATTGTGATATTTCGAACACTCAGGACTTTTCCGATTGTGTAATATATCGCTCGATCGAAATCCATCAACATCTCAATTTCTATGTAGGTTGATGAATGAATGAATGAAGGATGAACTAACTAATGCCTAGAGTTTACAGTAATTTGCAATTTATGTCGCGTTACCAATGCAGTCGGTCTTCATATGTTTTGTCTGCATAAGTCCTAACTGGAATCCCGCTAATTACACCGATCATGCAACTTGCATGCAACAATTTTGTGTGCTTGCTGGATTAATTCTCACATTCCGATCAACGGAACCTTTGAACAAGAGATTGCTCTGGCACAGACAATCCTTGCGTAAGGATTACAGCAGGTTCAAAATGTACAAACATGAATGAGAGACTATTTGACTAATTTCGTAATGCTGACGACAATAGACCACGACCGATTTTACTATGATTTCAACGTCTGCATTGAACCCCCAATTCATGCTCGGTTAGGATCGATAGACTAGGAAACGTTTCTGGCGAATTGTGATGTTGACGATGCAGTTTTCCTTTTTATGGTTCAATTTTCAATATCATCCATGAATGTATTCCTGCTTGACGACGTAGTCCCCGAATTCACTACAATCAAACATGGTGAAACCCTGAACTTCGGAATCGATAACAGACGATAATAAGCGATTACTCAGCAACATTTTGGAGCAGTGCGCCCGCCGGCTGAACGCTGATTGCCATGAATTAAAATGAAATATTATCGATGAACCAACCCTGCCTCCTGAAAATTCTGGAGTTCTACAACGACCAACTTATTGGTATTCGTCAACTCAATTATAAATTGCTCAGATAAAAGATGACAAAATGATCTATGTGAACTTCAGTAAGGCATTCGATGGTTCCACATGTGCTTTCAGTAGACACAATGAGGTTTATAGGAATGCCTGATTGGACATTATTTACAGTTTTATTCAACTGATCGTTCAGCATATGCTGATCAATGGTTTTAATACACTTAGTTTCGAGATACCCTCAGGGTTTCCGCCATTTAGGGTATCTAGACACTTCAAAACTTATGTTCGACGATGACTTGAATTTTTTTTTTGGTAAAATTAAATCCGGACTTGACTGTTGCGCTGGCGCACATTGAATGACATGCAGCTTAGTGTCACAAAGTGCTGCGTCATATAGTTAAGCCGCTCACACGAACCCTTGCTTTGTGATAACAAGATAGGACACAACAGTTGAAACTTTTGAGAATTAAATTTCATTTGGGTGTTATTATCGTCTCTAAAGTTAATTTCACATCTCCATGCTCCCTAATAAAACATTCACCACGATAGGTTTCTTGAAAAGAAATACAAACACATTCCAAGATCTACGCGCTGAAATCATTAAGCTGTGCTTATGTTCGCAGTCTTCTTGAATATGCGGTGTATCGGATCACGATATGCATTGCGTGGAACGATCCGGCTAATTTACCGCCCTACGAAGAACGATCTAGATTCGTTAGCATGCAGAAGGCAACTTCTTTAAAGGCATTTTGCATATGTCTTAAGCAATCAATGTGTGGCATGTAATGTGTGTGTGTAAAATCCCACGCCCACCGTCCGGCAGCGCTTTTATGGAGGACAAATGTTTGCAATTAAACGAACTATTACACATTTTTTTGCTATTTTCAAGATAGGAGTTGGAAGGTGATAGCTCTGTTGGGTTAAAGTGAACCAGTTCAGAATGCCAGGTTACTCACTCCGAGGTCACTTTCACTTACAACAAGCCCCACATGAACACAGTACAAACATCAAATGAATATTAGTATTGTGATACACTTCCATCATCAAAGCATATTGTTTTGAGGATGGCACGTATTTAGCAGTATCGTTCAAATTTAGTTATAATCGGATAGATGTCATCGGAAATTGTTGCTGATGTTCAGTCTTCATTTAGACGACTTCACTGTGATGCTAGAGGATGCATTTATGTCTCTACAGGAGTAGACTTTACTATCCGGCAAATATATTCACATCATCTTCAAACAATCGAGCACAAATGCAATACAATGAAAATTACAGGAAAAAAACACTTTCGAAAAGAAATTTAACTTGAAAAACCACAATCACTGTCGCAATGAAGATGTGGCACTTTTAAGCCAAATACATATCCATGTTCCACGAAGACCACTGCGTTGCTACACGCTGCTGTAATCTACTCATCGTACCAACTATGCATTCAACAGACCAGGGTCATTTGCTACCGTCTATTCAATGAAACTTACCGATACAGACTGCAATCCTTAGTCTAGTAAATTATCTGTACAACTACATGCTGAAAATCAAATAAATTTCCAAAACAATGCTCTATATCACCTAATATAGATTGTAGTGACTGAAGTATAAATCATTGAATAGTTCACGGCTACAATGTCTCTTACTGTATATTGGGCTAAGTCTTCAATATTGGAATGTAAATTTCGATATATTCCATTGATAAAAACATCCATTTTTCTATTCAACTCATAGTTCTTCGAAACGTTGATTTTTTTAAATTTTTATCTGCCGGTCCAATCGTCAAGTCCCTAAGCACTTAGAGTCTTTAAATTAAATGAGGCGTTATAATAAATGTTATTTATTTGGTTACAGCCTAGTATTATATATTTTAAAAGGTTGCCAAAAAATACGAAAACATCAAACTTTTCATGTGTGAAAAAAAGGAGAGAGCAGTAACAAATTGAAGCAAACAGTATATAACAAACCTAACAGTTATATTGAATGACGCAGTAGGTAGCATTTAGATAAAATCTCGACCAAGTTAAAACTGGTAGAATTTAGTCCCACTATATCTGTTGCAACCACATCACATTTTGTTGGATGAACGTCTACCAGTACAAGCAATTCAAGATGGATTGGGTTGTATTTGAACGCCAAAAAAAAACAAATCGCATGTTGACGATTTATTTAGACCTCTCATTGAACAAAGTCAATATGTCACCACACAAAAATGTATAAATGTAAATAAAAGTCACACGTGAGGTACAGGAGTTCTGGAATAATGAAGATCTATTGAGTGTATGATATTTAGAAAGCAAAGTGAATAGATGATCTATTGTCATATTGTATATGTTTAGTTTATAAAACCTAGCTAAGTAAGAATGTCATATAATGCAGCGTCATCAATGATAAACTGAGAAAAAACCTTGTAAATAATTGATAAAAAAAATTACGTTTCTAAAATATAAAAGCATGAAAAAAAAGGGTTTTTATATAAAAGGTAACGCAAAGCTTTACAAAGCGTTATAGTAGAACATAAATAATCCGAAATGTATGTAATGAACTCATCCAAAATTCCATGAAAATTCTTCTTTACATATGATTTATTTTGTTATTTACTACTTTACTGAACGCTATTTTAGATCAACTCAAATTTGAGATGGACTCACTCAAAATAAGGCAACACTGCAGTTATCTAAAATTCGGTAGCTAAATTTGTCTTCGCGCTTGAAACCTGGAATAAGTCACATCCGATATATTTTTTCCCGTTATATACTTTAAACCTAAATTCGGACAAAGTGATGAGCTATACAGCGCACGGTCTTTGACGTTAGGTTCAAGCTTGAGTTTAACGTATATAACAGGAAAAAAACCATTGTGACTTATTCCGGTTTTCAAATAGGATGAGAATATTGTAGTGCAAGTTGAAAATGGTCAACACCGGTCAAATTAGAAGTTTTTCGTTTGTTTACTTTTCAGTCCAAAATGGCTTACCCAGTATTAGGTTACTTCAGATTTGCTCGGTTTGAGTGGATCGTACCTGTAAATCTGTAAATCTGAGTTGTTTTAAGTAGTGTGTGCATCTTTCGAAATGCATCCTTTTAGCATGGCGAAATTATGAATTGCAATGTTAACTGCCTCATTTATTGTGCAATTTCGCACTTTTAATGTGTTGCCATAAACATGATATAGTGAGATGCGGTCAATCTCAAAAGATATTTTAACTGAACAGTCTTTTAAAGAAGGATGAGATAGGTGCTAGAGAATTTTGCCAAAACAAATCGAAAACAAAAAAAAAAACCATACAGTATATGAGTATGTTCTATGAACTACTTTAACAGAACGAATAGCACAAACAAACAAGTTTTGAATAGCACCATGTTCTGTGAATACATGCTTACAGTACGTTAGGTTGAAAGACCAACCAATGACATCAAGGACTTTCCAGAGCACAAAAACTAGAGATGAATGCGTACAAGTGCGAGGGATTTAATGAGTCTGAATAATTTTAAGTTTTTATGGACATCATTTAAATTCAGATAAAATAAGTTATAGGCACTTCAGTTTTTATTTATTTTATTTTTCAAAAATCGAACAGTTATTGATGCTTCAGCCTTTTTAACTTAGATGTATATCTTGACAAAAAAGCTCGACTATTCATCAGAAAGAAACCAAAACGAACAACCCAATTAATTGCATTTGTAGGCCTCTTTCCTTTTTTAGTTTAATGAAACGTATCTTATGGAAATTAAAGAAACATCCAAATAAAAATATCGATAACATGACAACAATGCAAGGCGTGTTATATTCAAACAACAGAATAGTAATTTCAGATCGTCCGAAATATGTCCTAGTAAAAATAAAATTCATAATTCCAAATAATTATGAACGAAAGAATTAACAAACATTAACACAATGGAATGTTATTTAAAATGGAAAGTAGAGAGAAAGTAACAGTTAACCTAAACAATTGTACGTTACGTTCACCATAATTTGTGTTTATCAACCGACAATTTTAGAAATATCTCATAAGAAAACAACAAGCATTGACAAAACCATATTTTGACATCATTTTTAGCTGACTGTTTCCAAAAAAGGTGAAAATAAAAAAAAACTGTAAGAAATAATCAGGATGGACTATTGAGCGCGTTTAATTACAATTTATGTGTTCAATATATGTTTGTATATATTGTATGCAATACCGGATGAAGGAATATCACCATGCAATGAGGTTCAATTTTTCCAGACAGCACTGAAATATTGAGAATTCTTGGGTACAGGTAAGTATTCAAAAGAAAAGGATATATATTTCATAACATACATACAGGGTTTTGTGGTCTATATTAAGAATATTTCAGGTGGTGATAAATGATAATATTTGATGAAAACACATCATTCTAAGGATATGATCATGTTTTAAGATTAAAAAAGGCAATTATAATATCTGTTTGCCCCACACATGATTTTTTTTCCCAATATAAGCAACAAATCATATCTATTTGTAATCCTTTTCATACACTCAGTAACAATAAAAAAAGCCGAGCAAAATTTTGCTTCCATAAACCGGCATATTCAACCTTCTGTAACTTTTTCAATTATCAATATTTTTGGCTGAATTTTTGACAGAACTATAACTAATGTATTGACCTCATGTGATCATAATTTCATGTTGATAAAATTTATAAATTTGAAGTTTTGATAACATATGTCAAAAAAGTTGTTTTTGGACATACCAATTTAAAAAATACGTACTTTTGTGAAAAATTTAGGTAGCATAATGAAAATTTCAGCACAGTCTTAAAAAGTATAGGAAAAAATGTGGACAAAATTTAAACTGTTTCCATTGATTAGTTTAGACCACAGCTGGCGTCAAAGTTGACGCACCAACATAAGTATTTCTCTTCTTCACACGGTATTTACCATGCTGAAATATCGGTGCAAAAAAAACGCCGAGGCGAATTCATCTTGTTAATACACATGATTTGTTACGCGTGATATTTACGAAATAACAAGTGTAACCCATGAAGAACTTCAAATTATGGCATATAATATGTATTGGTTTGTGAAAACAACGTTTACAGTATTATACAGTAATATTAGTAGAATTCACTTCGGCTTTTTTTTTGCACCGATATTTCAGCAAGGTCGATATCGTGTGAAGAAGAGAAATACTCATGTTGGTGCGTCAACTTTGACGCCAGCTGTGGTCCAAACTACTTAATGAAAACAGTTCAAATTTTGTCCACATTATTTCCTATACTTTTTTAGACTGTGCTGAAATTTGCATTATGCTACCTAAATTTTTCACAAAAGTACGTATTTTTAAATTGGTATGTCCAAAAACAACTTTTTTGACATATGTTATTAAAACTTCAAATTTATAAATTTTATCAACATGAAATGATGATCACATGAGGTCAATACATTATTTAAAGTTCTGTCAAAAATTCAGCCAAAAATATTGATAATTGGCAAAATTACAGAAGGTTGAATATGACGGTTTATGGAAGCAAAATTTTGCTCGGCTTTTATTTTGCTACTGAGTGTATTTACAAACAATCACTATGTGTGACTACACATACTTTTCATTTACTACATTTGTGTTTCTAGGAAGCTTCTGTTTATGTGTGAATTTATGAATATTATGTAGTATCTCACATGAAATTTTGCCAATAAATATGTGTAGATGTTTGCCGTGTACTATCACAAAGTAATTGTCCTGTTGATTGTTTGATTGGTTACTTGGGCAGTTTCGAACTTAAGTTCTCTGAAAAAATTCCATCGGTTTACTGACAATTTAATTATGGTCAAGATCGTTATATGCAATGGTACAATAAAACACTGGCCAGACTGCGCAGTTATAACATGTTATAAGCCTATCGTGATGTTTCTTGTTGAAATTATTTGACAACCGTTATAACATGTTATAACTCTGTAGTCTGAACAAGACATAACCATAAAAATAAAAAATTTTATTGTATTCTTGACTATGGTCATGGACAAGGTTCCGACAATATAGCAAATGTTGAATAAACTATTTTTAATGGTCTTTTCGGTCATAATCATAGTTGGTTTAAAATCACTTTACTGCCATAGTCATTTATTTTATTTTTTATTTTATTTTCTTTATTTCGTTGTTATTTTTATTTTTTTATTGTAGTTTCCAAAGGAATTACCCAGGGGTTAGTCACTCTGCCATGTTTTGTTTGTGTTTCAGTATGTCGGAAAGTGTTTCTGTGTTTCAACTTATCCCTCAATACTATTATCGAAAATGTATGCTTATTGGCAACCATGAACCTTTTTGATGAATAATACACGCACACTTATGCATCACCTGTTACCATTTGTGGCATTTGTTTTTGTAAATATGTTATGTATGTCGTATCTAGCATGTCTCTCTTTATTTAAATTTAAATTCCATTCACCAATATATAAAACCCCTAGGTTTAGTACACCACATAAATCCGGAGTAAACAACAAATGGTGGGAATAGAGGGGGAAGGGGGTTGTTTGGGGGGGGGGAGAAAATTGAAATGTGGGGGTGAGAAATTGGGAAAGGAACCCCGGGGGGAGGGGAGAGGGAAGGGTGTGGGTGGGGAAAATTATTTTTTTAAATTTTTAAATTGTTTGAAAATTACCATATTTTTTTAAAAGATGTAGCCGACACTGGCCGATCTCGCGTGAGCATGCGGCTTAAGCGCCACTCCGATAAAGGAGACCGCATGCCAAGTTTAAATTTGCCCGGACGAGACTCCCTCAGGGCGAGTCCATTTGAAATCTTCCTGAAAAGATTAGATCGAGCTAGCCTGACTACTACCGAAATATGACGGTTAAGAAACCCTATAGCCTTGCAACATAATCTTCCGCCTTAACAAAATAACTCTCAAAAGCTCACAGGTGGAGAACACACAAACCTAGAACGACGCTACGTAACTTCAAGCTATCATCACTGGTAGCTTCACTCAAATTCTGCCAGAGCCGCGATTGCAGCAAAGGAGACGCAATACAACATCAAATTCCGGTTAAACGGAAGACGTCACGCATTTGAATGTACGACAAACCCGAAGCAACGTGTCAACACACTTTCCCTTATATTCTAATTGAAAAGGACTTAAGGACATAATGCTAACAGTCATTCGCAATCCACTCAAAATAACAACATTTATTTACCGAGAATCAAAAAACGTGGTATATATTTGTACAAGCATGCTTTCATTTCGTGTACTATTCTATCTCCTCTTTATTCTTTGTCCATTTACTCTAGATCTATCCTAATGTGCGCATTCTTTCTACTCCTCTATTCTTTGTGCTCTTGTGCTTTTCTTGTGTATTTTCTCCTAACTGGTAGCGATGTAGCAAGCGGTAACGGCTAAGCTTGGGGTACCCCGGAGGCTAACATTGATGGGTTGAGTGTGGCATTCCAAAATGACGAAACGTTTCACGTTTTCTGTGGTCGACACCCCACTTCATGAATTAAACACGTGTTTTTTTTTTTTTTTACCTTTAGTAATTTATGCTCTTCGACCTATGGTCGGCAAAGAATATCCTCCGTGGCGTCCTCACCGGACGCCACAACCAAAGAAAAAGGTTCGGACTCACCAGACTTCACCGCTAAAGGTTACTGTGCTCCTTATAGGTGGTGGGATATCAAACTGTTGTTGGTCGACGGATGACGGTTGTTGGCGGATGACGGTTGATGGCGTTTCGATGAAGCAGGACTTATGTTTCGATGAAGCAGGTGGAACACGGACGAAAATGCAAACGTAGGCGACGGCTGGTCTGGTCTAAGCACAACGAGCACAATTAGCACATTTAAAACTGGGACGAGCACAATGAGCACATTACCTGATCTAGATGTATCTTACGCACAACTAACCTAGACGCGCACTACGGTTCTTAGCCTAGGTTTAACACCGGCTAAACAAACGAGGAGAGCACAATTAGAAATCTAAAGGCTAAAGTATTACCATAGACTAACTCTAAGACCAGTAGGTCCCGAACAAATACGATTTTTTTTTTGGGTGGGGGGGCGGGCCGGGGGCAAATATAAAAGGGGGGTATAAAAAACACAAAACACACTCTAATATTTTGTAAAAAACAAAAAAAAAAAAAAAAAAAGGAAATATGTAGTGGGGGGGGGGTGGGGTGGGCGGGGGTTTAAAAAGTGAAAAATTTAAATCGCTGTTGTTTTGTGTATTACCACGTTGCTTTCAACTCACTTAACCAAAAAACGATAACGCGGACAAAACATCCACTGCGATCTGCGGTTCCAACAAAAGTGAGATGAAACCGTGATCCTCAGATTAGGGAAGGTGTCCTCAGCCGAATTAAACGGAAATTTCCCCGCGATCTTTTTCGAACTAGATCGGCAACACGAGAGATTATCCTACATTTGCTGGACCTTCGTTCTATGTCGATGGTAGCCAGAACTCTCTCACCTTTCTCCGCTTTCCCGAAGATTTCTTGAACTCGACCTTGGGAGAAATTTTACAAGGCTGAGTGGCGTTATTCGCGAGGCATTACTTGTTTATAGCAAGATCGGTTAGTGCGGCTGTTGGCATAGTTTTTGGCGCAGACAAATTAGATCTAATTCAAAATAAAATTCCTAAACAACATGAAGCGAAGGCTACATAGCCAACAAATAAACATTCAATTTAATAAATAAATAAGTAAATAAATCGCTCTATACCTCCATACAGTAAATACATAAACAGCTCTCTAAACAATGACTGAATGCATAATTTACAACTAAATAAATAAATAAATTCTAATATATGTACATTGCAATGAATTAGCATCAAAAATATACACACAAAAGTTTTTTAGTCTTAAGTTTTACTAAACTAGATTAAGACTCGATGTGATCTATCACTAACATTCATGACCAGAAAGAAACATACCCTTCCTGATAAAAAATTTAATGAAAACGTACCGTTACATATTAACTAATAAGAGGTTCAATTCCTACGGAAGATATCGACTACTTTTTTTTTTATATATTAACCTATATCCATTGATTTTTCTAGACAGCAGACTCTTTCCTCAAGATCTGTTGCTCTGCCGGCTCGATTTACTCGGGTGTGCTCGTCATCGTCTGCTCTTAAGAGTCAGACATCTGAGTCTTGCGAACGGTCATCGTCTGAGAACCCTCGGTCAAAGACTCTCGTATTTTTACTTCCCAATTCCGGTACTCCTCATCAACGCTTCAATAGCTCCGAGTTTCTGGTTTCTAGGTCATCGTTCTGGAGTAAACTCCGTGAGCTCGCTCCGTCTTCTGGTCGAGAGGGTTGGCTTTGGTAGAGTCAACATCCTTTAGTAAAGCTCCTGCTACTAGAATAATCGTTCATAACTAGACTAGCACATTTGAGAGGATTCTTCTTGGGGTCTAGCAAAATTCCACCAAGGATGCACCCAGTAAATAAAGTTGTTGTGGGGCTGCATCTGGTCAAAATTGACCAGAGTTAATCCTTCAAATGGCAGTATTTTGGGCAACCAGAGCAAAAGCGTCATGGTGCAGTTGTTGCTACTCCACTGAGAGCTACATAGCTTGCAAAAAAAGATAACTTCAAGTGCTATCCTCAAGAGGCGTTCTACTGGACCATCCTCTTGAGGAACTTGCAATTAAATATTCCAAATCTCTTCCCACTAGGATCCTCAAGATCGTAGCAATGGGCTCCAACGACCCTTTTAACTACAGCCTGCACATATTTTGGAGCTAGTTTAGCGCAAACTCCTTTTCCCTTGTCCGATAGTTCCATTTTTTTTTTAAGGACTTTTTCTCCAACTGAATATGTTGGGCAATTGGCATTTGAACGAAGGTTGTAGTATGTCGCGTGTTTCTTGTAAGCCGATTCTAGATTCTGTCTAACTTTATCGTATAGCTGCTTCCTTTTTTCGTCACCAACTGTATCGCTTGTCGTCTCTGGAGAATCTCTCAAATGGCGATATTCTGAGCCATCGGAAATCATGTTCCGCCCGAACATTATGAAGTACGGAGTGTACCGTGTGGCTTCATGTACCGAATTTCTTACAGCACATGCAACTTCCTGCAAAGAATTGGCCCAGTCTTTGTGATCTTTTTTCAATGTTGCTCTGATGGCTGTAGTTATAACCCGATTTACTCGTTCGGAGTCGTTGACTTGTGGATGATAGTTGGGGGTTCTCCAATGAGTTACCTTGTACTTTTTTAACAGGTTCTGGAATAAGGAAGAAGTAAACTGAGATCCGTTGTCTGACAAAATCACCTCAGGGACACCAAACAGCAGGAAGATTATGTTTTCTACGAATTGGACTAATGATTCCGCTGTTGCCTGACGAAAAGGTTGTACAAGTACAAACTTGCTGAACAGGTCTGTCACTACCAGCAAGCATGTACTACGATTCTTCCCAGACGCTGGCAGTGGCCCAACATAATCCATGGCCAAAAACTGCCATGGATACTTAGCAATCTTCTTCTGTTCTGCCATCGGAGGAGTAGTGTTCTGGTTCGTAGCTTTGCTGGTCTGACACGTGAGGCATTTTTGACAGAAACTTTTTACCTCGCTGCTCAGCCGTGGCCAAAAGTAGCGTTCTTTAACTGCTGCCAACGTTTTTTCCGGACCCAAATGAGCCTGACGGTGTATTTGGTCGATTATATTATTCCGTTCCGCCTTTGGGGGGTATCTTTTCCAGTTAAACCGTGCATCCTCAATCTTCCCATGAACCTTAACGTATTTCAAAATTTTTCCGTCGACTACTCGAAAGTCCGGATATTTTGCTGGATTATTTTGAATAGTCGATGCCAACTCTTGATAGTCGTCATCTACAGAGATTGCGGAAAGCGTTTCTACAGATCTCCACAAACAATCAGCTACAATATTATTCCTTCCCTTCCTATATTCTAGTTCAATATCATACGATTGTATTTTTAACGCCCATCGTAAAAGCTTTGCATTACCAGACTCCACGCCCATAGTAAAGAGCCACAGTAAGCTACGAGCATCGGTGACCACTTTAAAACGCCTACCTTCAACGTAGTGTCGAAAATTCTGTATAGCCAACAGAACTCCTAGGCACTCCTTCTCCACGCTAGCGTATTTCCTTTGGGTGCTGCTCAGTTGTTTGCTGTAATACGCTATCACCTTGGGTTGACCTTCGATGTGCTGTATTAGAGCTGCTCCCACTGCATTGTCCGAGGCATCCGACTCAATCGTGAACGGTTGGTTGAAGTCAGCATTCCCGAGGATCGGTGCCGATACTAGTGCAGCCTTCAGGTCTCCGAAAGCCTTTTCTGCCCCCTCATTCCATGTAAACTTTTTCTTTGATTTCTTCAACAAATCGGAGATCGGAGCGACAATTCGGCTATACTCCCGTATGAAGCGTTGATAGAAGCCAGCTAAGCCAAGTAAGCGGCGGATGTCTTTCACATTTCTCGGACGTGCGTAGTTTAAGATTGGTTCAAGGCGACCGTTATCAATCGATATTCCGTTCTCCGTCAACAAATATCCCAGATACGAAACTCGCTTCTTGCAAAACCGGCTTTTGTCCAAGGATATAGTCAGGTTCGCGTTCGTTAACCTCTGAGCGACAATCTTAAGCAGTCGTATTAGCTCACTAAACGTGTGAGTCGCAATAACAATGTCGTCTAAATAGACGAACACGTTCGGCTCTAAATCGAAACCGATTACGCGGTCCATTAATCGACACATGGTAAACGGCGCATTGGTTAGGCCGAAGGGGCAGACTTTGAATCGGAATAAACCCTGGGGTGTTCGAAATGCTGTATAATCCCTAGATTCCATCTTCAGAGGAATCTGGAAATACGCATCCTTCAAGTCAACCACCGAGTAGTATTCTCGCCTTCCCCAAGCGGTGAAAGATCTCTCCCATGTTCCTCATCCGATAGGAGTCCTTCTTGGTCCAGGCATTAATCTTGCGAGAGTCTAGGCAGACACGTAGCTTTCCGTTAGCTTTCCTAACTGGGACCAGTGCGCCAGCCCACTCGCTCGAACACTCCTCGATAGCGTCCATCTGCTTGTACCGCTCAATCTCAGCTTCCATTTCAGCTTGTATAGCTGGAGAGCATCTGTACAAGGGTTGCCTTCTTGGTTTGGCTTCTTCCTTCAGCACAATTTCATGCTCAATTAATGTGGACCTCCTGCAGCGCTCATTTTTCCCGCATAAATGCAGCCCTCAGTGTTTGTGACCCTTACAGGTTCGCGTTTTGCTTAGGGAATC